>JAWQEG010000163.1:1807500-2405000 GCA_033782935.1 Petrolisthes cinctipes | reverse complement strand
CCTAACCTAACCTAACCTAACCTAACCTAACCTAACCTAACCTAACCTAACCTAACCTAACCTAACCTAACCTAACCTAACCTAACCTAACCTAACCTAACCTAACCTAACCTAACCTAACCTAACCTAACCTAACCTAACCTAACCTAACCTAACCTAACCTAACCTAACCTAACCTAACCTAACCTAACCTAACCTAACCTAACCTAACCTAACCTAACCTAACCTAACCTAACCTAACCTAACCTAACCTAACCTAACCTAACCTAACCTAACCTAACCTAACCTAACCTAACCTAACCTAACCTAACCTAACCTAACCTAACCTAACCTAACCTAACCTAACCTAACCTAACCTAACCTAACCTAACCTAACCTAACCTAACCTAACCTAACCTAACCTAACCTAACCTAACCTAACCTAACCTAACCTAACCTAACCTAACCTAACCTAACCTAACCTAACCTAACCTAACCTAACCTAACCTAACCTAACCTAACCTAACCTAACCTAACCTAACCTAACCTAACCTAACCTAACCTAACCTAACCTAACCTAACCTAACCTAACCTAACCTAACCTAACCTAACCTAACCTAACCTAACCTAACCTAACCTAACCTAACCTAACCTAACCTAACCTAACCTAACCTAACCTAACCTAACCTAACCTAACCTAACCTAACCTAACCTAACCTAACCTAACCTAACCTAACCTAACCTAACCTAACCTAACCTAACCTAACCTAACCTAACCTAACCTAACCTAACCTAACCTAACCTAACCTAACCTAACCTAACCTAACCTAACCTAACCTAACCTAACCTAACCTAACCTAACCTAACCTAACCTAACCTAACCTAACCTAACCTAACCTAACCTAACCTAACCTAACCTAACCTAACCTAACCTAACCTAACCTAACCTAACCTAACCTAACCTAACCTAACCTAACCTAACCTAACCTAACCTAACCTAACCTAACCTAACCTAACCTAACCTAACCTAACCTAACCTAACCTAACCTAACCTAACCTAACCTAACCTAACCTAACCTAACCTAACCTAACCTAACCTAACCTAACCTAACCTAACCTAACCTAACCTAACCTTCATTTATTCGGTGGTGGGGGTGTGGGTGTCATTACAGTGCTCAGACTGTAAATATTATCAGACATTCATGGGGTGGTCGGTGTGTGGATGTCATTACAGTTTCTTGGACTAAAAATATCAACTGTCATTCATGAGGTAGTAGGTGTGTGGGTTTTATTACAGTTCTTGGACTGTAAATATCGAAGGTCATTCATTAGCTAGTGGGTGTGTGTGTGACATTACAGTGCTTGGACTATAAATGTTAACAGTCATTCATGGGATGGTGGGTGTTTGTGTGTCATTACAGTGCTTGGACTGTAAATAACAACAGTCAATCATGGGGTGGTCGGTGTGTGGATGTCATTACAGTGCTTGGACTGTAAATATCAACAGTCATTCATGGGGTGGTGCGTGTGTTGGTGTCATGACAGTGCTTGGACTGTAAATATCAACAGTCATTCATGGGGTGGTGAGTGTGTGGGTGTCATTAATGTTCTTGGACTATAAATATCAACCATCATTCATTAGGTGGTGGGTTTGTGGGTGTCATTACAGTGCTCAGACTGTAAATATTAACAGTCATTAATGGCGTGGTGGGTGTGTGGATGTCATTACAGTGCTTAGACTGAAAATATCAACAGTCATTCATGGGGTGGTGTGTATGTGGGTGTCATTACAGTGCTTGGACTATAAATATCAACAGTCATTTATGGGGTTGTGGGTGTGTGGGTGTCATTACAGTTCTTGGACAGTAAATATTAACAGTCATACATAGGGTGGTGGGTGTGTGAGTGTCATTACCGAGCTTGGACTGTAAATATCAACAGTCATTCATTGGGTGGTCAGTGTGTGGGTGTCATTACAGTGATTGGACTCTAAATATCAAAAGTCATTCTTGAGGTGGTGGGTGTGTGGGTGTCACTACAGTGCTTAGACTGTAAATATCAACAGTCATTTATTGGGTTGTGGGTGTGTGGCTGTCATTATAGTGCTCGGACTGTAAATATCAACAGTCAATCATGGGGTGGTGGGTATGTGGGTGTCATTACAGTTCTTGGACTGTAAATATCAACAGTCATTCATGGGGTGGTGGGTGTGTGGGTGTCATGACAGTGTTTTGACTGTAAATATCAACAGTCTTTAATAGGGTGGTGGGTGTCATTAGAGTGCTTGGACTGTAAATATCAACAGTCAGTCATGGGGTGGTGGGTATGTGGGTGTCATTACAGTGCTTGGACTATAAATATCAACAGACATTCATGGGGTTGTGGGTGTTTGGGTGTCTATGCAGTGCTTGGACTGTAAATATCAACAGTCAATCATGGGGTGGTGGGTGTGTGTGTGTCATTATAGTGCTTGGACTGTAAATATCAACAGTCATTCATGGGGTGGTGGGTGTGTGGGTGTCATTACAATGTTTTGATTGTAAGTATCAACAGTCATTCAAAGGGTGGTGGGTG
The DNA here is from genome assembly GCA_033782935.1 of Petrolisthes cinctipes. NCBI lineage: Eukaryota > Metazoa > Arthropoda > Malacostraca > Decapoda > Porcellanidae > Petrolisthes > Petrolisthes cinctipes. The sequence continues at coordinate 2,402,447 of JAWQEG010000163.1, read as the reverse complement.
TCATTACAGTGCTTGGACTGTAAATATCAACAGTCATTCATGGGGTGGTGGGTGTGTGGGTGTCATTACAGTGCTTGGACTGTAAATATCAACTATAATTCATGGGGTTGTGGGTGTGGGGGTGTCATTACAGTGCTTTGACTGTAAATATCAATGGTCATTCATGGGGTGGTGGGTGTGAGAGTGTCATTACAGTGCTTAGACTGTAAATATCAACAGTCATTCATGGGGAGGTGGGTGTGTGGGTGTCATTACAGTGTTTTGATTGTAAATATAAACAGTCATTTATAAAGTGGTGGGTGTCATTAGAGTGCTTGGACTGTAAATATCAACAGTCATTCATGGGGTGTTGGGTGTGTGGGTGTCATTACAATGTTTTGACTGTAAATATCAAAAGTCATTCATATGGTGGTGGGTGTCTTTAGAGTGCTTGGACTGTAAATATCAACAGTTATTTATGGGGTGGTGGGTGTGTGGTTGTCATGACAGTGCTTGGACTTATAAATATCAACAGTCATTCATGGGGTGGTGAGTGTGTGTGTGTTATTACAGTTCTTAGACTGTAAATATCAACCATCATTTATTGGGTGGTGGGTGTGTGTGTGACATTACAGTGCTTGGACTATAAATATTAACAGTCATTCATGGGGTGGTGGGTGTTTGGGTGTCATTACTGTGCTTGGACTGTAAAAATCAACAGTCAATAATGGGGTGGTCGGTGTGTGGGTGTCATTACAGTGCTTGGACTGTAAATATCAACAGTCATTCATGGGGTGGTGCGTGTGTTGGTGTCATGACAGTGCTTGGACTGTAAATATCAACAGTCATTCATGGGGTGGTGAGTGTGTGGGTGTCATTACAGTTCTTGGACTATAAATATCAACCATCATTCATTAGGTGGTGGTTTTGTGGGTGTCATTACAGTGCTCAGACTGTAAATATTAACAGTCATTTATGGAGTGGTTGGTGTGTGGATGTCATTATAGTGCTTAGACTGAAAATATCAACAGTCATTCATGGGATGTTGGGTATGTGGGTGTCATTACAGTGCTTGGACTATAAATATCAACAGTCATTTATGGGGTTGTGGGTGTGTGGGTGTCATTACAGTTCTTGGACAGTAAATATTAACAGTCATACATAGGGTGGTGGGTGTGTGAGTGTCATTACCGAGCTTGGACTGTAAATATCAACAGTCATTCATTGGGTGGTCAGTGTGTGGGTGTCATTACATTGATTGGACTCTAAATATCAAAAGTCATTCTCGAGGTGGTGGGTGTGTGGGTGTCATTACAGTGCTTAGACTGTAAATATCAACAGTCATTTATTGGGTGGTGGGTGTGTGGCTGTCATTATAGTGCTCGGACTGTAAATATCAACAGTCAATCATGGGGTGGTGGGTATGTGGGTGTCATTACAGTGCTTGAACTGTAAATATCAACAGTCATTCATCGGGTGGTGGGTGTGTGGGTTTCATGACAGTGTTTTGACTGTAAATATCAACAGTCTTTTATAGGGTGGTGGGTGTCATTAGAGTGCTTGGACTGTAAATATCAACAGTCAATCATGGGTTGGTGGGTATGTGGGTGTCATTACAGTGCTTGGACTATAAATATCAACAGTCATTCATGGGGTTGTGGGTGTTTGGGTGTCTATGCAGTGCTTGGACTGTAAATATCAACAGTCAATCATGGGGTGGTGGGTGTGTGGGTGTCATTATAGTGCTTGGACTGTAAATATCAACAGTCATTCATGGGGTGGTGGGTGTGTGGGTGTCATTACAATGTTTTGATTGTAAATATCAACAGTCATTCAAAGGGTAAGGGTTGTCATTACAGTGCTTGGACTGTAAATATCAACAGTCATTCATGGGGTGGTGGGTGTGTGGGTGTCATTACAGTGCTTGGACTGTAAATATCAACCATAATTCATGGGGTTGTGGGTGTGGGGGTGTCATTACCGTGCTTTGACTGTAAATATCAACGGTCATTCATGGGATGGTGGGTGTGAGTGTCATTACAGTGCTTAGACTGTAAATATCAACAGTCATTCATGGGGTGGTGGGTGTGTGGGTTGCATTACAGTGTTTTGAATTTAAATATAAACAGTCATTTATAAGGTGGTGGGTGTCATGAGAGTGCTTGGACTGTAAATATCAACAGTCATTCATGGTGTAGTGGGGGTGAGGGTGTCATTACAGTGCTTAGACTGTAAATATCAACCATCATTCCTGGGATGGAGGGTGTGTGGGTGTTATTATAGTGCTTGGACTGTAAATATCAACAATCATTCATGAAGTGGTTGGTGTTTAGGTGTCATTAGAGTGGTTGGACTGTAAATATCAAAATTCATTCTTGAGATGGTGGGTGTGTGGGTGTCATTATAGTGCTTAAACTGTAAATATCAACAGTCATTCATGGGGTGGAGGGTGTCAATACAGTGCTTGGACTGTAAATATCAATAGTTATTCATGGGGATGTGGGTGTTTGGGTGTCTATGCAGTGCTTGGACTGTAAATATCAACAGTCATTCATGGGGTGTTGGGTGTGTGGGTGTCATTACAATGTTTTGACTGTAAATATCAACAGTCATTCATATGGTGGTGGGTGTCATTAGAGTGCTTGGACTGTAAATATCAACAGTTATTTATGGGGTGGTGGGTGTGTGGGTGTCATGACAGTGCTTGGACTTATAAATATCAACAGTCATTCATGGGGTGGTGAGTGTGTGGGTGTCATTACAGTGCGCAACTGTAAATATTATCACACATTCATGGGGTGGTGGGTGTGTGGATGTCATTACAGTTTCTTGGACTAAAAATATCAACTGTCATTCATGAGGTAGTAGGTGTGTGGGTTTCATTACAGTTCTTGGACTGTAAATATCAAAGGTCATTCATTGGGTGGTGGGTGTGTGTGTGACATTATAGTGCTTGGACTATAAATATTAACAGTCATTCATGGGGTGGTGGGTGTTTAGGTGTCATTAAAGTGCTTGGACAGTAAATATCAACAGTCATTCATGTGGTGGTGCGTGTGTTTGTGTCATGACAGTGCTTGGACTGTAAATATAAACAGTCATTCATGGGGTGGTGAGTGTGTGGGTGTCATTACAGTTCTTGGACTATATATATCAACCATCATTCATTAGGTGGTGGTTTTGAGGGTGTCATTACAGTGCTCAGACTGTAAATATTAACAGTCATTTATGGGGTGGTGGGTGTGTGGATGTCTTTACAGTGCTTAGACTGAAAATATCAACAGTCATTAATGGGGTGGTGGGTGTATGGGTGTCATTACAGTGCTTGGACTATAAATATCAACAGTCATTTATGGGGTTGTAGGTGTGTGGGTGTCATTACAGTTCTTGGACAGTAAATATCAACAGTCATACATAGGGTGGTGGGTGTGTGAGTGTCATTACCGAGCTTGGACTGTAAATATCAACAGTCAATCATAGGGTGGTCAGTGTGTGGGTGTCATTACAGTGATTGGACTCTGAAAATTAAAAAATCATTCTTGAGGTGATGGGTATGTGGGTGTCATTACAGTGCTTAGACTGTAAATATCAACAGTCATTTATTGGGTGGTGGGTGTGTGGCTGTCATTATAGTGCTCGGAGTGTAAATATCAACGGTCAATCATGGGGTGGTGGGTATGTGGGTGTCATTACAGAGCTTGGACTGTAAATATCAACAGTCATTCATGGGGTGGTGGGTGTGTGGGTGTCATGACAGTTTTTTTACTGTAAATATCAACAGTCTTTCATAGGGTGGTGGGTGTCATTAGATTGCTTGGACTGTAAATATCAACAGTCAATCATGGGGTGATGTGTATGTGGGTGTCATTACAGTGCTTGGACTATAAATATCAACAGTCATTCATGTGGTTGTGGGTGTTTGGGTGTCAATGCAGTGCTTGGTCTGTAAATATCAACAGTCAATCATGGGGTGGTGGGTGTGTGGGTGTCATTATAGTGCTTGGAGTGTATATATCAACAGTCATTCATGGGGTGGTGGGTGTGTGGGTGTCATTACAATGTTTTGATTGTAAATATCAACAGTCATTCATAGGGTGGTGGGTGTCATTACAGTGCTTGGACTGTAAATATCAACAGTCATTCATGGGGTGGTGGGTGTGTGGGTGTCATTACAGTGCTTGGACTGTAAATATCAACCATAATTCATGGGGTTGTGGGTGTGGGGGTGTCACTACTGTGCTTTGACTGTAAATATCAACAGTCATTCATGGGGTTGTGGGTGTTTGGGTGTCTATGCAGTGCTTGAACTTTAAATATCAACAGTCAATCATGGTGTTGTGGGTGTGTGGGTGTCATTACAGTGCTTGGACTGTAAATATCAACAGTCATTCATGGGGTGGTGGGTGTATGGGTGTCATTACAGTGTTTTGACTGTAAATATCAACAGTCATTCATAGGGTGGTGGGTGTGTGAGTGTAATTACAGAGCTTAGACTGTAAATATCAACAGTCATTTATAGGGTGGTGGGTGTGTGGCTGTCATAACAGTGCTTGGACTGTAAATATCAACAGTCAATAATGGGGTGGTGGGTGTCATTAAAGTGCTTGGACAGTAAATTTCAACAGTTATTCATGAATTGCTAGGTGTGTTGGTGTCATTACATTGCTTGGACTGTAAATATCAACCATAATTAATGGAGTGGTGGGTGTAGGGGTGTCATTACAGTTCTTGAACTGTAAATATCAACAGTCATTCATGGGGTGGTGGATGTGTGTATGTCATTATAGTGCTTGAACTGTAAATATAAACAGTCATTCAAGGGGTGGTGGGTGTGTGGGTGTCATTACAGAGCTTGGACTGTAAATATCTACCATAATTCATGGGGTTGTGGGTGTGGGGGTGTCACTACTGTGCTTTGACTGTAAATATCAACAGTCATTCATGGGGTTGTGGGTGTTTGGGTGTCTATGCAGTGCTTAAACTGTAAATATCAACAGTCAATCATGGGGTGGTGGGTGTGTGGGTGTCATTACAGTGCTTGGACTGTAAATATCAACAGTCATTCATGGGATGGTGGGTGTATGGGTGTCATTACAGTGTTTTGACTGTAAATATCAACAGTCATTCATAGGGTGGTGGGTGTGTGAGTGTAATTACAGAGCTTAGACTGTAAATATCAACAGTCATTTATAGGGTGGTGGGTGTGTGGCTGTCATAACAGTGCTTGGACTGTAAATATCAACAGTCAATAATGGAGTGGTGGGTGTCATTAGAGTGCTTGGACTGTAAATTTCAACAGTTATTCATGAATTGCTAGGTGTGTTGGTGTCATTACATTGCTTGGACTGTAAATATCAACCATAATTAATGGGGTGGTGGGTGTGGGGGTGTCATTACAGTGCTTGAACTGTAAATATCAACAGTCATTCATATGGTGGTGGATGTGTGGGTGTCATTATAGTGCTTGAACTGTAAATATCAACAGTCATTCATGGAGTGGTTGGTGTGTGGGTGTCATTACAGTGCTTGAACTGTAAATATCAACAGTCAATCATGGGGTGGTGGATGTGTGTGTGTCATTATAGTGCTTGAACTGTAAATATAAACAGTCATTCATGGGGTTGCGGGTGTGTGGGTGTCATTACAGTATTTTGATTGTAAATATCAACAGTCATTCATAGGGTTGTGGCTGTCATTAGAGTGCTTGGACTGTATATATCAACATTCATTAATGGGGTGGAGGGTGTTTGGGTGTCATAACATTGATTGGACTGTAAATATCATGTCATTCATTGAGTGGTGGGTGTGTGTCATTAGTGCTTGGACTGTAAATATCAACAGTCATTCATGGGGTGGTGGGTGTGTGGGTGTCATTACAGTGCTTGGACTGTAAATATCAACCATAATTCATGGGGTTGTGGGTGTGGGGGTGTCATTACAGTGCTTTGACTGTAAATATCAATGGTCATTAATGGGGTGGTGGGTGGCATTACTGTGCATTGACTCTAAATATCAATAGTAATTCATATGGTGATGGGTGTGTGGGTGTCATTACATTGTTTTGATTGTAAATATCAACAGTCATTCATAGGGTTGTGGGTGTCATTAGAGTGATTGGACTGTAAATATCAACAGTCATTCATGGGTTTGTGGGTGTTTGGGTGTCATTACATTGATTGGACTGTAAATATCATGTCTTTTATTGGGTGGTGGGTGTGTTTCATTAGTGCTTGGACTGTAAATATCAACAATCATTTATGGGGTGGTGGGTGGCATTACAGTGATTGGACTCTAAATATCAACAGTAATTCATAGGGTGATGGGTGTGTGGGTGTCATTACAGTGCTTGGACTGTAAATATTACCAGTCATTTACGGGGTTGTGGGTGTTTGGGTGTCTATGCATTGCTTGTACTGTAAATATCAATATGTTGGTGGGTGTGTGGATGTCATTACAGTGCATGGACAGAAAATATCAACTGTCATTAATGGGGTGGTGAGTGTGTGGGTGTTATTACAATTCTTGGACTGAGATTATCAACTGTCATTCATGGGGTGGTGAGTGTGTGTGTGTTATTACAATTCTTGGAATGTGAATATCAACCATCATTTATTGGGTGGTGGGTGTGTGGGTGTCATTACAGTGCTCAGACTGTAAATATTAACAGTCATTCATTGGGTGGTGGGTGTGTGGATGTCATTACATTGCATGGACTGAAAATATCAGCTGTCATTCATGGGGTGGTGGGTGTGTGAGTGTAATTACAGAGCTTAGACTGTAATTATCAACAGTCATTTATAGGGTGGTGGGTGTGTGGCTGTCATTACAGAGCTTGGACTGCAAATATCAACAGTCATTTATGGGGTGGTGGGTGTCATTAGAGTGCTTGGACTGTAAATTTCAACAGTTATTCATGGATTGCTGGGTGTGTTGGTGTCAATACATTGCTTGGACTGTATATATTAACCATAATTAATGTAGTGGTGGGTGTGGGGATGTCATTACCGTGCTCGAACTGTAAATATCAACAGTCATTCATGGGGTGGTGGATGTGTGGGTGTCATTATAGTGCTTGAACTGTAAATATCAACAGTCATTCATGGGGTGGTGGGTGTCATTACATTGTTTGGACTGTAAATATCAAGTCATTCATGGGGTGGTGGGTGTGTGGGTGTCATTACAGTGCTTGGACTGTAAATATCAACCATAATTCTTGGGGTTGTGGGTGTGGGGGTGTCATTACAGAGCTTTGACTGTAAATATCAACGGTCATTCATGGGGTGGTGGGTGGCATTACTGTGTATTGACTCTAAATATCAATAGTAATTCATATGGTGATGGGTGTGTGGGTGTCATTCCAGTGCCTGGACTGTAAATATCAACAGTCATTCATAGGGTTGTGAGTGTCAATAGAGTGCTTGGACTGTAAATATCAACAGTCATTCATGGGGTTGTGGGTGTTTGGGTGTCATTACATTTAATGGACTGTAAATATCATGTAATTCATTAGGTGGTGGGTGTGTGTCATTAGTGCTTGGACTGTAAATATCAACAGTCATTCATCGGGTGGTGGGTGGCATTACAATGATTGGACTCTAAATATCAACAGTAATTCATAGGGTGATGGGTGTGTGGGTGTCAGTACAGTGTTTGGACTGTAAATATTAACAGTCATTCATGGGATTGTGGGTGTTTGGGTGTCTATGCATTGCTTGGACTGTAAATATCAACATTCAATCATGGGGTGGTGGGTGTGTGGGTGTCATTACAGTGCTTGGACTGTAAATATCAACAGTCATTCATGGGGTGGTGGTTGTGTGCGTGTTATTACATTGCTTGGACTGTAAATATCAAGTCATTCATGGGGTGGTGGGTGAGTGTGTGTCATTAGTGCTTGGACTGTAAATATCAACAGTCATTCATGGGGTGGTGGGTGGCTTTACAGTGCTTGGACTCTAAATATCAACAGTCATTAATGGGGTGATGGGTGTGTTTGTGTCATTACAGAGCTTGGACTGTAAATATCAACAGTCATTCATGGGGTTGTGGGTGTCTAGCTGTCTGTACAGTGCTAGGACTGTAAATATCAGCAGTCAATCATGGGGTTGTGGGTGTGTGGGGGTCATTACAGTGCTTTGACTGTAAATATCAACAGTCATTCATGAAGTGGTGGGTTTGTGGGTGTCATTACATTGTTTTGATTGTAAATATCAACAGTCATTCATAGGGTTGTGGGTGTCATTAGAGTGATTGGACTGTAAATATCAACAGTCATTCATGGGTTTGTGGGTGTTTGGGTGTCATTACATTGATTGGACTGTAAATATCAGGTCCTTTATTGGGTGGTGGGTGTGTGTCATTAGTGCTTGGACTGTAAATATCAACAATCATTCATGGGGTGGTGGGTGGCATTACAGTGATTGGACTCTAAATATCAACAGTAATTCATAGGGTGATGGGTGTGTGGGTGTCATTACAGTGCTTGGACTGTAAATATTACCAGTCATTTATGGGGTTGTGGGTGTTTGGGTGTCTATGCATTGCTTGGACTGTAAATATCAACAGTCAATCATGGGATGTTGGGTGTGTGGGTGTCATTATAGTGATTGGACTGTAAATATCAACAGTCATTCATGGGGTGGTTGGTGTGTGGGTGTCATTACAGTATTTTGACTGTAAATATTACCAGTCATTCATAGGGTGGTGGGTGTCATTAGAGTGCTTGGACTGTAAAAATCAACAGTTTTTCATGGGTTGGTGGGTGTGTGGATGTCATTACAGTGCATGGACAAAAAATATCAACTTTCATTCATGGGGTGGTGAGTGTGTGGGTGTTATTACAATTCTTGGACTGAAAATATCAACTGTCATTCATGGGGTGGTGAGTGTGTGTGTGTTATTACAATTCTTGGAATGTAAATATCAACCATCATTCATTGGGTGGTGGGTGTGTGGGTGTCATTACAGTGCTCAGACTGTAAATATTAACAGTCATTCATGGGGTGGTGGGTGGTTGGATGTCATTACATTGCATGGACTGAAAAAATCAGCTGTCATTCATGGGGAGTTGTGTGTGTGGGTGTCATTACATTGCTTGGACTGTAAATATTAACCGTGATTTATGGGGTGGTGGGTGTGTGGGTGTCATTACAGTGCTTGGACTGTAAATATCAACAGTCAGTCATGGGGTGGTGAGTGTGTGGGTGTCATTACAGTCCTTGGACTGTAAATATCAACAGTCTTTTATTGAGTAGTGTGTGTGTGGGTGTCATTACAGTGCTTAGACTGTAAACATTAACAGTCATTTATTGGGTGGTGGGTGTGTGTGTGTCATTACAGAGCTTGGACTGTAAATATCAACAGTCATTAATGGGGTGGTTGGTGTAAAGGTGTCATTAAAGTGCTTGGACTGTAAATATCAAAAGTCATTCTTGGGCTGGAGGGTGTGTGGGTGTCATTACAGTGCTTAGACTGTAAATATTAAAAGTCATTTATAGGGAAGTAGGTGTGTGGCTGTCATTATAGTGCTTGGACTGTAAATATCAACAGTCAATCATAGGGTGGTGGGTGTGTGGGTGTCATTACAGTGCTTGGACTGAAAATATCAACAGTCTTTCATGGGTTGTTGGGTGTGTGAGTGTCATTACAGTGCTTATACTGTAAATATTAACTGTCATTTATGGGGTGGTGGGTGTGTAAGTGTCATTACAGTGTTTGGACTGTAAATATCAAAAGTCGTTCATGGGGTTGTAAGTATGTGGGTGTCATTACAGTGCACAGACTGTAATTATTACAGTCATTCATGGGGTGGTGGGTGTGTGGGTGTCATTACAGTGCTTAGACTGTACATATCAACAGTCATTTATGGGGCGGTGTGTGTGTGGCTGTCATTACAGTGCTTGGACTGTAAATATCAACCGTCAATCATTGGGTGGTAGGTGTTTGGGTGTCATTACAGTGCTTTGACTGTAAATATCAACAGTCATTTATGGGGTGGTGGGTGTATGGCTGTCATTACAGTGCTTGAACTGTAAATATCATTTGTCAATTATTGGGTGATGGGTTTGTGGGTTTCATTACAGTGCTTGGACTGTAAATATCAACGGTCATTCATGGGGTGGTGGGTGTGTGGGTGTCATTACAATGCTTGGACTGTAAATATTAAGTCATTCATGGGGTGGTGGGTTTGTGTGTGTCATTAGTGCTTGGACAGTAAATATCAACAGTTATTCATAGGGTGGTGTGTGGCATTACAATGCTTGGACTGTAAATATCAACAGTCATTTATGGGGTGGTGGGTGGGTGGGTGTCATTACAGTGCTTGAACTGTAAATATCAAGTCATTCATGGGGTGGTGGGTGTGTGTGTGTCATTAGTGCTTGGACTGTAAATATCAAAAGTCATTTATGGGGTGGTGGGTGGCATTACTGTGCTTGGACTGTAAATATCAACAGTCATTAATAGGGTGGTGAGTGTGTGGGTGTCATTACAATGCTTGAACTATAAATATCAACCGTTATTTAGGGGTGTGTGTGATTACAGTGCTTGGACTGTAAATATCAACAGTCATTCATAGGGTGGTTGGTGTGTGAGTATCATTACAGAGCTTGGACTGTAAATATCAATAGTCATTAATGGGGTGGTGGGTGTGTGGATGTCATTACAGTGCTTGGACTGTAAATATCAACAGTCAATCATGAGGTGGTGGGTGTGTGGGTGTCATTACAATACTTGGACTGTAAATAACAACAGTCATTTATGGGATGGTGAGTGTGTGCTTGTCATTACAGTGTTTTGATTGTAAATATCAATAGTCATTCATATGGTTGTGGGTGTCATTAGAGTGCTTGGACTGTAAATATCAACCATAATTCATGGGGTGGTGGGTTTGTGGATGTCATTAGCATGCTTTGACTGTAAATATCAAATGTCATTTATGGGGTGGTAGGTGTGTGGGTGTCATTACAGTGCTTAGACTGTAAATAATAACAGTCATTCATGGGATGGTGGGTGTGTGAATGTCTTTACAGTGCTTGGACTGAAAATATCAACAGTCATTCATGTGGTGGTGGGTGTGTGGGTGTCATTACAGTGCTTGAACTTTAAATATCAACAGTCATTCATTGGGTGGTGGGTGTTTGGGTGTCTATGCAGAGCTTGGACTGTAAATATCAACAGTCAATAATGAGGTGGTGGGTGTGTGGGTGTCATTACAATACATGGACTTTAAATAACAACAGTCATTTATGGGGTTGTGGGTGTGTGGGTGTCATTACAGTGCTTTGACTGTAATATTAACAGTCATTCATAGGGTGGTGGGTGTCATTAGAGTGCTTGGACTGTAAATATCAAGTAATTCATGGGGTGCTGAGTGTGTGGGTGTCATTACAGTTCTTGGTCTGTAAATATCAACCATCATTCATTGGGTGGTGGGTGTGTGGGTGTCATTACAGTGCTCAGACTGTAAATATTAACAGTCATTCATGGGGTGGTGGGTGTGTGGATGTAATTTCAGTGCTTGGACTGAAAATATCAACAGTCATTCATGGGATGGTGGGTGTGTGGGTGACATTACTGTGCTTGGACTATAAATAATGACCATCATTTATGGGGTGGTAAGTGTGTTGGTGTAATTACAGTGCTAGGACTGTTAATATCAACAGTCATTCATAGGTAGGTGGGTGCGTGAGTGTCATTACAGAACTTGGACTGTAAATATCAAAAGTCATTTATAGGGTGGTGGGTGTGTGGGTGTCATTACTTTGCTTAGAATGTAAATATCAATATTCAATTATTGGGTGATGGGTTTGTGGGTTTCATTACAGTGCTTGGACTGTAAATATCAACGGTCATTCATGGGGTGGTTGGTGTGTGGGTGCCATTACAGTGTTTTGATTGTAAATATCAACAGTCATTTATTTGGTGGTCAGTGTGTGGGTGTCATTACAGTGCGTGGACTGTAAATATCAAGTCATTTATTAGGTGGTGGGTGTGTGTGTGTCATTAGTGCTTGGACTGTAAATATCAACAGTCATTCATGGGGTGGTGGGTGGCATTACAGTGCTTGGACTGTAAATATATCAACCATCATTCATTGGGTGGTGGGTGTGTGGGTGTCATTACAGTTCTCAGACTGTATATATTAAGTGTCATTCATGAAGTGTAGGTTGTGTGGATGTCATTACAGTGCTTGGACTGTAAATATCAACAATCATTTATGGGGTGGTGGGTGTGTAGCTGTCATTACAGTGTTTGGACTGTAAATATATACTGTCATTTATGTGTTGGTGGGTGTGTGGCTGTCATTACAGTGCTTGGACTGTAAATATCAACAGTTAATTATGGGGTGGTGGGTTTTTGGATGTCATTACAGTGGTTGGACTGTAAATATCAACAATTGTTCATGGGGTGGTGGGTGTGTGGGTGTCATTACAATGCTTGGACTGTAAATATCAAGTCATTCATGGGGTGGTGGGTTTGTGTGTGTCATTAGTGCTTGGACAGTAAATATCAACAGTTATTCATGGGGTGGTGTGTGGCATTACAATGCTTGGACTGTAAATATCAACAGTCATTCATGGGGTGGTGGGTGGGTGGGTGTCTTTACAGTGCTTGAACTGTAAATATCACATCATTCATGGGGTGGTGGGTGTGTGTGTGTCATTAGTGCTTGGACTGTAAATATCAACATTCATTTATGGGGTGATGGGTGGCATAACTGTGCTTGGACTGTAAATATCAACAGTCATTAATAGGGTGGTGGGTGTGTGGGTGTCATTACAGTGCTTGGACTATAAATATCAACCGGTATTTAGGGGGGGGGGTGTGATTACAGTGCTAGGACCGTAAATATCAACAGTCATTCATAGGGTGGTTGGTGTGTGAGTGTCATTACAGAGCTTGTACTGTAAATATCAATAGTCATTAATGGGGTGGTGGGTGTGTGGATGTCATTACAGTGCTTGGACTGTAAATATCAACAGTCAATCATGAGGTGGTGGGTGTGTGGGTGTCATTACAGTGCTTGGACTGTAAATATCAACAGTCATTTATTGTGTGGTGGGTGTTTGGGTGTCTATGCAGTGCTTGGACAGTAAATATCAACAGTCAATAATGGGGTGGTGGGTGTGTGGGTGTCATTACAATACTTGGACTGTAAATAACAACAGTCATTTATGGGATGGTGGGTGTGTGCTTGTCATTACAGTGTTTTGATTGTAAATATCAACAGTCATTCATAGGGTGGTGGGTGTCATTAGAGTGCTTGGACTGTAAATATCAACCATAATTCATGGGGTGGTGGGTTTGTGGATGTCATTAGTGTGCTTTGACTGTAAATATCAACAGTCATTCAAGGGGTGATAGGTGTGTGGGTGTCATTACAATGCTTGGACTGTAAATATCAACAGTCATTCATAGGGTGGTGGGTGTTTGGTTGTCTATGCAGTGCTTGGACTGTAAATATCAACAGTCAATAATGGGGTGGTGGGTGTGTGGGTGTCATTACAATACTTGGTCTGTAAATAACAACAGTCATTTATGGGGTAGTGGGTGTGTGGATGTCATTACAGTTCTTTGACTGAAAATGTAAACAGTCATTCATAGGGTGGTCGGTGTGTGGGTGTCATTACAGTGCTTGGACTATAAAAATCAAATGTCATTTATGGGGTGGTAGGTGTGTGGGTGTCATTACAGTGCTTAGACTGTAAATATCAACAGTCATTCATAGGGTGGTAGGTGTGTGGGTGTCATTACAGTGTTTTGACTGTAATATATCAGTCATTCATAGGGTGGTGGATGTCATTAGAGTGCTTGGACTGTATATATCAACAGTTATTCATGGGGTGGTGTGTGTGTGGATGTCATTACAGTGCTTTGACTATAAATGTAAACAGTCATTCATAGGGTGGTAGGTGTGTGGGTGTCATTACAGTGCTTGGACTATAAAAATTAAATGTCATTTATGGGGTGGTAAGTGTGTGGGTGTCATTACAGTGCTTAGACTCTAAATATCAACAGTCATTCATAGGGTGGTGGGTGTGTGAGTGTCATTACAGTGCTTGGACTGTAAATATCTACTGTCATTTATGGGGTGATGGGTGTGTGGCTGTCATTACGGTGCTTTGACTGTAAATTTAAACAGTCATTCATTGGGTGGTGGGTGTTTGAGTGTCTATGCAGTGCTTGGACTGTAAATATCAACAGTCAATAATAGGGTGGTGGTTGTGTGGGTGTCATTACAATGCTTGGACTAAAAATATCAAGTCATTTATAGGGTGGTGGGTATGTGTGTGTTATTAGTGCTTGGAATGTATTTAAATTTCAACAGTCATTCATGGGGTGGAGGGTGTCATTAATGTGCTTGGACTGTAAAAATCAACAGTCATTCATGGGGTGATGGGTGTGTGGGTGTCATTACAGTGATTGGACTGTAAATATCAACCGTCATTCATTGGGTGGTCGGTGTTTGGGTGTCTATGCAGTGCTTGGACTGTAAATATCAACAGTCAATTATGGGGTAGTGGGTGTGCGGGTGTCATTACAATGCTTGGACTGTAAATATCAACAGTCATTCATGGAGTGGTGGGTGTGTGGGTGTTTGTTTTGACTGTAAATATTAACAGTCATTCATAGGGTGGTGGGTGTCATTAGAGTGCTTGGACTATAAATATCAACAGTCATTCATTGGGTGGTGGGTGAGTGGGTATAATGACAGTGTTTGGACTGTAAATTTCAACAGTGATTTATGGGGTGGTGAGTGTGTGGGTGTCATTACAGTGATTAGACTGTATATATCAACCATCATTCATTGGGTGGTGGGTGTGTGGGTGTCATTACTGTGCTGGGACTGTAAATATCAACCATAATTGATGGGGTGGTGGGTGTGGGGGTGTCATTACAGTGCTTTGACTGTAAATATCAACAGTTATTCATGGGGTGGTGGGTATGATGGTGTCATTAGAGTGCTTGGACTGTAAATATCAACAGTCATTCATGGTTTGGTGGGTGTGTGGGTGTCATTATAGTGCTTGGACTGTAAATATCAACAGTCATTCATCGGGTGGTGGGTGGGTGGGTGTTATTACATGGCTTGGACTGTAAATATCAATTCATTTATAGGGTGGTGTGTATGTGTGTGTCATTAGTGCTTGGAATGTATTTAAATATCAACAGTCATTTATAGGGTGGTGGGTGTCATTAGAGTGCTTGGACTGTAAATATCAACAGTTATTCGTGGGGTGGTGGGTGTGTGGGTGTCATGACAGTGCTTGGACTGTAAATATCAACAGTCATTCATATGGTGGTGAGTGTGTGGGTGTCATTACAGTGATTGGACTGTAAATATCAACCATCATTTATTGAGTGGTGGGTGTGTGGGTGTCATTACGGTGCTCAGACTGTAAATATTAACAGTCATTCATGGGGTGGTGGGTGTGTGGATGTCTTTACAGTGCTTGGACTGAAAATATCAACAGTCATTTAAGGGGTGGTGGGTGTGTGGGTGTCATTACAGTTCTTGGACTGTAAATATCAACCATCATTTATTAGGTGGTAGGTGTGTGTGTGTCATTAGTGCTTGGACTGTAAATATCAACAGTCATTCATGGGGTTATTGGTGGCATTACAGTGCTTGGACTTTAAATATCAACCATCATTCATTGGTTGGTGGGTGTGTTGGTGTCATTACAGTGCTCAGACTGTATAAATTAAGTGTCATTCATGAAGTGGTGGGTGTGTGGATGTCATTACAGTGCTTGGACTGTAAATATCAACAGTCATTTATGGGGTGGTGGTTGTGTGGCTGTCATTACAGTGCTTGGACTGTAAATATATACTGTCATTTATGGGGTGGTGGGTGTTTGGCTGTCATTACAGTGCTTGGACTGTAAATATCGACAGTCAAACATGGGCAGGTGTGTTTTTGGATGTCATTACAGTGCTTGGACTGTAAATATCAACTGTTTTTCATGGGGTGGTGGGTGTGTGGGTGTCATTACAATGCTTGGACTGTAAATATCAAGTCATTCATGGGGTGGTGGGTTTGTGTGTGTCATTAGTGCTTGGACTGTAAATATCAACAGTTATTCATGGGGTGGTGTGTGGCATTACAATGCTTGGACTGTAAATATCAACAGTCATTCATGGGGTGGTGGGTTTGTGGGTGTCATTACAGTGCTTGGACTAAAATATCAACCGTCATTTATTGGGTGGTGGGTGGCATTACAGTGCTTGGACTGTATATATCAACAGTCATTCATAGGGTGGTGAGTGTGTAGGTGTCATTACAGTTCTTGGATTATAAATATCAACCGTTATTTAGGGGGGGGGGTGATTACAGTGCTTGGACTGTAAATATCTATAGTCATTCATAGGGTGGTTGGTGTGTGAGTGTCATTACAGAGCTTGGACTGTAAATATCAATAGTCATTCATGGGGAGGTGGGTGTGTGGATGTCATTACAGTGCTTGGACTGTAAATATCAACAGTCAATCATGAGGTGGGGGGTGTGTGGGTGTCATTACAGAGCTTGGACTGTAAATATCAACAGTCATTTATGGGATGGTTGGTGTGTGCGTGTCATTTCAGTGTTTTGATTGTAAATATCTACAGTCATTCATAGGGTGGTGGGTGTCATTAGAGTGCTTGGACTGTAAATATCAGCCATAATTCATTGGGTGGTGGGTTTGTGGATGTCATTAGAGTGCTTGGACTGTAAATATCAACAGTCATTCATAGGGTGATGGGTGTGTGGGTGTCATTACAGTGCTTGGACTGTATATATCAACAGTCATTTATTGGGTGGTGGGTGTGTGGGTGTCAATACAATTCTTGGACTGTAAATATCAACCATCATTTATTAGGTGGTAGGTGTGTGTGTGTCATTAGTGCTTGGACTGTAAATATCAACAGTCATTCATGGGGTTATTGGTGGCATTACAGTGCTTGGACTTTAAATATCAACCATCATTCATTGGTTGGTGGGTGTGTTGGTGTCATTACAGTGCTCAGACTGTATAAATTAAGTGTCATTCATGAAGTGGTGGGTGTGTGGATGTCATTACAGTGCTTGGACTGTAAATATCAACAGTCATTTATGGGGTGGTGGTTGTGTGGCTGTCATTACAGTGCTTGGACTGTAAATATATACTGTCATTTATGGGGTGGTGGGTGTTTGGCTGTCATTACAGTGCTTGGACTGTAAATATCGACAGTCAAACATGGGCATGTGTGTTTTTGGATGTCATTACAGTGCTTGGACTGTAAATATCAACTGTTTTTCATGAGGTGGTGGGTGTGTGGGTGTCATTACAATGCTTGGACTGTAAATATCAAGTCATTCATGGGGTGGTGGGTTTGTGTGTGTCATTAGTGCTTGGACTGTAAATATCAACAGTTATTCATGGGGTGGTGTGTGGCATTACAATGCTTGGACTGTAAATATCAACAGTCATTCATGGGGTGGTGGGTTTGTGGGTGTCATTACAGTGCTTGGACTAAAATATCAACCGTCATTTATTGGGTGGTGGGTGGCATTACAGTGCTTGGACTGTATATATCAACAGTCATTCATAGGGTGGTGAGTGTGTAGGTGTCATTACAGTTCTTGGATTATAAATATCAACCGTTATTTAGGGGGGGGGTGATTACAGTGCTTGGACTGTAAATATCTATAGTCATTCATAGGGTGGTTGGTGTGTGAGTGTCATTACAGAGCTTGGACTGTAAATATCAATAGTCATTCATGGGGAGGTGGGTGTGTGGATGTCATTACAGTGCTTGGACTGTAAATATCAACAGTCAATCATGAGGTGGGGGGTGTGTGGGTGTCATTACAGAGCTTGGACTGTAAATATCAACAGTCATTTATGGGATGGTTGGTGTGTGCGTGTCATTTCAGTGTTTTGATTGTAAATATCTACAGTCATTCATAGGGTGGTGGGTGTCATTAGAGTGCTTGGACTGTAAATATCAGCCATAATTCATTGGGTGGTGGGTTTGTGGATGTCATTAGAGTGCTTGGACTGTAAATATCAACAGTCATTCATAGGGTGATGG
Source organism: Petrolisthes cinctipes (assembly GCA_033782935.1). Taxonomy (NCBI): domain Eukaryota; kingdom Metazoa; phylum Arthropoda; class Malacostraca; order Decapoda; family Porcellanidae; genus Petrolisthes; species Petrolisthes cinctipes. The sequence continues at coordinate 2,384,411 of JAWQEG010000163.1, read as the reverse complement.
GTGTGTGGGTGTCATTACAGTGCTTGGACTGTATATATCAACAGTCATTTATTGGGTGGTGGGTGTGTGGGTGTCAATACAATTCTTGGACTGTAAATAACAACCATCATTCATTAGGTGGTAGGTGTGTGTGTGTCATTAGTGCTTGGACTGTAAATATCAACAGTCATTCATGGGGTTATGGGTGGCATTACAGTGCTTGGACTTTAAATATCAACCATCATTCATTGGTTGGTGGGTGTGTGGGTGTCATTACAATGCTCAGACTGTATAAATTAAGTGTCATTCATGAAGTGGTGGGTGTGTGGATGTCATTCCAGTGCTTGGACTGTAAATATCAACAGTCATTTATGGGGTGGTGGGTGTGTGGCTGTCATTACAGTGCTTGGACTGTAAATATATACTGTCATTTATGGGGTGGTGGGTGTGTGGCTTTCATTACAGTGCTTGGACTGTAAATATCGACAGTCAATCATGGGCAGGTGTGTTTTTGGATGTCATTACAGTGCTTGGACTGTAAATATCAACAGTTTTTCATGGGGTGGTGGGTGTGTGGGTGTCATTACAATGCTTGGACTGTAAATATCAAGTCATTCATGGAGTGGTGGGTTTGTGTGTGTCATTAGTGCTTGGACTGTAAATATCAACAGTTATTAATGGGGTGGTGTGTGGCATTACAATGCTTGGACTGTAAATATCAAGTCATTCATGGGGTGGTGGGTGTGTGGGTGTCATTACAGTGCTTGGACTAAAATATCAACCATCATTTATTGGGTGGTGGGTGGCATTACAGTGCTTGGACTGTATATATCAACAGTCATTCATAGGGTGGTGAGTGTGTAGGTGTCATTACAGTGTTTGGACTATAAATATCAACCGTTATTTAGGGGGAGGGGTGATTACAGGGCTTGGACTGTAAATATCTATAGTCATTCATAGGGTGGTTGGTGTGTGAGTGTCATTACAGAGCTTGGACTGTAAATATCAATAGTCATTCATGGGGTGGTGGGTGTGTGGATGTCATTACAGTGCTTGGACTGAAAATATCAACAATCAATCATATGGTGGTGGGTTTGTGGATGTCATTACAGTGCTTGGACTGTAAATATCAACAGTTATTCATGGGGTGGTGGGTGTGTGGGTGTCATTACAGTGCTTGGACTGTAAATATCAAGTAATTTATAGGGTGGTGGGTTTGTTTGTGTCATTAGTGATTGGACTGTAGATATCAACAGTCATTTATGGGGTGGTGAGTGGAATTACAGTGCTTCAACTGTAAATATCAACAGTCATTCATGGGGTGGTGGGTGTGTGGGTGTCATTACAGTGCTTGGACTATAAATATCAACTATCATTTATGGGATGGTGGGTGTGTGGTGTCATTACGGTGCTTCGACTGTAAATATCAGCAGTCATTAATAGGGTGGTTGGTGTATAAGTGTCATTACAGAGCTTGGACTGTAAATATCAACAGTTATTCATGGGGTGGTGGGTGTGTGAGTGACATTACCGAGCTTGGACTGTAAATATCAACAGTCATTCATTGGGTGGTCATTGTGTTGGTGTCATTAGAGTGATTGGACTATAAATATCAAAAGTCATTCTTGAGGTGGTAGGTGTGTGGGTGTCATTACAGTGCTTAGACTGTAAATATCAACAGTCATTTATTGGGTGGTGGGTGTGTGGCTGTCATTATAGTGCTCGGACTGTTAATATCAACAGTCAATCATGGGGTGGTGGGAATGTGGGTGTCATTACAGTGCTTGGACTGTAAATATCAACAGTCATTCATGGGGTGGTGGGTGTGTGGGTGTCATGACAGTGTTTTGACTGTAAATATCAACAGTCTTTTATAGGGTGGTGGGTGTCATTAGAGTGCTTGGACTGTAAATATCAACAGTCAATCATGGTGTGGTGGGAATGTGGGTGTCATTACAGTGCTTGGACTATAAATTTCAACAGTCATTCATGGGGTTGTGGGTGTTTGGGTGTCTATGCAGTGCTTGGACTGTAAATATCAACAGTCAATCATGGGGTGGTGGGTGTGTGTGTCATTATAGTGCTTGGACTGTAAATATCAACAGTCATTCTTGGGGTGGTGGGTGTGTGGGTGTCATTACAATGTTTTGATTGTAAATATCAACAGTCATTCAAAGGGTGGTGGGTGTCATTACAGTGCTTGGACTGTAAATATTTACAGTCATTCATGGGGTGGTGGGTGTGTGGGTGTCATTACAGTGCTTGGACTGTAAATATCAACCATAATTAATGGGGTTGTGGGTGTGGGGGTGTCATTACAGTACTTTGACTGTAAATATCAACGGTCATTCATGGGGTGGTGGTTGTGAGAGTGTCATTACAGTGCTTAGACTGTAAATATCAACAGTCATTCATGGGGTGGTGGGTGTGTGGGTGTCATTACAGTGTTTTGATTGTAAATATAAACAGTAATTTATAAGGTGGTGGGTGTCATTAGAGTGCTTGGACTGTAAATATCAACAGTCATTCATGGTTTGGTGGGGGTGAGGGTGTCATTACATTGCTTAGACTGTAAATATCAACCATCATTCATGGGGTGGAGGGTGTGTGGGTGTTATTATAGTGCTTGGACTGTAAATATCAACAGTCATTCATGAAGTGGTTGGTGTGTAGGTGTCATTAGAGTGGTTGGACTGTAAATAACAAAAGTCATTCTTGGGATGGTGGGTGTATGGGTGTCATTATAGTGCTTAAACTGTAAATATCAACAGTCATTCATGGGGTGGTGGGTGTCATTACAGTGCTTGGACTGTAAATATCAATAGTTATTCATGGGGATGTGGGTGTTTGAGTGTCTATGCAGTGCTTGGACTGTAAATATCAACAGTCATTCATGGGGTGTTGGGTGTGTGGGTGTCATTACAATGTTTTGACTGTAAATATCAACAGTCATTCATATGGTGGTGAGTGTCATTAGAGTGCTTGGACTGTAAATATCAACAGTTATTTATGGGGTGGTGGGTATGTGGGTGTCATGACAGTGCTTGGACTTATAAATATCAACAGTCATTCATGGGGTGGTGAGTGTGTGGGTGTTATTACAGTTCTTAGACTGTAAATATCAACCATCATTTATTGGGTGGTGGGTGTGTGGGTGTCATTACAGTGCTCAGACTGTAAATATTATCAGACATTCATGGGGTGGTGGGTGTGTGGATGTCATTACAGTTTCTTGGACTAAAAATATCAACTGTCATTCATATTGTAGTAGGTGTGTGGGTTTCATTAAAGTTCTTGGACTATAAATATTAACAGTCATTCATGGGGTGGTGGGTGTTTGGGTGTCATTACAGTGCTTGGACTGTAAAAATCAACAGTCAATCATGGGGTGATCGGTGTGTGGGTGTCATTACAGTGCTTGGACTGTAAATATCAACAGTCATTCATGGGGTGGTGCGTGTGTTGGTGTCATGACAGTGCTTGGACTGTAAATATCAACAGTCATTCATGGGGTGGTTAGTGTGTGGGTGTCATTACAGTTCTTGGACTATAAATATCAACCATCATTCATTAGGTGGTGGTTTTGTGGGTGTCATTACAGTGCTCAGACTGTAAATATTATCAGACATTCATGGGGTGGTGGGTGTGTGGATGTCATTACAGTTTCTTGGACTAAAAATATCAAAGGTCATTCATTGGGTGGTGGGTGTGTGTGTGACATTACAGTGCTTGGACTATAAATATTAACAGTCATTCATGGGGTGGTGGGTGTTTGGGTGTCATTACAGTGCTTGGACTGTAAAAATCAACAGTCAATCATGGGGTGATCGGTGTGTGGGTGTCATTACAGTGCTTGGACTGTAAATATCAACAGTCATTCATGGGGTGGTGCGTGTGTTGGTGTCATGACAGTGCTTGGACTGTAAATATCAACAGTCATTCATGGGGTGGTTAGTGTGTGGGTGTCATTACAGTTCTTGGACTATAAATATCAACCATCATTCATTAGGTGGTGGTTTTGTGGGTGTCATTACAGTGCTCAGACTGTAAATATTAACAGTCATTTATGGGGTGGTTGGTGTGTGGATGTCATTACAGTGCTTAGACTGAAAATATCAACAGTCATTCATGGGGTGGTGGGTGTGTGGGTGTCATTACAGTTCTTGGACTATAAATATCAACAGTCATTTATGGGGTTGTGGGTGTGTGGGTGTCATTACAGTTCTTGGACAGTAAATATCAACAGTCATACATAGGGTGGTGGGTTTGTGAGTGTCATTACCGAGCTTGGACTGTAAATATCAACAGTCATTCATGGGGTGGTCAGTGTGTGGGTGTCATTACAGTGTTTGGAATCTAAATATCAAAAGTCATTCTTGAGGTGGTGGGCGTGTGGGTGTCATTACAGTGCTTAGACTGTAAATATCAACAGTCATTTATTGGTTTGTGGGTGTGTGGCTGTCATTATATTGCTCGGACTGTAAATATCAACAGTCAATCATGGGGTGGTGGGTATGTGGGTGTCATTACAGTGCTTGGACTCTAAATATCAACAGTCATTCATGGGGTGGTGGGTGTGTGGGTGTCATGACAGTTTTTTTACTGTAAATATCAACAGTCTTTCATAGGGTGGTGGGTGTCATTAGATTGCTTGGACTGTAAATATCAACAGTCAATCATGGGGTGGTGTGTATGTGGGTGTCATTACAGTGGTTGGACTATAAATATCAAGAGTCATTCCTGGAGTTGTGGGTGTTTGGGTGTCTATGCAGTGCTTGGACTGTAAATATCAACAGTCATTCATTGAGTGGTGGGTGTGTGGGTGTCATTACAGTGCTTGGACTGTAAATATCAACAGTAATTCATGGGGTGGTGGGTGTGTAGGTGTCATTACAGTGCTTAGACTGTAAACATTAACAGTCATTTATTGGGTGGTGGGTAAGTGGGTGTCATTACTGAGCTTGGACTGTAAATATCAACAGTCATTCATAGGGTGGTGGGTGTGTGAGTGTAATTACAGAGCTTAGACTGTAAATATCAACCATCATTTATAGGGTGGTGGGTGTGTGGCTGTCATTACAGTGCTTAGACTGTAAATATTAACAGTCTTTTCTGGGGTGGTGGGTGTCATTAGAGTGCTTGGACTGTAAATTTCAACAGTTATTCATAGATTGCTGGGTGTGTTGGTGTCATTACATTGCTTGGACTGTAAATATCAACCATAATTAATGGAGTGGTGGGTGTGGGGGTGTCATTACAGTGCTTGAACTGTAAATATCAACAGCCATTCATGGGGTGGTTGATGTGTGGGTGTCATTATTGTGCTTAAACTGTAAATATCAAGTCATTCATGGGGTGGTGGGTGTGTGTGTGTCATTAGTGCTTGGACTGTAAATATCAACAGTCATTAATGAGGTGGTGGATGGCATTACAGTGATTAGACTCTAAATATCAACAGTAATTCATAGGGTGATGGGTGTGTGGGTGTCATTACAGTGCTTGGACAGTAAATATTAACAGTCATTTATGGGGTTGTGGGTGTTTGGGTGTCTATGCATTGCTTGGACTGTAAATATCAACAGTCAATCATGGGGTGGTGGGTGTGTGGGTGTCATTACAGTGCTTGGACTGTAAATATCAACAGTCATTCATGGGGTGGTGTGTGTGTGCTGGTCATTACATTGTTTGGACTGTACATATCAAGTCATTCATGGGGTGGTGGGTGTGTGTGTCATTAGTGCTTGGACTGTAAATATCAACAGTCATTCATGGGGTGGTGGGTGGCCTTACAGTGATTGGACTCTAAATATCAACAGTCATTCATGGGGTGATGGGTGTGTTTGTGTCATTACAGAGCTTGGACTGTATATATCAACAGTCATTCATGGGGTTGTGGGTGTCTGGGTGTCTGTGCAGTGCTTGGACTGTAAATATCAGCACTCAATCATGGGGTGGTGGGTGTGTAGGTGTCATTACAGTGCTTGGACTGTAAATATCAACAGTCATTCATGGGGTGGTGGGTGTGTGGGTGTCATTACAGTGTTTTGATTGTAAATATCAACAGTCATTCATAGGGGTGTGTGTGTGTCAGTAGAGTGATTTGACTGTAAATATCATCAGTCATTTATGGGGTGGTGGGTGTGTGGGTGTCATTACATTGATTGTACTGTAAATATCATGTTCTTTATTGGGTGGTTTGTGTGTGTCATTAGTGCTTGGACTGTAAATATCAACAGTCATTCATGGGGTTGTTGGTAGCATTACAGTGATTGGACTCTAAATATCAACAGTAATTCATAGGGTGATGGGTGTGTGGGTGTCATTACAGTGCTTGGACTGTAAAAATTAACAGTCATTCATGGGGTTGTGGGTGTTTGGGTGTCTATGCATTGCTTGGACTGTAAATATCAACAGTCAATCATAGGGTGGTGGGTGTGTCGGTGTCATTACAGTGCTTGGACTGTAAATATCAACAGTCATTCATGGGGTGGTGGGTGTGTGGGTGTCATTAAAGTGTTTTGACTGTAAATATTAACAGTCATTCATTGGGTGGTGGGTGTCATTAGAGTGCTTGGACTGTAAAAATCAACAGTTTTTCATATGTTGGTGGGTGTGTGGATGTCATTACAGTGCAAGGACAGAAAATATCAACTGTCATTCATGGGGTGGTGAGTGTGTGGGTGTTATTACAATTCTTGGACTGAGAATATCAACTGTCATTCATGGGGTGGTGAGTGTGTGTGTGTTATTACAATTCTTGGAATGTGAATATCAACCATCATTTATTGGGTGGTGGGTGTGTGGGTGTCATTACAGTGCTCAGACTGTAATTATTAACAGTCATTCATGGGGTGGTGGGTGTGTGGATGTCATTACATTGCATGGACTGAAAATATCAGCTGTCATTCATGGGGTGGTGGGTGTGTGAGTGCAATTACAGAGCTTAAACTGTAATTATCAACAGTCATTTATAGGGTGGTGGGTGTGTGGCTGTCATTACAGTGCTTGGACTGTAAATATCGACAGTCATTTATGGGGTGGTGGGTGTCATTAGAGTGCTTGGACTGTAAATTTCAACAGTTATTCATGGATTGCTGGGTGTGTTGGTGTCATTACATTGCTTGGACTGTAAATATCAACCATAATTAATGGAGTGGGGGGTGTGGGGATGTCATTACCATGCTTGAACTGTAAATATCAACAGTCATTCATGGGGTGGTGGATGTGTGGGTGTCATTATAGTGATTGAACTGTAAATATCAACAGTCATTCATGGGGTGGTGGGTGTCATTACATTGTTTGGACTGTAAATATCAAGTCATTCATGGGGTGGTGGGTGTGTGTGTGTCATTAGTGCTTGGACTGTAAATATCAACAGTCATTCATGGGGTGGTGGGTGGCTTTACAGTGCTTGGACTCTAAATATCAACAGTCATTAATGGGGTGATGGGTGTGTAGGTGTCATTACAGTGCTTGGACTGTAAATATTAACAGTCATTCATGGGGTTGTGGGTGTTTGGGTGTCTATGCATTGCTTGGATTGTAAATATCAACAGTCAATCATGGGATGGTGGGTGTGTGGGTGTCATAACAGTGCTTGGACTGTAAATATCAACAGTCATTCATTGGGTGGTGGGTGTGTGGGTGTCATTACAGTGTTTTGATTGTAAATATCAACAGTCATTCATAAGGTTGTGGGTGTCATTAGAGTGCTTGGACTGTAAATATCAACAGTCATTCACGGGGTTGTGGGTGTTTGGGTGTCATTACATATAATGGACTGTAAATATCATGTAATTCATTAGGTGGTGGGTATGTGTCATTAGTGCTTGGACTGTAAATATCAACAGTCATTCATGGGGTGATGGGTGGCATTACAATGATTGGACTCTAAATATCAACAGTCATTCATGGGGTGGTGGGTGTGTGGGTGTCATTACATTGTTTTGATTGTAAATATCAACAGTCATTCATAGGGTTGTGGGTGTCATTAGAGTGATTGGACTGTATATATCAACAGTCATTCATGGGGTTGTGGGTGTTTGGGTGTCATTACATTGATTGGACTGTAAATATCATGTCCTTTATTGGGTGGTGGGTGTGTGTCATTAGTGCTTGGACTGTAAATATCAACAATCATTCATGGGGTTATGGGTGGCATTACAGTGATTGGACTCTAAATATCAACAGTAATTCATAGGGTGATGGGTGTGTGGGTGTCATTACAGTGCTTGGACTGTAAATATTAACAGTCATTCATGGGGTTGTGGGTTTTTGGGTGTCTATGCATTGCTTGGACTGTAAATATCATCAGTCAATCATGGGATAGTGGGTGTGTGGGTGTCATTACAGTGTTTGGACTGTAAATAGCAACAGTCATTCATGGGGTTGTGGGTGTGTGGGTGTCATTACAGTGTTTTGACTGTAAATATTAACAGTCATTCATAGGGTGGTGGGTGTCATGAGAGTGCTTGGACTGTAAAAATCAACAGTTTTTCATGGATTGGTGGGTGTGTGGATGTCATTACAGTGCATGGACAAAAAATATCAACTTTCATTCATGGGGTGGTGAGTTTGTGGGTGTTATTACAATTCTTGGACTGAAAATATCAACTGTCATTCATGGGGTGGTGAGTGTGTGTGTGTTATTACAATTCTTGGAATGTAAATATCAAACATTATTCATTGGGTGGTGGGTGTGTGGGTGTCATTACAGTGCTCAGACTGTAAATATTAACAGTCATTCATGGGGTGGTGGGTGTGTGGATGTCATTACATTGCATGGACTGAAAAAATCAGCTGTCATTCATGGGGTGTTGAGTGTGTGGGTGTCATTACTTTGCTTGGACTGTAAATATTAACCGTGATTTATAGGGTGGTGGGTGTGTGGGTGTCATTACAATGCTTGGACTGTATATATCAACCATAATTAATGGGGTAGTGGGTGTGGGGGTGTCATTACCGAGCTGGGACTGTAAATATCAACAGTCATTCATGGGGTGGTGGATGTGTGGGTGTAATTATAGTGCTTTAACTGTAAATATCAACAGTTATTTATGGGGTGGTGGGTGTGTGGGTGTCATTACAGTGCTTGGACTGTAAATATCAACAGTCAGTCATGGGGTGGTGAGTGTGTGGGTGTCATTGCAGTCCTTGGACTGTAAATATCAACAGTCATTTATGGAGTGGTGGGTGTGTGGGTGTCATTACAGTGCTTGGACTGTAAATATCAACAGTTATTCATGGGGTGGTGGGTGTGTGGGTTTCATTACAGTGCTTAGACTGTAAACATTAAGAGTCATTTTTTGGGTGGTGGGTGTGTGGGTGTCATTACAGAGCTTGGACTGTAAATATCAACAGTCATTCATGGGGTGGTTGGTGTGTAGGTGTCATTAAAGTGCTTGGACTGTAAATATCAAAAGTCATTCTTGGGCTGGTGGGTGTGTGGGTGTCATTACAGTGCTTAGACTGTAAATATTAAAAGTCATTTATAGGGGTGTGGTTGTGTGGCTGTCATTACAGTGCTTGGACTGTAAATATCAACAGTCAATCATGGGGTGGTGGGTGTGTGGGTGTCATTACAGTGCTTGGACTGAAAATATCAACAGTCATTCATGGGGTGTTGGGTGTGTGAGTGTCATTACAGTGCTTGGACTGTAAATATCAACAGTCATTCATATGTGGTGGGTGTGTGGGTGTCATTCCAGTGTTTTGATTGTAAATATCAACAGTCATTTATAGGTTGGTTGGTGTCATTAGAGTGCTTGGACTGTAAATATCAACAGTCATTCATGGGGTGGTGGGTGTGTGGGTGTCATTACAGTGTTTTGACTGCAAATATTAACTGTCATTCAAAGGGTGGTGGGTGTCATTAGAGTGCTTGTACTGAAAAAATCAACATTTTTTTAATGGGTTGGTGGGTGTGTGGATGTCATTACAGTGCATGGACAGAAAATATCAACTGTCATTCATGGGGTGGTGAGTGTGTGGGTGTTATTACAATTCTTGGACTTAGAATATCAACTGTCATTCAAGGGGTGGTGAGTGTGTGTGTGTTATTACAATTTTTTGAATGTAAATATCAACCATCATTCATTGGGTGGTGGGTGTGTGGGTGTCATTACAGTGCTCAGACTGTAAATATTTACAGTCATTCATCGGGTTGTGGGTGTGTGGATGTCATTACATTGCATGGACTGTAAATATCAACAGTCATTCATAAGGTGGTTGGTGTTTGGGTGTCTATGCAGTGCTTGGACTGTAAATATCAACAGTCAATAATGGGGTGGTGGGTGTGTGGGTGTCATTACAATACTTGGACTGTAAATAACAACAGTCATTTATGGGGTAGTGGGTGTGTGGATGTCATTACAGTGCTTTGACTGATAATGTAAACAGTCATTCATAGGGTGGTGGGTGTGTGGGTGTCATTACAGTGCTTGGACTGAAAATATCAACAGTCATTCATGGGGTGTTGGGTGTGTGAGTGTCATTACAGTGCTTGGACTGTAAATATCAACAGTCATTCATATGTGGTGGGTGTGTGGGTGTCATTCCAGTGTTTTGATTTTAAATATCAACAGTCATTTATAGGTTGGTTGGTGTCATTAGAGTGCTTGAACTGTAAATATCAACAGTCATTCATGGGGTGGTGGGTGTGTGGGTGTCATTACAGTGTTTTGACTGCAAATATTAACTGTCATTCAAAGGGTTGTGGGTGTCATTAGAGTGCTTGTACTGAAAAAATCAACATTTTTTCATGGGTTGGTGGGTGTGTGGATGTCATTACAGTGCATGGACAGAAAATATCAACTGTCATTCATGGGGTGGTGAGTGTGTGGGTGTTATTACAATTCTTGGACTTAGAATATCAACTGTCATTCAAGGGGTGGTGAGTGTGTGTGTGTTATTACAATTTTTTGAATGTAAATATCAACCATCATTCATTGGGTGGTGGGTGTGTGGGTGTCATTACAGTGCTCAGACTGTAAATATTTACAGTCATTCATCGGGTTGTGGGTGTGTGGATGTCATTACATTGCATGGACTGTAAATATCAACAGTCATTCATAAGGTGGTGGGTGTTTGGGTGTCTATGCAGTGCTTGGACTGTAAATATCAACAGTCAATAATGGGGTGGTGGGTGTGTGGGTGTCATTACAATACTTGGACTGTAAATAACAACAGTCATTTATGGGGTAGTGGGTGTGTGGATGTCATTAAAGTGCTTTGACTGATAATGTAAACAGTCATTCATAGGGTGGTGGGTGTGTGGGTGTCATTACAGTGCTTGGACTATAAAAATCAAATGTCATTTATGGGGTGGTAGGTGTGTGGGTGTCATTACAGTGCTTAGATTGTAAATAATAACAGTCATTCATGGGATGGTGGGTGTGTGGATGTCTTTACAGTGCTAGGACTGTAAATATCAACAGTCATTCATAGGGTGGTGGGTGTGTGAGTGTCATTACAGAACTTGGACTGTAAATATCAACAGTCATTTATAGGGTGGTGGGTGTGTGGGTGTCATTACTTTGCTTAGAATGTAAATATCAACTGTCATTTATGGGGTGGTGGGTGTATGGCTGTCATTACAGTGCTTGGACTGTAAATATCAATAGTCAATTATTGGGTGATGGGTTTGTGGGTTTCATTACAGTGCTTGGACTGTAAATATCAACGGTCATTCATGGGGTGGCGGGTGTGGGTGCCATTACAGTGTTTTGATTGTAAATATCAACATTCATTTATTTGGTGGTCAGTGTGTGGGTGTCATTACAGTGCGTGGACTGTAAATATCAAGTCATTTATTAGGTGGTGGGTGTGTGTGTGTCATTAGTGCTTGGACTGTAAATATCAACAGTCATTCATGGGGTGGTGGGTGGCATTACAGTGCTTGGACTGTAAATATATCAACCATCATTCATTAAGTGGTGGGTGTGTGGGTGTCATTACAGTGCTCAGACTGTATAAATTAAGTGTCATTCATGAAGTGGAGGGTGTGTGGATGTCATTACAGTGCTTGGACTGTAAATATCAACAATCATTTAAGGGGTGGTGGGTGTGTAGCTGTCATTACAGTGCTTGGACTGTAAATATATACTGTCATTTATAGGTTGATGGGTGTGTGGCTGTCATTACAGTGCTTGGACTGTAAATATCAACAGTTAATTATGGGGTGGTGGGTTTTTGGATGGCATTACAGTGGTTGGACTGAAAATATCAACAATTTTTCATGGGGTGGTGGGTGTGTGGGTGTCATTACAATGCTTGGACTGTAAATATTAAGTCATTCATGGGGTGGTTTGTTTGTTTGTGTCATTAGTGCTTGGACAGTAAATATCAACAGTTATTCATGGGGTGGTGTGTGGCATTACAATGCTTGGACTGTAAATATCAACAGTCATTCATGGGGTGGTGGGTGGGTGGGTGTCATTACAGTGCTTGAGCTGTAAATATCAAGTCATTCATGGGGTGGTGGGTGTGTGTGTGTCATTAGTGCTTGGACTGTAAATATCAACAGTCATTTATGGGGTGATGGGTGGCATTACTGTGCTTGGACTGTAAATATCAACAGTCATTAATAAGGTGGTGGGTGTGTGGGTGTCATTACAGTGCTTGGACTATATATATCAACCGTTATTTAGTGGGGGGTGTGATTACAGTGCTTGGACTGTAAATATCAACAGTCATTCATAGGGTGGTTGGTGTGTGAGTGTCATTACAGAGCTTGGACTGTAAATATCAATAGTCATTAATGGGGTGGTGGGTGTGTGGGTGTCATTACAGTGCTTGAACTGTAAATATCAACAGTCATTCATTGGGTGGTGGGTGTTTGGGGGTCTATGCAGTGCTTGGACTGTAAATATCAACAGTCAATAATGGGGTGGTGGGTGTGTGGGTGTCATTACAATACTTGGACTGTAAATAACAACAGTCATTTATGGGATGGTGGGTGTGTGCTTGTCATTACAGTGTTTTGATTGTAAATATCAACAGTCATTCATAGGGTGGTGGGTGTCATTAGAGTGCTTGGACTGTAAATATCAACCATAATTCATGGGGTGGTGGGTTTGTGGATGTCATTAGCGTGCTTTGACTGTAAATATCAACAGTCATTCATGGGGTGATAGGTGTGTGGGTGTCATTACAGTGCTTGGACTGTAAATATCAACAGTCATTCATAGGGTGGTGGGTGTTTGGGTGTCTATGCAGTGCTTGGACTGTAAATATCAACAGTCAATAATGGTGTGGTGGGTGTGTGGGTGTCATTACAATACTTGGACTGTAAATAACAACAGTCATTTATGGGGTAGTGGGTGTGTGGATGTCATTACAGTGCTTTGACTGAAAATATAAACAGTCATTCATAGGGTGGTAGGTGTGTGGGTGTCATTACAGTGCTTGGACTATAAAAATCAAATGTCATTTATGGGGTGGAAGGTGTGTGGGTATCATTACAGTGCTTAGACTGTTAATATCAACAGTCATTCATAGGGTGGTAGGTGTGTGGGTGTCATTACAGTGTTTTGACTGTAATATTAACAGTCATTCATAGGGTGGTGGGTGTCATTAGAGTGCTTGGACTGTATATATCAACAGTTATTCATGGGGTGGTGGGTGTGTGGATGTCATTACAGTGCTTTGACTATAAATGTAAACTGTCATTCATAGGGTGGTAGGTGTGTGGGTGTCATTACAGTGCTTGGACTATAAAAATCAAATGTCATTTATGGGGTGGTAGGTGTGTGGGTGTCATTACAGTGCTTAGACTGTAAATATCAACAGTCATTCATAGGGTGGTGGGTGTGTGAGTGTCATTACAGAGCTTGGACTGTAAATATAAAAAGTCATTCATGGGGTGGTGTGTGTGTGGGTGTCATTACAGAGCTTAGACTGTAATTATCAACAGTCATTTATTGGGTGGTGGGTGTGTAGGTGTCATTACAGTGCTTGGACTGTAAATATCTACTGTCATTTATGGGGTGATGGGTGTGTGGCTGTCATTACGGTGCTTTGACTGTAAATATCAACAATCAATTATGGGGTGGTGGATTTGTGGATGTCATTACAGTGCTTGGACTGTATATATCAACAGTTATTCATGGGTGTTGGGTGTGTGGGTGTCATTAGAGTGATTGGACTGTAAATATCAACCGTCATTCATTGGGTGGTGGGTGTTTGGGTGTTTATGCAGTGCTTGGACTGTAAATATCAACAGTCAATCATGGGGTGGTGGTTGTGTGGGTGTCATTACAATGCTTGGACTAAAAATATCAAGTCATTTATAGGGTGGTGGGTATGTGTGTGTTATTAGTGTTTGGAATGTATTTAAATTTCAACAGTCATTAATGAGGTGGAGGGTGTCATTATAGTGTTTGGAATGTAAATATCAACAGTCATTCATGGGGTTATGGGTGTGTGGGTGTCATTAGAGTGATTGGACTGTAAATATCAACCGTCATTCATTGGGTGGTGGGTGTTTGGGTGTCTATGCAGTGCTTGGACTGTAAATATCAACAGTCAGTTATGGGGTAGTGGGTGTGCAGGTGTCATTACAATGCTTGGACTGTAAATATCAACAGTCATTCATGGAGTGGTGGGTGTGTGGGTGTTTGTTTTGACTGTAAATATTAACAGTCATTCATAGGGTGGTGGGTGTCATTAAAATGCTTGGACTGTAAATATCAACAGTTATTCATAGGGTGGTGGGTGTGTGGGTATAATGACAGTGTTTGGACTGTAAATTTCAACAGTGATTTATGGGGTGGTGAGTGTGTGGGTGTCATTACAGTGATTAGACTGTATATATCAACCATCATTCATTGGGTGGTGGGTGTGTGGGTGTCATTACAGTGCTGGGACTGTAAATATCAACCATAATTGATGGGGTGGTGGGTGTGGGGGTGTCATTACAGTGCTTTTACTGTAAATATCAACAGTCATTCATGGGGTGGTTGGTATGATTTTGTCATTAGAGTGCTTGGACTGTAAATATCAACAGTCATTTATGGTTTGGTGGGTGTGTAGGTGTCATTATAGTGCTTGTACTGTAAATATCAACAGTCATTCATTGGGTGGTGGGTGTGTGGGTGTCATTACATGGCTTGGACTGTAAATATCAATTCATTTATAGGGTGGTGGGTATGTGTGTGTCATTAGTGCTTGGAATGTATTTAAATATCAACAGTCATTTATAGGGTGGTGGGTGTCATTAGAGTCCTTGGACTGTAAATATCAACAGTTATTCGTGGGGTGGTGGGTGTGTGGGTGTCATGACAGTGCTTGGACTGTAAATATCAACAGTCATTCATGGGGTGGTGAGTGTGTGGGTGTCATTACAGTGATTGGACGGTAAATATCAACCATCATTCATTGATTGGTGGGTGTGTGGGTGTCATTACGGTGCTCAGACTGTAAATATTAACAGTCATTCATGGGGTGGTGGGTGTATGGATGTCTTTACAGTGCTTGGACTGAAAATATCAGCAGTCATTCACGGGGTGGTGGGTGTGTGGGTGTCATTACAGTTCTTGGACTGTAAATATCAACCATCATTCATTAGGTGGTAGGTGTGTGTGTGTCATTAGTGCTTGGACTGTAAATATCAACAGTCATTTATGGGGTTATGGGTGGCATTACAGTGCTTGGACTTTAAATATCAACCATCATTCATTGGTTGGTGGGTGTGTGGGTGTCATTACAGTGCTCAGACTGTATAAATTAAGTTTCATTTATGAAGTGGTGGGTGTGTGGATGTCATTACAGTGCTTGGACTGTAAATATCAACAGTCATTTAAGGGGTGGTGGGTGTGTGGCTGTCATTACAGTGCTTGGACTGTAAATATATACTGTCATTTATGGGGTGGTTGGTGTGTGGCTTTCATTACAGTGCTTGGACTGTAAATATCGACAGTCAATCATGGGCAGGTGTGTTTTAGGATGTCATTACAGTGCTTGGACTGTAAATATCAACAGTTTTTCATGGGGTGGTGGGTGTGTGGGTGTCATTACAATGCTTGGACTGTAAATATCAAGTCATTCATGGGGTGGTGGGTTTGTGTGTGTCATTAGTGCTTGGACTGTAAATATCAACAGTTATTCATGGGGTGGTGGGTGTGTGGGTGTCATGACAGTGCTTGGACTGTAAATATCAACAGTCATTCATGGGGTGGTGAGTGTGTGGGTGTCATTACAGTGATTGGACGGTAAATATCAACCATTATTCTTTGAGTGGTGGGTGTGTGGGTGTCATTACGGTGCTCAGACTGTAAATATTAACAGTCATTCATGGGGTGGTGGTGTGTGGATGTCTTTACAGTGCTTGGACTGAAAATATCAGCAGTCATTCACGGGGTGGTGGGTGTGTGGGTGTCATTTCAGTGTTTTGACTGTAATATCAACAGTCATTCATAGGGTGGTGAGTGTCATTAGAGTGCTTGGACTGTATATATCAACAGTTATTCATGGGGTGGTGGGTGTGTGGATGTCATTACAGTGCTTTGACTATAAATGTAAACTGTCATTCATAGGGTGGTAGGTGTGTGGGTGTCATTACAGTGCTTGGACTATAAAAATCAAATGTCATTTATGGGGTGGTAGGTGTGTGGGTGTCATTACAGTGCTTAGACTGTAAATATCAACAGTCATTCATAGGGTGGTGGGTGTGTGAGTGTCATTACAGAGCTTAGACTGTAAATAAAAACAGTCATTCATGGGGTGGTGTGTGTGTGGGTGTCATTACAGAGCTTAGACTGTAAATATCAACAGTCATTTATTGGGTGGTAGGTGTGTAGGTGTCATTACAGTGCTTGGACTGTAAATATCTACTGTCATTAATGGGGTGATGGGTGTGTGGCTGTCATTAAGGTGCTTTGACTGTAAATATCAACAATCAATTATGGGGTGGTGGATTTGTGGATGTCATTACAGTGCTTAGACTGTATATATCAACAGTTATTCATGCGTGGTGGGTGTGTGGGTGTCATTACAGTGCTTGGACTATAAATATCAACCGTCATTTATGTGGTGGTGGGTGTGTGGGTGTTATTACAGTGCTAGGACTGTAAATATCAACAGTCATTCATAAGGTGATGGGTGTGTGGGTGTTATTACAGTGCTTGGACTGTAAATATCAACAGTCATTCATTGGGTGGTGGGTGTTTGAGTGTTTATGCAGTGCTTGGACTGTAAATATCAACAGTCAATCATGTGGTGTTGGTTGTGTGGGTGTCATTACAATGCTTGGACTAAAAATATCAAGTCATTTATAGGGTGGTGGGTATGTGTGTGTTATTAGTGCTTGGAATGTATTTAAATTTCAACAGTCATTAATGAGGTGGAGGGTGTCATTATAGTGCTTGTACTGTACATATCAACAGTCATTCATGGGGTGATTGGTGTGTGGGTGTCATTACAGTGATTGGACTGTAAATATCAACTGTCATTCATTGGGTGGTGGGTGTTTGGGTGTCTATGCAGTGCTTGGACTGTAAATATCAACAGTCAATTATGGGGTAGTGGGTGTGCAGGTGTCATTACAATGCTTGGACTGTAAATATCAACAGTCATTCATGGAGTGGTGGGTGTGTGGGTGTTTGTTTTGACTGTAAATATTAACAGTCATTCATATGGTGGTGGGTGTCATTAAAATGCTTGGACTGTAAATATCAACAGTTATTCATAGGGTGGTGGGTGTGTGGGTATAATGACAGTGTTTGGACTGTAAATTTCAACAGTGATTCATGGGGTGGTGAGTGTGTGGGTGTCATTACAGTGATTAGACTGTATATATCAACCATCATTCATTGGGTGGTGGGTGTGTGGGTGTCATTTCAGTGCTGGGACTGTAAATATCAACCATAAATGATGGGGTGGTGGGTGTGGGGGTGTCATTACAGTGCTTTTACTGTAAATATCAACAGTCATTCATGGGGTGGTGGGTATGATTTTGTCATTAGAGTGCTTGGACTGTAAATATCAACAGTCATTTATGGTTTGGTGGGTGTGTGGGTGTCATTATAGTGCTTGGACTGTAAATATCAACAGTCATTCATCGGGTGGTGGGTGTGTGGGTGTCATTACATGGCTTGGACTGTAAATATCAATTCATTTATAGGGTGGTGGGTATGTGTGTGTCATTAGTGCTTGGAATGTATTTAAATATCAACAGTCATTTATAGGGTGGTGGGTGTCATTAGAGTGCTTGGACTGTAAATATCAACAGTTATTCGTGGGGTGGTGGGTGTTTGGGTGTCATGACAGTGCTTGGACTGTAAATATCAACAGTCATTCATGGGGTGGTGAGTGTGTGGGTGTCATTACAGTGATTGGACTGTAAATATCAACCATCATTCATTGAGTGGTGGGTGTGTGGGTGTCATTACGGTGCTCAGACTGTAAATATTAACAGTCATTCATGGGGTGGTGGGTGTATGGATGTCTTTGCAGTGCTTGGACTGAAAATATCAGCAGTCATTCACGGGGTGGTGGGTGTGTGGGTGCCATTACAGTTCTTGGACTGTAAATATCAACCATCATTCATTAGGTGGTAGGTGTGTGTGTGTCATTAGTGCTTGGACTGTAAATATCAACAGTCATTTATGGGGTTATGGGTGGCATTACAGTGCTTGGACTTTAAATATCAACCATCATTCATTGGTTGGTGGGTGTGTGGGTGTCATTACAGTGCTTGGACTGTAAATATCAAAGTCATTTATTGGGTGGTGGGTGTGTGGGTGTCAATACAATTCTTGGACTGTAAATAACAACAGTCATTTATGGGGTGGTGGGTGTGTGGGTGTAATTACAGTGTTTTGACTGTAATATTAACAGTCATTCATAAGGTGGTGGGTGTCATTAGAGGGCTTGAACTGTAAATATCAACAGTTATTCATGGGGTGGTGGGTGTGTGGGTGTCATAACAGTGTTTGGACTGTAAATATCAACAGTCATTCATGGGGTGGTTAGTGTGTGGGTGTCATTACAGTTCTTGGACTTTAAATATCAGTCTTCATTCATTGGGAGGTGGGTGTGTTGGTGTCATTACAGTGCTCAGACTGTAAATTTTACCAGTCATTCATGGGGTGGTGGGTGTATGGATGTCTTTACAGTGCTTGGAACGAAAATATCAACAGTCATTCATTGGTTGGTGGGTGTGTGGGTTTCATTACAGTTCTTGGACTGTAAATATCAATCATCATTCATTGGGTGGTTGGTGTGTGGGTGACATTACAGTGCTTGGACTGTAAATATCAAGTAATTCATAGGGTGGAGGGTTTGTTTGTGTCATTAGTGATTGTACTGTAAATATCAACAGTCATTTATGGGGTGGTGAGTGGCATTACAGTGCTTCAACTGTAAATATCAACAGTCATTAATGAGGTGGTGGGTGTGTGGGTGTCATTACAGTGCTTGGACTATAAATATCAACCATCATTTATGGGATGGTGGGTGTGTGGGTGTCATTACGGTTCTTCGACTCTAAATATCAACAGTCATTAATAGGGTGGTTGGTGTGTAAGTGTCATTACAGAGCTTGGACTGTAAATATCAACAGTTATTCATGGGGTGGTGGGTGTGTGGATGTCATTACGGTGCTTGGACTGTAAATATTAACGGTCATTCATGAGGTGGTAGGTGTGTGGGTTTCATTACAGTGATTGGACTGTAAATATCAACAGTCATTCATAGGGTGGTGAATGTCATTAGAGTGCTTGGACTGTAAATATCAACAGTCCTTCATGGGGTGGTGGGTGTGTGGGTGTCATTACAGTGCTGGGACTGTAAATATCAACCATTATTCATTAGGTGGTGGGTGTGGGGGTGTCATTACAGTGCTTTGACTTTAAATATCAAGAGTCATTTATAAGGTGGTGGGTATGATGGTGTCATTACAGTGCTTGGACTGTAAATATCAACAGTCATTCATGGTTTGGTGGGTGTGTGGGTGTCATTATAGTGATTGGACTGTAAATATCAACTGTCATTCATGGGGTGGTGGGTGTTTGGGTGTCATTACAGTGCTGAACACAATAAATAATAACTGTTATTTATGGTGTGGTGGGTGTGTGGGGGTCATTACAGTGCTTGGACTGTAAATATCTACAGTCATTTATGGGGTGGTGGGTGTGTGGCTGTCATTACGGTGCTTGGACTGTAAGTATCAACAATCAATCATATGGTGGTGGGTTTGTGGATGTCATTACAGTGCTTGGACTGTAAATATCAACAGTCATTCATGGGGTGGTGGGTGTGTGGGTGTCATTACAGTGCTTGGACTGTAAATATCAAGTAATTCATAGGGTGGTGGGTTTGTTTGTGTCATTAATGATTGGACTGTAAATATCAACAGTCATTTATGGGGTGGTGAGTGGCATTACAGTGCTTCAACTGTAAATATCAACAGTAATTCATGGGGTGGTGGGTGTGTGGGTGTCATTACAGTGCTTGGACTATAAATATCAACCATCCTTTATGGGATGGTGGGTGTGTGGGTGTCATTACGGTGCTTCGACTGTAAATATCAACAGTCATTAATAGGGTGGTTGGTGTGTAAGTGTCATTACAGAGCTTGGACTGTAAATATCAACAGTTATTCATGGGGTGGTGGGTGTGTGGATGTCATTACAGTGCTTTGACTGTAAATATTAACAGTCATTCATGAGGTGGTAGGTTTGTGGGTTTCATTACAGTGATTTGACTGTAAATATCAACAGTCATTCATAGGGTGGTGGGTGTCATTAGAGTGCTTGGACTGTAAATATCAACAGTCCTTCATGGGGTGGTGGGTGTGTGGGTGTCATTACAGTGCTGGGAATGTAAATATCAACCATTATTCATTAGTTGGTGGGTGTGGGGGTGTCATTACATTGCTTTGACTTTAAATATCAAGAGTAATTTATAAGGTGGTGGGTATGATGGTGTCATTACAGTGTTTGGACTGTAAATATCAACAGTCATTCATGGTTTGGTGGGTGTTTGGGTGTCATTATAGGGCTTGGACTGTAAATATCAACAGTCATTCATGGGGTGGTGGGTGTGTGGGTGTTATTACAAGGCTTGGAATGTACATATCAAGTCATTTGTAGGGTGGTGGATATGTGTGTGTCATTAGTGCTTGGACTATATATATCAACAGCCAATCATGGGGTAGTGGGTGTCATTATAGTGCTTGGACTGTAAATATCAACAGTCATTCATGGGGTGATGGGTGTGTGGGTGTCATTACAGTGCTTGGACTGTAAATATCAAATGTCATTCATTAGGTGGTGGGTGTTTGGGTGTCTATGCAGTGCTTGGACTGTAAATATCAAGTCATTTATAGGGTGGTGGGTAAATGTGTGTCATTAGTGCTTTGAATGTATTTAAATATCAACAGTCATTCATGGGGTGGTGGGTTTCATTATAGTGCTTGGACTGTAAATATCAACAGTCATTCATGGGGTGATGGGTGTGTGGGTGTCATGATAGTGCTTGGACTGTAAATATCAACAGTCATTCATGGGGTGGTTAATGTGTGGGTGTCATTACAGTGATTGGACTGTAAATATCAACATTCATTCATCGAGTGGTGGGTGTGTGGGTGTCATTACCGCGCTCAGACTGTAAATATTAACAGTCATTCATGAGGTGGTGAGTGTGTGGGTGTCATTACAGTGCTTTGACTGAAAATATCAACAGCCATTCATGGGGTGGTGGGTGTGTGGGTGTCATTACAGTTCTTGGACTGTAAATATCAACCATAATTTATTAGGTGGTGGGTGTGTGGGTTACATTACAGTGCTTGGACTGTAAATAATAACAGTCATTCATGGGATGGTGGGTGTGTGGATGTCATTATAGTGCTTGGACTGAAAATGTAAACAGTCATTCATGGGGTGGTGGGTGTGTGGTGTAATTACAGTGATTGGACTGTAAACATCAACAGTCATTCATGAGGTGGTGGGTGTGTGGGTGTCATTACAGTGTTTTGACTATAAATCTCAACAGTCATTTATTGGGTGGTTGGTGTCATTAGAGTGCTTGGACTGTAAATATCAACAGTCATTCATGGGGTTGTGGTTGTCATTACAGTGCTTGGACTGTAAATATCAGGTCATTCATGGGGTGGTGAGTGTGTGGGTGTAATTACAGCGATTAGACTGTAAATATCAACAATCATTCATTGAGTGGTGGGTGTGTGGGTGTCATTGCAGTGCTTGGACTATAAATAATAAACGTCATTTATGGGGTGGTATGTGTGTGGGGGTCATTACAGTGCTTGGACTGTAAATATCAACAGTCATTCATAGGGTTGTGGGTGTGTGAGTGTCATTACAGAACTTGGACTGTAAATATCAACAGTCATTTATGGGGTGGTGGGTGTGTGGGTGTCATTACAGTGCTTAGAATGTAATTATCAACAGTCATTTATGGGGTGGTGGGTGTGTTGATGTCGTTACAGTGCTTGGACTGTAAATATCAACAGTCATTTATGGGGTGGTGGGTGTGTGGCTGTCATTACAATGCTTGGACTGTAAATATATACTGTCATTTATGGGGTGGTGGGTGTGTGGCTGTCATTACAGTGCTTGGACTGTAAATATCAACAGTCAATCATGGGGTGGTGGGTTTGTGGATGTCATTACAGTGCTTGGACTGTAAATATCAACAGTTTTTCATGGGGTGGTGTGTGGCATTACAATGCTTGGACTGTAAATATGAACAGTCATTCATAGTGTGGTTGGTGTGTGAATGTCATTACAGAGCTTGGACTGTAAATATGAACAGTCATTCATGGGGAGGTGGGTTTGTAGGTGTCATTACAATGCTTGGACTGTAAATATCAAGTCATTAATGGGGTGGTGGGTGTGTGTGTGTCATTAGTGCTTGGGCTGTAAATATCAACAGTCATTTATTAGGTGGTGGGTGGCATTACAGTGCTTGGACTGTAAATATGAACAGTCATTCATAGGGTGGTGGGTGAGTGAGTGTCATTACAGAGCTTGGACTGTAAATATGAACAGTCATTCATGGGGAAGTGGGTTTGTAGGTGTCATTACAATGCTTGGAATGTAAATATCAAGTCATTAATGGGGTGGTGGTGTGTGTGTGTCATTAGTGCTTGGACTGTAAATATCAACAGTCATTTATTAGGTGGTGGGTGGCATTACAGTGCTTGGACTGTAAATATGAACAGTCATTCATAGGGTGGTGGGTGTGTGGGTGTCATTACAGTGCTTGGACTATAAATATCAATCATTATTTAGGGGGGGGGATGATTACAGTGCGTGGACTGTAAATATCAACAGTCATTCATAGGGTGGTTGGTGGGTGAGTGTCATTACAGAGCTTGAACTGTAAATATCAATAGTCATTCATGGGGTGGTGGGTGTGTGGATGTCATTACAGTGCTTGGACTGTAAATATCAACAGTCAATCATGAGGTGGTGGGTGTGTGGGTGTCATTACAGTGTTTGGACTGTAAATATTAACAGTCATTTATGGGATGGTGGGTGTGTGTG
This sequence comes from Petrolisthes cinctipes, assembly GCA_033782935.1. Classification (NCBI taxonomy): domain Eukaryota; kingdom Metazoa; phylum Arthropoda; class Malacostraca; order Decapoda; family Porcellanidae; genus Petrolisthes; species Petrolisthes cinctipes. The sequence goes on along the minus strand of JAWQEG010000163.1, from coordinate 2,360,928 downwards.
TGTCATTACACTGTTTTGATTGTAAATATCAAGTTATTCATGGGGTGGTGGGTTTGTGTGTGTCATTAATGCTTCGACTGTAAATATCAACAGTTATTCATGGGGTGGTGGGTGGCATTACAGTGCTCGGACTGTCAATATCAACAGTCATTCATAGGGTGGTGGGTGTGTGGGTGTCATTACAGTGCTTGGACTATAAATATCAGCCGTTATTTAGATGGGGGTGTGATTACAGTGCTTGGACTGTAAATATCAACAGTCATTCATAGAGTGGTTGGTGTGTCAGTGTCATTACAGAGCTTGGACTGTAAATATTAATAGTCGTTCATGGGGTGGTGGGTGTGTTGATGTCATTACAGTGCTTGGACTGTAAATATCAACAGTCAATCATGAGATGCTGGGTGTGTGGGTGTCATTACAGTGCTTGGACTGTAAATATCAACAGTCATTTATGGGATGGTGGGTGTGTGCGTGTCATTACAGTGTTTTGATTGAAAATATCAACAGTCATTCATAGGGTGGTGGGTGTCATTAGAGTGCTTGGACTGTAAATATCAACCATAATTTATGGGGTGGTGGGTTTCTGGATGTCATTAGATTGCTTGGACAGTAAATATCAACAGTAATTAATGGGGTGGTAGGTGTGTGGGTGTCATTACAGTGCTTGGACAATAAAAATCAAATGTCATTTATGGAGTGGTAGGTGTGTAAGTGTTTTTACAGTGCTTGGACTGTAAATATCAACAGTCATTCATAGGGTGGTGGGTGTGTGTGTGTCATTACAGAGCTTGGACTGTAAATATCAACAGTCATTCATGGAGTTGTGGGTGTGTGGTGTAATTACAGTGATTGGACTGTAAATATAAACAGTCATTCTTGGGCTGGTGTGTGTGGGTGTCATTACAGTGCTTAGACTGTAAATATCAACAGTCATTTATTGGGTGGTGGGTGTGTAGGTGTCATTACAGTGCTTGGACTGTAAATATCAACAGTCAATCATGGGGTGGTGGGTGTGTGGGTTTCATTACAGTGCTTGGACTGTAAATATCAAGTCATTCATGGGGTGGTGGGTGTGTGGGTGTCATTACAGTGTTTTGACTATAAATATCAACAGTCATTTATTGGGTGGTGGGTGTCATTAGAGTGCTTGGACTGTAAATATCAACAGTCATTCATGGGGTAGTGGGTGTCATGACAGTGCTTGGACTGTAAATATCAACAGTCATTCATGGGGTGGTGAGTGTGTGAGTGTCATTATTGTTCTTGTACTGGAAATATTAACCATCATTCATTTGGTGGTGGGTGTGTGGGTGTCATTACAGTGCATGGACTATAAATAATAACCGTTATTTATGGCGTGGTGAGTGTGTGGGTGTCATTACAGTGCTTGTACTGTAAATATCTACTGTGATTTATGGGGTTGTGGGTGTGTGGCTGTCATTACGGTGCTTGGACTGTAAATATCAACAATCAATCATGGGGTAGTGGGATTGTGGATGTCATTGTAGTGCTTGGACTGTAAATATCAACCATCATTTATTGGGTGGTGGGTGTGTGGGTGTCATTACAGTGCTTGGACTGTTAATATCAACAGTCATTCAAAGGGTGGTTGGTGTGTGAGTGTCATTACAGAATTTTTACTGTAAATATCAACAGTCATTTATGGGGTGGTAGGTGTGTGGGTGTCATTACAGTGCTTGGACTGTAAATATCAACAGTCATTCATAGGGTGGTGGAGGTGTGGGTGTCATTACAGTGCTTGGACTGTAAATATCAAGTTATTCATAGGGTGGTGGGTTTGTTTGTGTCATTAGTGATTGGACTGTAAATATCAACAGTCATTCATGGGGTGGTGAGTGGCATTACAGTGCTTCGACTGTAAATATCAACAGCCATTCATGGAGTTGTGGGTGTGTGGGTGTCATTAAAGTGCTTGGACTATGAATATCAACCACCATTTATAGGGTATTGGTTGTGTGGGTGTCATTACAGTGCTTGGACTATAAATATCAAAAGTAATTCTTAGGGTGGTTGGTGTGTGAGTGTCATTACAGTGCTTGGACTGTAAATGTCAACAGTCATTCATGGGGTGGTGGTTGTGTGGATGTCATTACAGTGCTTGGACTGTAAATATTAACAGTCAATCATGAGATGGTAGGTGTGTGGGTTTCATTAGAGTGATTGGACTGTAAATATCAACAGTCATTTATTGGGTGGTGGGTGTTTGGGTGTCTATGCAGTGCTTGGACCGTAAAAATCAACAGTCAATAATAGGGTGGTGGGTGTGTGGGTGTCATTACAATACTTGGAAAGTAAATAACAATAGTCATTTATGGGGTGGTGGGTATGTGGGTGTCATTACATTGTTTTGACTGTAATATTAACAGTCAATTATAGGGTGGTGGGAGTCATTAGACTGCTTGGACTGTAAATATCAACAGTTATTCATGGGGTGGTGAGTGTGTGGGTGTCATGACAGTTCTTGGACTGTAAATATCAACCATCATTCATTAGGAGGTGGGTGTGTGGGTGTCAATACAGTGCTTGAACTGTAAATATCAATAGTCATTCATGGTGTGGTGGGTGTGTGGATGTCATTACAGTGCTTGGACTGTAAATATCAACAGTCAATCATGAGGTGGTGAGTGTGTGGGTGTCATTACAGTGCTTGGACTGTAAATATTAACAGTCATTTATGGGATGGTGGGTGTGTGCGTGTCATTACACTGTTTTGATTGTAAATATCAAGTTATTCATGGGGTGGTGGGTTTGTGTGTGTCATTAGTGCTTGGACTGTAAATATCAACAGTTATTCATGGGGTGGTGGGTGGCATTACAGTGCTCGGACTGTCAATATCAACAGTCATTCATAGGGTGGTGGGTGTGTGGGTGTCATTACAGTGCTTGGACTATAAATATCAGCCATTATTTAGATGGGGGTGTGATTACAGTGCTTGGACTGTAAATATCAACAGTCATTCATAGAGTGGTTGGTGTGTCAGTGTCATTACAGAGCTTGGACTGTAAATATTAATAGTCATTCATGGGGTGGTGGGTGTGTTGATGTCATTACAGTGCTTGGACTGTAAATATCAACAGTCAATCATGAGATGCTGGGTGTGTGGGTGTCATTACAGTGCTTGGACTGTAAATATCAACAGTCATTCATAGGGTGGTTGGTGTGTGAGTGTCATTACAGAGCTTGGACTGTAAATATCAACAGTCATTAATGGGGAGGTGGGTTTGTAGGTGTCATTACAATGCTTGGACTGTAAATATCAACAGTCATTCATGGGGTGGTGGATGGGTGGGTTTCATTACAGTGTTTGAACTGTAAATATTAAGTCATTTATGGGGTGGTGGGTGTATGTGTGTCATTAGTGCTTGGACTGTAAATATCAACAGTCATTATGGGGTAGTGGGTGGCATTACAGTGCTTGGACTGTAAATATCAACAGTCATTCATAGGGTGGTGGGTGTGTGGGTGTCATTACAGTGCTTGGACTATAAATATCAGCCGTTATTTAGATGGGGGTGTTATTACAGTGTTTGGACTGTAAATATCAACAGTCATTCATAGGGTGGTTGGTGTGTCAGTGGTATTACAGAGCTTGGACTGTAAATATCAATAGTCATTCATGGGGTGGTGGGTGTGTAGATGTCATTACAGTGCTTGGACTGTAAATATCAACAGTCAATCATGAGATGCTGGGTGTGTGGGTGTCATTACAGTGCTTGGACTGTAAATATCAACAGTCATTTATGGGATGGTGGGTGTGTGCGTGTCATTACAGTGTTTTGATTGAGAATATCAACAGTCATTCATAGGGTGGTGGGTGTCATTAGAGTGCTTGGACTGTAAATATCAACCATAATTTATGGGGTGGTGGGTTTCTGGATGTCATTAGAGTGCTTGGACAGTAAATATCAACAGTAATTAATGGGGTGGTAAGTGTGTGGGTGTCATTACAGTGCTTGGACAATAAAAATCAAATGTCATTTATGGAGTGGTAGGTGTGTAAGTGTTTTTACAGTGCTTGGACTGTAAATATCAACAGTCATTCATAGGGTGGTGGGTGTGTGTGTGTCATTACAGAGCTTGGACTGTAAATATCAACAGTCATTCATGGAGTTGTGGGTGTGTGGTGTAATTACAGTGATTGGACTGTAAATATAAACAGTCATTCTTGGGCTGGTGTGTGTGGGTGTCATTACAGTGCTTAGACTGTAAATATCAACAGTCATTTATTGGGTGGTGGGTGTGTAGGTGTCATTACAGTGCTTGGACTGTAAATATCAACAGTCAATCATGGGGTGGTGGGTGTGTGGGTTTCATTACAGTGCTTGGACTGTAAATATCAAGTCATTCATGGGGTGGTGGGTGTGTGGGTGTCATTACAGTGTTTTGACTATAAATATCAACAGTCATTTATTGGGTGGTGGGTGTCATTAGAGTGCTTGGACTGTAAATATCAACAGTCATTCATGGGGTAGTGGGTGTCATGACAGTGCTTGGACTGTAAATATCAACAGTCATTCATGGGGTGGTGAGTGTGTGAGTGTCATTATTGTTCTTGTACTGGAAATATTAACCATCATTCATTTGGTGGTGGGTGTGTGGGTGTCATTACAGTGCATGGACTATAAATAATAACCGTTATTTATGGCGTGGTGAGTGTGTGGGTGTCATTACAGTGCTTGTACTGTAAATATCTACTGTGATTTATGGGGTTGTGGGTGTGTGGCTGTCATTACGGTGCTTGGACTGTAAATATCAACAATCAATCATGGGGTAGTGGGTTTGTGGATGTCATTGTAGTGCTTGGACTGTAAATATCAACCATCATTTATTGGGTGGTGGGTGTGTGGGTGTCATTACAGTGCTTGGACTGTTAATATCAACAGTCATTCAAAGGGTGGTTGGTGTGTGAGTGTCATTACAGAATTTTTACTGTAAATATCAACAGTCATTTATGGGGTGGTAGGTGTGTGGGTGTCATTACAGTGCTTGGACTGTAAATATCAACAGTCATTCATAGGGTGGTGGAGGTGTGGGTGTCATTACAGTGCTTGGACTGTAAATATCAAGTTATTCATAGGGTGGTGGGTTTGTTTGTGTCATTAGTGATTGGACTGTAAATATCAACAGTCATTCATGGGGTGGTAAGTGGCATTACAGTGCTTCGACTGTAAATATCAACAGCCATTCATGGAGTTGTGGGTGTGTGGGTGTCATTAAAGTGCTTGGACTATGAATATCAACCACCATTTATAGGGTATTGGGTGTGTGAGTGTCATTACAGTGCTTGGACTGTAAATATCAAAAGTCATTCATAGGGTGGTTGGTGTGTGAGTGTCATTACAGTGCTTGGACTGTAAATGTCAACAGTCATTCATAGGGTGGTGGGTGTGTGGATGTCATTACAGTGCTTGGACTGTAAATATTAACAGTCAATCATGAGATGGTAGGTGTGTGGGTTTCATTAGAGTGATTGGACTGTAAATATCAACAGTCATTTATTGGGTGGTGGGTGTTTGGGTGTCTATGCAGTACTTGGACCGTAAATATCAACAGTCAATAATAGGGTGGTGGGTGTGTGGGTGTCATTACAATACTTGGAAAGTAAATAACAACAGTCATTTATGGGGTGGTGGGTATGTGGGTGTCATTACAATGTTTTGACTGTAATATTAACAGTCAATTATAGTGTGGTGGGAGTCATTAGACTTCTTGGACTGTAAATATCAACAGTTATTCATGGGGTGGTGAGTGTGTGGGTGTCATGACAGTGTTTCGACTGTAAATATCAACAGTCATTCATGGGGTGGTGAGTGTGTGGGTGTCATTACAGTTCTTGGACTGTAAATATCAACCATCATTCATTAGGAGGTGGGTGTGTGGGTGTCAATACAGTGCTTGAACTGTAAATATCAATAGTCATTCATGTGGTGGTGGGTGTGTGGATGTCATTACAGTGCTTGGACTGTAAATATCAACAGTCAATCATGAGGTGGTGAGTGTGTGGGTGTCATTACAGTGCTTGGACTGTAAATATTAACAGTCATTTATGGGATGGTGGGTGTGTGCGTGTCATTACACTGTTTTGATTGTAAATATCAAGTTATTCATGGGGTGGTGGGTTTGTGTGTGTCATTAGTGCTTGGACTGTAAATATCAACAGTTATTCATTGGGTGGTGGGTGGCATTACAGTGCTCGGACTGTCAATATCAACAGTCATTCATAGGGTGGTGGGTGTGTGTGTGTCATTACAGTGCTTGGACTATAAATATCAGCCGTTATTTAGATGGGGGTGTGATTACAGTGCTTGGACTGTAAATATCAACAGTCATTCATAGAGTGGTTGGCGTGTCAGTGTCATTACAGAGCTTGGACTGTAAATATTAATAGTCGTTCATGGGGTGGTGGGTGTGTTGATGTCATTACAGTGCTTGGACTGTAAATATCAACAGTCAATCATGAGATGCTGGGTGTGTGGGTGTCATTACAGGGCTTGGACTGTAAATTTCAACAGTCATTCATAGGGTGGTTGGTGTGTGAGTGTCATTACAGAGCTAGGACTGTAAATATCAACAGTCATTAATGGGGAGGTGAGTTTGTAGGTGTCATTACAATGCTTGGACTGTAAATATCAACAGTCATTCATGGGGTGGTGGATGGGTGGGTTTCATTACAGTGTTTGAACTGTAAATATTAAGTCATTTATAGGGTGGTGGGTGTATGTGTGTCATTAGTGCTTGGACTGTAAATATCAACAGTCATTATTGGGTAGTGGGTGGCATTACAGTGCTTGGACTGTAAGTATCAACAGTCATTCATAGGGTGGTGGGTGTGTGGGTGTCATTACAGTGCTTGGACTATAAATATCATCCGTTATTTAGATGGGGGTGTTATTACAGTGCTTGGACTGTAAATATCAACAGTCATTCATAGGGTGGTTGGTGTGTCAGTGGTATTACAGAGCTTGGACTGTAAATATCAATAGTCATTCATGGGGTGGTGGGTGTGTGGATGTCATTACAGTGCTTGGACTGTAAATATCAACAATCAATCATGAGATGCTGGGTGTGTGGGTGTCATTACAGTGCTTGGACTGTAAATATCTACAGTCATTTATGGGATGGTGGGTGTGTGCGTGTCATTACAGTGTTTTGATTGAAAATATCAACTGTCATTCATAGGGTGGTGGGTGTCATTAGAGTGCTTGGACTGTAAATATCAACCATAATTTATGGGGTGGTGGGTTTGTGGATGTCATTAGAGTGCTTGGACTGTAAATATCAACAGTATTTCATGGGGTGGAAGGTGTGTGGGTGTCATTACAGTGCTTGGACAATAAAAATCAAATGTCATTTATGGAGTGGTAGGTGTGTAAGTGTTTTTACAGTGCTTGGACTGTAAATATCAACAGTCATTCATAGGGTGGTGGGTGTGTGTGTGTCATTACAGAGCTTGGACTGTAAATATCAACAGTCATTCATGGAGTTGTGGGTGTATGGTGTAATTACAGTGATTGGACTATAAATATAAACAGTCATTCTTGGGCTGGTGTGTGTGGGTGTCATTACAGTGCTTAGACTGTAAATATCAACAGTCATTTATTGGGTGGTGTGTGTGTAGGTGTCATTACAGTGCTTGGACTGTAAATATCAACAGTCAATCATGGGGTGGTGAGTGTGTGGGTTTCATTACAGTGCTTGGACTGTAAATATCATGTCATTCATGGGGTGGTGGGTGTGTGGGTGTCATTACAGTGTTTTGACTATAAATATCAACAGTCATTTATTGGGTGGTGGGTGTCATTAGAGTGCTTGGACTGTAAATATCAACAGTCATTCATGGGGTAGTGGGTGTCATGACAGTGCTTGGACTGTAAATATCAACAGTCATTCATGGGGTGGTAAGTGTGTGGGTGTCATTATTGTTCTTGTACTGGAAATATCAACCATCATTCATTTGGTGGTGGGTGTGTGGGTGTCATTACAGTGCATGGACTATAAATAATAACCGTTATTTATGGCGTGGTGAGTGTGTGGGTGTCATTACAGTGCTTGTTCTGTAAATATCTACTGTGATTTATGGGGTTGTGGGTGTGTGGCTGTCATTACGGTGCTTGGACTGTAAATATCAACAATCAATCATGGGGTAGTGGGATTGTGGATGTCATTGTAGTGCTTGGACTGTAAATATCAACCATCATTTATTGGGTGGTGGGTGTGTGGGTGTCATTACAGTGCTTGGACTGTAAATATCAACAGTCATTCAAAGGGTGGTTGGTGTGTGAGTGTCATTACAGAATTTTTACTGTAAATATCAACAGTCATTTATGGGGTGGTAGGTGTGTGGGTGTCATTACAGTGCTTGGACTGTAAATATCAACAGTCATTCATAGGGTGGTGGAGGTGTGGGTGTCATTACAGTGCTTGGACTGTAAATATCAAGTTATTCATAGGGTGGTGGGTTTGTTTGTGTCATTAGTGATTGGACTGTAAATATCAACAGTCATTCATGGGGTGGTAAGTGGCATTACAGTGCTTCGACTGTAAATATCAACAGCCATTCATGGAGTTGTGGGTGTGTGGGTGTCATTAAAGTGCTTGGACTATGAATATCAACCACCATTTATAGGGTATTGGGTGTGTGAGTGTCATTACAGTGCTTGGACTGTAAATATCAAAAGTCATTCATAGGGTGGTTGGTGTGTGAGTGTCATTACAGTACTTGGACTGTAAATGTCAACAGTCATTCATAGGGTGGTGGGTGTGTGGATGTCATTACAGTGCTTGGACTGTAAATATTAACAGTCAATCATGAGATGGTAGGTGTGTGGGTTTCATTAGAGTGATTGGACTGTAAATATCAACAGTCATTTATTGGGTGGTGGGTGTTTGGGTGTCTATGCAGTGCTTGGACCGTAAATATCAACAGTCAATAATAAGGTGGTGGGTGTGTGGGTGTCATTACAATACTTGGAAAGTAAATAACAACAGTCATTTATGGGGTGTTGGGTATGTGGGTGTCATTACATTGTTTTGACTGTAATATTAACAGTCAATTATAGGGTGGTGGGAGTCATTAGACTGCTTGGACTGTAAATATCAACAGTTATTCATGGGGTGGTGAGTGTGTGGGTGTCATGACAGTGCTTCGACTGTAAATATCAACAGTCATTCATGGGGTGGTGAGTGTGTGGGTGTCATTGCAGTTCTTGGACTGTAAATATCATCCATCATTCATTAGGAGGTGGGTGTGTGGGTGTCAATACAGTGCTTGAACTGTAAATATCAATAGTCATTCATGGGGTGGTGGGTGTGTGGATGTCATTACAGTGCTTGGACTGTAAATATCAACAGTCATTTATGGGATGGTGGGTGTGTGCGTGTCATTACACAGTTTTGATTGTAAATATCAAGTTATTCATGGGGTGGTGGGTTTGTGTGTGTCATTAGTGCTTGGACTGTAAATATCAACAGTTATTCATGAGGTGGTGGGTGGCATTACAGTGCTTGGACTGTCAATATCAACAGTCATTCATAGGATGGTGGGTGTGTGGGTGTCATTACAGTGCTTGGACTATAAATATCAGCCGTTATTTAGATGGGGGTGTGATTACAGTGCTTGGACTGTAAATATCAACAGTCATTCATAGAGTGGTTGGTGTGTCAGTGTCAATACAGAGCTTGGACTGTAAATATTAATAGTCATTCATGGGGTGGTGGGTGTGTTGATGTCATTACAGTGCTTGGACTGTAAATATAAACAGTCAATCATGAGATGCTGGGTGTGTGGGTGTAATTACAGTGCTTGGAATGTAAATATCAACGGTCATTTATGGGATGGTAGGTGTGTGCGTGTCATTACAGTGTTTTGATTGAAAATATCAACAGTCATTCATAGGGTGGTGGGTGTCATTAGAGTGCTTGGACTGTAAATATCAACCATAATTTATGGGGTGGTGGGCTTGTGGATGTCATTAGAAGGCTTGGACTGTAAATATCAACAGTCATTCCTAGGGTGGTAGGTGTGTGGGTGTCATTACAGTGCTTGGATAATAAAAATCAAATGTCATTTATGGGGTGGTAGGTGTGTAAGTGTCATTACAGAGCTTGGACTGTAAATATCGACAGTCATTCATAGTGTGGTGGGTGTGTGAGGTTTATTACAGAGCTTGGACCGTAAATATCAACAATCATTCATGGAGTTGTGGGTGTGTGGTGTAATTACAGTGATTGGACTGTAAATATCAACAGTCATTCATGAACTGGTGTGTGTGGGTGTCATTACAGTGCTTAGACTGTAAATATCAACAGTCATTTATTGGGTGGTGGGTGTGTAGGTGTCATTACAGTGCTTGGACTGTAAATATCAATAGTCAATCATGGGGTGGTGGGTGTGTGGGTTTCATTACAGTGCTTGGACTGTAAATATCAAGTCATTCATGGGGTGGTTGGTGTGTGGGTGTCATTACAGTGTTTTGATTATAAATATCAACAGTCATTTATTGGGTGGTGGGTGTCATTAGAGTGCTTGGACTGTAAATATCAACAGTAATTCATGGGGTAGTTGGTGTCATGACAGTGCTTGGACTGTAAATATCAACAGTCATTTATTTGGTGGTGAGTGCGTGGGTGTCATTATTGTTCTTGTACTGTAAATATCAACCATCATTCATTTGGTGGTGGGTGTGTGGGTGTCATTACAGTGCATGGACTATAAATAGTAACCGTTATTTATGGCATGGTGGGTGTGTGGGTGTCATTACAGTGCTTGGACTGTAAATATCTACTTTGATTTATGGGGTGGTGGGTGTGTGGCTGTCATTACGGTGTTTGGACTGTAAATATCAACAAACAATTATGGGGTAGTGGGTTTGTGGATGTCATTACAGTGCTTGGACTGTAAATATCAACAGTCATTCATGGGGTGGTTGGTGTGTGGATGTCATTACAATGCTTGGACTGTAAATATTAACAGTCAATCATGAGATGGTTGGTGTGTGGGTTTCATTATAGTGATTGGACTGTAAATATCAACAGTTATTCATGGGGTGGTGAGTGTGTGGGTGTCATGACAGTGCTTCGACTGTAAATATCAACAGTCATTCTTGGGGTGGTGAGTGTGTGGGTGTCATTACAGTTCTTGGACTGTAAATATCAACCATCATTCATTAGGAGGTGGGTGTGTGGGTGTCATTACAGTGCTTGGACTGTAAATATTAACAGTCATTCATGGGGTGGTTGGTGTGTGGATGTCATTACAGTGCTTTGACTAAAAATGTAAACAGTCATTAATGGGGTGGTAGGTGTGTGGGTGTCATTACAGTGCTTGGACAATAAAAATCAAATATCATTTTTGGGGTGGTAGGTGTGTGGGTGTCATTACAGAGCTTGGACTGTAAATATCAACAGTCATTTATGAAGTGGTGGGTGTGTGGTGTAATTACTGTGATTAGACTGTAAATATCAACAGTCATTTATTGGGTGGTGGGTGTGTAGGTGTCATTACAGAGCTTGGACTGTAAATAGCAACAGTCAATCATGGGGTGGTGGGTGTGTGGGATTCATTACAGTGCTTGGACTGTAAACATCAAGTCATTCATGGGGTGGTGGGTGTGTGGGTGTCATTACAGTGTTTTGACTATAAATATCAACAGTCATTTATTGGGTGGTGGGTGTCATTAGAGTGCTTGGACTGTAAATATCAACAGTTATTCATGGGGTGGTGGGTGTGTGGGTGTCATGACAGTGCTTGGACTGTAAATATCGACAGTCATTTATGGAGTGGTGAGTGTGTGGGTGTCATTACAGTGATTGGACTGTAAATATCAACCATCATTCATTGGGTGGTTGGTGTGTGGGTGTTATTACAGTGCTCAGACTGTAAATATTAACAGTCATTCATGGGGTAGTAGGTGTGTGGTGTAATTGCAGTGATTCGACTGTAAATATCAACAGTCATTCATGGGGTGGTGGGTGTGTGGGTGTCATTACAGTGCTTTGACTATAAATATCAACAGTCATTTATTGGGTGGTGGGTGTCATTAGAGTGCTTGGACTGTAAATATCAACAGTCATTCATGGGGTGGTGAGTGTGTGGGTGCCATTACAGTTCTTCGACTGTAAATGTCAACCATCATTCATTGGGTGGTGGGTGTGTGGGTGTCATTACAGTGCATGGACTTAAAATATCAACAGTCATTTATGGGGTGGTGGGTGTGTGGGTGTCATTACAGTGCTTGGACTGTAAATATCAACAGTCATTTATGGGGTGGTGGGTGTGTGGCTGTCATTACGGTGCTTGGACTGTAAATAACAACAATTAATCATGGGGTAGTCGGTTTGTGGATGTTATTGCAGTGCTTGGACTGTAAATATTAACCATCATTTTTTGGGTGGTGGGTGTGTGGGTGTCATTACAGTGCTTGGACTGTAAATATCAAGTCATTCATAGGGTGGTGGGTTTGTTTGTGTCATTAGTGATTGGACTGTTAATATCAACAGTCATTCATGGGGTGGTGAGTGACATTACAGTGCTTCGACTGTAAATATCAACAGCCATTCATGGGGTGGTGGGTGTGTGGGTGTCATTACAGTGCTTGGACTATAAATATCAACCACCATTTATAGGGTATTTGGTGTGTGGGTGTCATTACAGTGCTTGGACTGTAAATATCAAAAGTCATTCATAGGGTGGTTGGTGTGTGAGTGTCATTACAGAGCTTGGACTGTAAATATCAATAGTCATTCATGGGGTGGTGGGTGTGTGGATGTCATTACAGTGCTTGAACTGTAAATATTAACAGTCAATCATGAGATGGTGGGTGTGTGGGTTTCATTACAGTGATTGGACTGTAAATATCAACAGTCATTTATGGGATGGTGGATGTGGGTGTCATTACAGTGTTTTGATTGTAAATTTCAACAGTCATTCATAGGGTGGTGGGTGTCATTAGAATGCTTGGACTGTAAATATCAACAGTCATTCATGGGTGATGGGTGTATGGGTGTCATTACATGGCTTGGAATGTAAATATCAAGTCATTGATGGGGTGATGGGTGTGTGGGTGTCCTTTCAGTGCTTGGACTGTAAATATCAACATTCATTCATTGGGTGTTTGGGTGTCTATGCAGTGCTTGGACTGTAAATATCAACAGTCAATAATGGTTTGGTGTGTGTGTGGGTGTCATTACAATACTTGGACAGTAAATAACAACAGTCATTTATGGGGTGGTTGGTATGTGGGTGTCATTACAGTGTTTTGAATGTAATATTAACAGTCAATTATAGGGTGGTGGGTGTCATTAGACTGCTTGGACTGTAAATATCAACAGTTATTTATGGGGTGGTGAGTGTGTGGGTGTCATGACAGTGCTTTGACTGTAAATATCAACCATCATTCATTAGGAGGTGGGTGTGTGGGTGTCATTAAAGTGCTTTGACTGTAAATATTAACAGTCTTTCATGGGGTGGTGGGTGTGTGGATGTCATTACAGTGCTTTGACTGAAAATGTAAACAGTCATTAATGGGGTGGTAGGTGTGTGGGTGTCATTACAGTGCTTGGACAATAAAAATCAAATGTCATTTATGGGGTGTTAGGTATGTGGGTGTCATTACAGTGCTTGGACTGTAAATATCAACAGTCATTCATAGGGTGGTGGGTGTGTGAGTGTCATTACAGATCATGGACTGTAAATATCAACTGTCATTCATGGAGTGGTGGGTGTGTGGTGTAATTACAGTGATTGGACTGTAAATATAAACAGTCATTTATGGGGTGGTGTGTGTGTGGGTGTCATTACAGTGCTTAGATTGTAAATATCAACAGTCATTTATTGGGTGGTGGGTGTGTAGGTGTCATTACAGTGCTTGTATTGTAAATATCAACAGTCAATCATGGGGTGGTGGGTGTGTGGGTTTCATTACAGTGCTTGGACTGTAAACATTAAGTCATTCATGGGGTGGTGGGTGTGTGGGTGTCATTACAGTGTTTTGACTATAAATAACAACAGTCATTTATAAGGTGGGTGTCATTAGAGTGCTTGGACTGTAAATATAAACAGTTATTTATGGGGTGGTGTGTGTGTGGGTGTCATGACAGTGCTTGGACTGTAAATATCGACAGTCATTTATGGGGTGGTGAGTGTGTGGGTGTCATTACAGTGATTGGACTGTAAATATCAACCATCATTCATTGGGTGGTGGGTGTGTGGGTGTTATTACAGTGCTCAGACTGTAAATATTAACAGTCATTCATGGGGTGGTGGGTGTGTGGTGTAATTGCAGTGATTCGACTGTAAATATCAACAGTCATTCATGGGGTGGTGGGTGTGTGGGTGTCATTACAGTGTTTTAACTATAAATATCAACAGTCATTTATTGGGTGGTGGGTGTCATTAGAGTGCTTGAACTGTAAATATCAACAGTCATTCATGGGGTGGTGAGTGTGTGGGTGTCATTACAGTTCTTGGACTGAAAATATCAACAGTCATTTATGGGGTGGAGGGTGTGTGGGTGTCATTACAGTGATTGGACTGTAAATATCAACAGTCATTCATAGGGTGGTGGGTGTGTGGATTTCATTACAGTGCTTGGACTGTAAATATCAACAGTCATTCATAGGGTGGTGGGTGTGTGAGTGTCATTACAGAGCTTGGACTGTAAATATCAACAGTCATTTATGGGGTGGTTGGTGTGTGGCTGTCATTACGGTGCTTGGACTGTAAATATCAACAATCAATCATGGGGTAGTGGGTTTGTGTATGTCATTGCAGTGCTTGGACTGTAAATATCAACCATCATTTTTTGGGTGGTGGGTGTGTGGGTGTCATTACAGTGCTTGGACTGTAAATATCAACAGTCATTTATGGGGTGGTAGGTGTGTGGGTGTCATTACCGTGCTTGGACTGTAAATATCAAAAGTCATTCATAGGGTGGGGGGGGTGTGGGTGTCATTACAGTGCTTGGACTGCAAATATCAAGTCATTTATTGGGTTTGTTTGTGTCATTAGTCATTGGACTGTTAATATCAACAGTCATTCATGGGGTGGTGAGTGGCATTACAGTGCTTCGACTATAAATATCAACAGCCATTCATCGGGTGGTGGGTGTGTGGGTGTCATTACAGTGCTTGGACTATAAATATCAACCACCATTTATAGGGTATTCGGTGTGTGGGTGTCATTACAGTGCTTGGACTGTAAATATCAAAAGTCATTCATAGGGTGGTTGGTGTGTGAGTGTCATTACAGAGCTTGGACTGTAAATATCAACAGTCATTAATGGGGTGGTGGGTGTGTGGATGTCATTACAGTGCTTGAACAGTAAATATTAACAGTCAATCATGAGATGGTGGGTGTGTGGGTTTCATTACAGTGATTGGACTATAAATATCAACAGTCAATCATGGGGTGGTTGGTGTGTGAGTATCATTACAATGCTTGGACTGTAAACATCAAGTCATTCATGAGGTGGTGGGTGTGTGGGTGTCATTACAGTGTTTTGACTGTAAATATTAACAGTCATTCATAGGGTGGTGGGTGTCATTAGAGTGCTTGGACTGTAAATATCAACAATGATTTATGGGGTGGTGGGTGTGTGGGTGTCATGACAGTGCTTGGACTGTAAATATCGACAGTCATTTATGGGGTGGTGAGTGTGTGGGTGTCATTGAAGTAATTGGACTGTAAATATCAACCATCATTCATTGGGTGGTGGGTGTGTGGGTGTTATTACAGTGCTCAGACTGTAAATATTAACAGTCATTCATGGGGTGGTGGGTGTGTGGTGTAATTGCAGTGATTCGACTGTAAATATCAACAGTCATTCATGGGGTGGTGGGTGTGTGGGTGTCATTACAGTGTTTTAACTATAAATATCAACAGTCATTTATTGGGTGGTGGGTGTCATTAGAGTGCTTGAACTGTAAATATCAACAGTCATTCATGGGGTGGTGAGTGTGTGGGTGTCATTACAGTTCTTGGACTGAAAATATCAACAGTCATTTATGGGGTGGAGGGTGTGTGGGTGTCATTACAGTGATTGGACTGTAAATATCAACAGTCATTCATAGGGTGGTGGGTGTGTGGATTTCATTACAGTGCTTGGACTGTAAATATCAACAGTCATTCATAGGGTGGTGGGTGTGTGAGTGTCATTACAGAGCTTGGACTGTAAATATCAACAGTCATTTATGGGGTGGTTGGTGTGTGGCTGTCATTACGGTGCTTAGACTGTAAATATCAACAATCAATCATGGGGTAGTGGGTTTGTGTATGTCATTGCAGTGCTTGGACTGTAAATATCAACCATCATTTTTTGGGTGGTGGGTGTGTGGGTGTCATTACAGTGCTTGGACTGTAAATATCAACAGTCATTTATGGGGTGGTAGGTGTGTGGGTGTCATTACCGTGCTTGGACTGTAAATATCAAAAGTCATTCATAGGGTGGGGGGGGTGTGGGTGTCATTACAGTGCTTGGACTGCAAATATCAAGTCATTTATTGGGTTTGTTTGTGTCATTAGTCATTGGACTGTTAATATCAACAGTCATTCATGGGGTGGTGAGTGGCATTACAGTGCTTCGACTATAAATATCAACAGCCATTCATCGGGTGGTGGGTGTGTGGGTGTCATTACAGTGCTTGGACTATAAATATCAACCACCATTTATAGGGTATTCGGTGTGTGGGTGTCATTACAGTGCTTGGACTGTAAATATCAAAAGTCATTCATAGGGTGGTTGGTGTGTGAGTGTCATTACAGAGCTTGGACTGTAAATATCAACAGTCATTAATGGGGTGGTGGGTGTGTGGATGTCATTACAGTGCTTGAACAGTAAATATTAACAGTCAATCATGAGATGGTGGGTGTGTGGGTTTCATTACAGTGATTGGACTATAAATATCAACAGTCAATCATGGGGTGGTTGGTGTGTGAGTATCATTACAATGCTTGGACTGTAAACATCAAGTCATTCATGAGGTGGTGGGTGTGTGGGTGTCATTACAGTGTTTTGACTGTAAATATTAACAGTCATTCATAGGGTGGTGGGTGTCATTAGAGTGCTTGGACTGTAAATATCAACAATGATTTATGGGGTGGTGGGTGTGTGGGTGTCATGACAGTGCTTGGACTGTAAATATCGACAGTCATTTATGGGGTGGTGAGTGTGTGGGTGTCATTGAAGTAATTGGACTGTAAATATCAACCATCATTCATTGGGTGGTGGGTGTGTGGGTGTTATTACAGTGCTCAGACTGTAAATATTAACAGTCATTCATGGGGTGGTGGGTGCGTGGTGTAATTGCAGTGATTCGACTGTAAATATCAACAGTCATTTATGGGGTGGTGGGTGTGTGGGTGCCATTACAGTGTTTTAACTATAAATATCAACAGTCATTTATTGGGTGGTGGGTGTCATTAGAGTGCTTGGACTGTAAATATCAACAGTCATTCATGGGGTGGTGAGTGTGTGGGTGTCATTACAGTTCTTTGACTGTAAATATCAACCATCATTCATTGGGTGGTGGGTGTGTGGGTGTCAATACAGTGCATGGACTTAAAATATCAACAGTCATTCTTGAGGTGGTGGGTGTGTGGGTGTCATTACAGTGCTTGGACTGTAAATATCAACAGTCATTCATAGGGTGGTGGGTGTGTGAGTGTCATTACAGAGCTTGGACTGTAAATATCAACAGTCATTTATGGGGTGGTTGGTGTGTGGCTGTCATTACGGTGCTTGGACTGTAAATATCAACAGTCAATCATGGGGTAGTGGGTTTGTGGATGTCATTTCAGTGCTTGGACTGTAAATATCAACCATCATTTTTTGGGTGGTGGGTGTGTGGGTGTTATTACAGTGCTTGGACTGTAAATATCAACAGTCATTTATGGGGTGGTAGGTGTGTGGGTGTCATTACCGTGCTTGGACTGTAAATATCAACAGTCATTCATAGGGTGGGGGGTGTGTGGGTGTCATTACAGTGCTTGGACTGCAAATATCAAGTCATTTATTGGGTTTGTTTGTGTCATTAGTGATTGGACTGTTAATATCAACAGTCATTCATGGGGTGGTGAGTGGCATTACAGTACCTCGACTATAAATATCAACAGCCATTCATGGGGTGGTGGGTGTGTGGGTGTCATTACAGTGCTTGGACTATAAATATCAACCACCATTTATAGGGTATTCGGGTTGTGGGTGTCATTACGGTGCTTGGACTGTAAATATCAAAAGTCATTCATAGGGTGGTTGGTGTGTGAGTGTCATTACAGAGCTTGGACTGTAAATATCAACAGTCATTAATGGGGTGGTGGGTGTGTGGATGTCATTACAGTGCTTGAACAGTAAATATTAACAGTCAATCATGTGATGGTGGGTGTGTGGGTTTCATTACAGTAATTGGACTGTAAATATCAACAGTCAATCATGGGGTGGTGGGTGTGTGGGTATCATTACAATGCTTGGACTGTAAACATCAAGTCATTCATGAGGTGGTGGGTGTGCGGGTGTCATTACAGTGTTTTGACTGTAAATATTAACAATCATTCATAGGGTGGTGGATGTCATTAGAGTGCTTGGACTGTAAATATCAACAGTTATTTATGGGGTGGTGGGTGTTTGGGTGTCATGACAGTGCTTGGACTGTAAATATCGACAGTCATTTATGGGGTGGTGAGTGTGTGTGTGTCATTGAAGTGATTGGACTGTAAATATCAACCATCATTCATTGGGTGGTGGGTGTGTGGGTGTTATTACAGTGCTCAGACTGTAAATATTAACAGTCATTCATGGGGTGGTGGGTGTGTGGTGTAATTGCAGTGATTCGACTGTAAATATCAACAGTCATTCATGGGGTTGTGGGTGTGTGGGTGTCATTACAGTGTTTTGAATATAAATATCAACAGTCATTTATTGGGTGTTAGATGTCATTAGAGTGCTTGGACTGTAAATATCAACAGTCATTCATGGGGTGGTGAGTGTATGGGTGTCATTACAGTTCTTGGACTGTAAATATCAACCATCATTCATGGAGTGGTGGGTGTGTGGATGTCAATACAGTGCTTGGACTGAAAATATCAACAGTCATTCATAGGGTGGTGGGTGTGTGGATTTCATTACAGTGCTTGGACTGTAAATATCAACAGTAATTCATAAGGTGGTGGCTGTCATTAGAGTGCTAGGACTGTAAATATCAACAGTCATTCATTAAGTAGTTGGTGTTTAGGTGTCATTACAGTTCTTGGACTGTAAATATCAACCATAATTCATTGGGTGGTGGGTGTGGGGGTGTCATTAGAGTAATTTGACTGTAAATATCAACAATCATTCATGGGGTGGTAGGTGTGTGGGTGTCATTACAATGCTTGGACTGTAAATATCAACAGTCATTCATGGGGTGGTGGGTGTGTGGGTGTCATTACAGTGCTTGGACTGTAAATATCAACTATCATTCATGGGGTGGTGGGTGTGTGGATGTCATTACAGTGGTTGGACTGAAAATATCAACAGTCATTCATGTGGGGGTGGGTGTGTGGGTTTCATTACAGTTCTTGGACTGTAAATATCAACCATCATTCATTGGGTGGTGGGTGTGTGGGTGACATTACAGTGTTTGGACTGTAAATATTAACAGTCATTCATATGATGGTGGGTGTGTAGATGTCATTACAGTGCTTGTACTGATAATATCAACAGTCATTCATAGGGTGGTGGGTGTGTGAGTGTCATTACAGAGCTTGGACTGTAAATATCAACAATCATTCATGGGGTGGTAGGTGTGTGGGTGTCATTATAATGCTTGGACTGTAAATATCAACAGTCAATCATGGGATGGTCAGTGTGTGGGTGTCATTACAGTGCTTGGACTGTAAATATCAACCATTATTCATGGGGTGGTGGGTGTGTGGGTATCATTAAAGTGTTTTAACTATAAATATCAACATTCATTTATTTGTTGGTGGGAGTCATTAGAGTGCTTGGACTGTAAATATCAACAGTCATTGATGGGGTGGTGAGTGTGTGGGTGTTATTACAGTGCTTGGATTGTAAATATCAACAGTTATTCATGGGGTGGTGAGTGTGTGGGTGTCATTACAGTTCTTGGACTGTAAATATCAACCATCATTCATTAGGTGGTGGGTGTGTGGGGGTCATTACAGTGCTCAGGCTGTAAAAATTAACAGTCATTCATGGGGTGGTGGGTGTGTGGATGTCATTACAGTAGTTGGACTGAAAATATCAACAGTAATTTATAAGGTGGTGGGTGTCATTAGAGTGCTTGGACTGTAAATAACAACAGTCATTCATTATGGTGGTGGGTGTTGGTGTCATTACAGTTCTTGGACTGTAAATATCAACTATAATTCATTGGGTGGTGGGTGTGTTGGTGTCATTACATTGCTTGGACTATAAATATCAAGTCATTCATGGGGTAGTGGGTGTGTGTGTGTCATTAGTGTTTGGACTGTAAATATCAACAGTCATTCATGTGGTGGTGGGTGGCATCATAATGCTTGGACTCTAAATATCAACAGTCATTCATGGGGTGATGGGTGTTTGGGTGTCATTACAGTGCTTGAACTCTAAATATCAGCAGTCATTTATTGGGTGGTGGGTGTTTGGGTATCATTACAGTCCTTGGACTGTAAATATCAACCATCATTCATTGGGTGGTTGGTGTGTGGGTGACATTACAGTGCTTGGACTGTAAATATTAACAGTCATTCATGGGGTGGTAGGTGTGTAGATGTCATTACAGTGCTTGGACTGAAAATATCCACTGTCATTCATGGGGTGGTGGGTGTGTAGGTTTCATTACAGTTCTTTAACTGTAAATATAAACCATCATTCCTTGGGTGGTGGGTGTGTGGGTGACATTACACTGCTTGGACTGTAAATATCAACAGTCATTCATATGGTGGTGGGTGTGTGAGTGTCATTACAGTACTTGGACTGTAAATATCAACAGTCAATAATTGGGTGGTGGGTGTGTGGGTGTCATTATAGTGCTTGGACTGTAAATATCAATAGTCAATCATGGGGTGGTGGTTGTGTGAGTGTCATTACAGTGCTTGGACTGAAAATATCAACAGTCATTCATGGGGTGGTGGGTGTATGAGTGTCATTACAGTGTTTTAACTATAAATATAAACATTCATTTATTGGGTGGTGTTTGTCATAACAGTGCTTAGACAGTAAATATCAACAGTCATTCATGTGGTGGTGCGGTTGTGGGTGTCATGACAGTGCTTGGACTGTAATTATCAACAGTCATTCATAGGGTGGTAAGTGTGTGGGTGTCATTACAATTCTTGGACTGTAAATATCAACCATCATTCATTAGGTTGTGGGTGTGTGGGTTTCATTACAGTGCTTGGACTGTAAATATTAACTGTCATTAGTGGTGTGGTGGGAGTGTGGATGTCATTACAGTGCTTGGAATGAAAATCTAAACAGTCATTCATGGGGTGGTGGGTGTGTGGTGTAATTACAGTGCTTGAACTTTAAATATCAACCATCATTTATGGGGTGGTTGGTGTGTGGGTGTCATTACATTTCTTCGACTGTAAATATCAACCATCATTCTTTAGGTGGTGGGTGTGTGGGTGTCATTACAGTGCTCAGACTGTAAATACTAACAGTCATTCATGGTGGGTGTGTGGATGTAATTACAGTGCTTGGACTGAAACTATCAACAGTCATACATGGGGTGGTGGGTGTGTATGTGTCATTTCAGTGCTTGGACTGTAAATATCAAAAGTCATTCTTGGGGTGGTGGGTATGTGGGTGTCATTAATTATAGTGCTTAGACTGTAAATATCAACAGTCATTTATGGGGTGGTGGGTGTCATTAGAGTGCTTGGACTGTAAATTTCAACAGTCATTCATGGGGTGGTGGATGTGTGGGTGTCATTACACTGCTTGGACTGCAAATATCAACAGTAATTCATGGGGTAGTGAGTGTGTATGTGTCATTACAGTTCTTGGACTGTAAAATCAACCATCATTCATTAGGTGGTGGGTGTGTGGGTGTCATTACAGTGCTCAGACTGTAAATACTAACAGTCATTCATGGTGTGGTTATGTGTGTGGATGTAATTACAGTGCTTGAACTGAAAATATCAACAGCCATTCATGGGATGGTGGGTGTGTGTGTGTCATTACAGTGCTTGGACTATAAAAATCAACTGTCATTAATGGGGTGGTGGATATGTGGGTGTCATTTCAGTGCTTGTACTGTAAATATCAACAGTCATTCATGGGGTGGTGGGTGTGTGAGTGTCATTACAGTGCCTGGACTGTAAATATCAACATTCATTCATGGGGTGGTGGGTGTGTATGTGTCATTACAGTGCTTGGACTGTAAATATCAAAAGTCATTCTTGGGGTGGTGGGTGTGTGGGTGTCATTACAGTACTTAGACTGTAAATATCAACAGTCATTTATTGGGTGGTGGGTGTCATTAGATTGCTTGGATTGTAAATTTCAATAGTCATTCATGGATTGCTTGGTGTGTTGGTGTCATTACAGTGCTTGGACTGTAAATATCAACCATAATTAATGGGGTGGTGGGTGTGAGGGTGTCATTACAGTGCTTGGAGTGTAAATATCAACAGTCATTCATGGGGTGGTGGATGTGTGGGTGTCATTTTAGTGCTTGAACTGTAAATATCAACCGTCATTAATGGGGTGGAGGGTGTGTGCGTGTCATTTAATGGCTTGGACTGTAAATATCAAGTCATTTATGGGGTGGTGGGTGTGTGTGTGTCATTAGTGCTTGGACTGTAAATATCAACAGTCATTCATGTGGTGGTGGGTCGCTTTACAGTGCATGGACTCTAAATATCAACAGTCATTCTTGAGGTGATGGGTGTATTTGTGTCATTACAGAACTTGGACTGTAAATATCAACAGTTACTCATAGGGTGATGGGTTTGTGGGTGTCATTACAGTACTTGGACTGTAAATATCAACAGTCATACATAAGGTGGTGGGTGTTTGAGTGTCATTACAGAGCTTGGACTGTAAATATCTTCAGTCATTCATGGGGTTGTGAGTGTGTAGGCATCATTACAGTGCTTGGACTGTAAATATCAAAAGTCATTCTTAGGGTGGTGGGTGTGTGGGTGTCATTACAGTGCTTAGACTGTAAATATCAACAGTCATTTATGGGGTGGTGGGTGTGTGGCTGTCATTATAGTGCTTGGACTGTAAATATCAACAGTCAATCATAGGGTGGTGGGAATGTGGGTGTCATTACAGTGTTTTGACTGTAAATATCAACAGTCATTCATGGGGTGGTGGGTGTGTTGGTGTCATTACAGTGTTTTGATTGTAAATATAAACAGTTATTTATAAGGTGATTGGTGTCGTTAGAGTGCTTGGACTTTAAATATCAACAGTCATTTATGGGGTGGTGGGTATGTGGCTCTCATTATAGTGCTTGGACTGTAAATATCAACAGCCAATCATGGGGTGGTAAGTATGTGTTTGTCATTAGAGTGCTTGGACTTTAAATATCAACAGTCATTCATGGGGTGGTGGGTGTGTGGGTGTCATTACAGTGATTTGATTGTAAATATAAACAGTCATTTATAAGGTATTGGGTGTCATTAGAGTGCTTGGACTGTAAATATCAACAGTCATTCATGGGGTGGTGGGGGTGAGGGTGTCATTACAGTGCTTAGACTGTAAATATCAACCATCATTCATGGGGTGGAGGGTGTGTGGGTGTTATTATTATGCTTGGACTGTAAATATCAACAGTCATTCATGAAGTGGTTGGTGTGTAGGTGTCATTAGAGTGGTTGGACTGTAAATATCAAAAGTCATTCTTGGGATGGTGGGTGTGTGGGTGTCATTATAGTGCCTAAACTGTAAATATCAACAGTAATTCATGGGGTGGTGGGTGTCATTACAGTGCTTGGACTGTAAATATCAATAGTTATTCATGGGGATGTGGGTGTTTGGGTGTCTATGCAGTGCTTGGACTGTAAATATCAACAGTCATTCATGGGGTGTTGGGTGTGTAGGTGTCATTACAATGTGTTGACTGTAAATATCAACAGTCATTCTAATGGTGGTGGGTGTCATTAAAGTGCTTGGACTGTAAATATCAACAGTTATTTATGGGGTGGTGGGTTTGTGGGTGTCATGACAGTGCTTGGACTTATAAATATCAACAATCATTCATGGGGTTGTGAGTGTGTGGGTGTTATTACAGTTCTTAGACTGTAAATATCAACGTTCATTCATTGGGTGGTGGGTGTGTGGGTGTCATTACAGTGCTCAGACTGTAAATATTATCAGACATTCATGGGGTGGTGGGTGTGTGGATTTCATTACAGTTTCTTAGACTAAAAATATCAACTGTCATTCATGAGGTAGTAGGTGTGTGGGTTTCATTACAGTTCTTGGACTGTAAATATCAAAGGTCATTCATTGGGTTGTGGGTGTGTGTGTGACATTAGAGTGCTTGGACTATAAATATTAACATCCATTCATGGGGTGGTGGGTGTTTGGGTGTCATTACAGTGCTTGGACTGTAAATATCAACAGTCAATCATGGGGTGGTCGGTGTGTGGGTGTCATTAAAGTGCTTGAACGACTGTAAATATTAACAGTCATTCATAGGATGGTGGGTGTGTGGGTGTCATTACATTACTTTGACTGTAAATATCAAGTCATTCATTGGGTTGTGGGTGTGTGTGTCATTAGTGCTTGGACTCTAAATATAGACAGTCATTCTTTGGGTGGTGGGTGGCATTACAGAGCTTTGACTCTAAATATCAACAGTAATTCATATGGTGATGGGTGAGTGGGTGTCATTACAGTGCCTGGACTGTAAATATCAACAGTCATTCATGGGGTTGTGGGTGTTTGGGTGTCTATGCAGTGCTTGAACTGTAAATATCAACATTCAATCATGGGGTGGTGGGTGTGTGGGTGTCATTATAGTGCTTGAACTATAAATATAAACAGTCATTCATGGGGTGGTGGGTGTGTGGGTGTCATTACAGTATTTTGATTGTAAATATCATGTCATTCATTGAGTGGGCGGTGTGTGTCATTAATGCTTGGACTGTAAATATCAACAGTCATTCATGGGGTGGTGGGTGTGTGGGTGTCATTACAGTGCTTGGACTGTAAATATCAACCATAATTCATAGGGTTGTGGGTGTGGGGGTGTCATTACAGTGCTTTGACTGTAAATAACAACGGTCATTCATGGGGTGGTGTGTGTGTTGGTGTCATTACAGTGTTTTGATTGTAAATATAAACAGTTATTTATAAGGTGATTGGTGTCGTTAGAGTGCTTGGACTTTAAATATCAACAGTCATTTATGGGGTGGTGGGTATGTGGCTCTCATTATAGTGCTTGGACTGTAAATATCAACAGCCAATCATGGGGTGGTAAGTATGTGGGTGTCATTAGAGTGCTTGGACTTTAAATATCAACAGTCATTCATGGGGTGGTGGGTGTGTGGGTGTCATTACAGTGATTTGATTGTAAATATAAACAGTCATTTATAAGGTATTGGGTGTCATTAGAGTGCTTGGACTGTAAATATCAACAGTCATTCATGGGGTGGTGGGGGTGAGGGTGTCATTACAGTGCTTAGACTGTAAATATCAACCATCATTCATGGGGTGGAGGGTGTGTGGGTGTTATTATTATGCTTGGACTGTAAATATCAACAGTCATTCATGAAGTGGTTGGTGTGTAGGTGTCATTAGAGTGGTTGGACTGTAAATATCAAAAGTCATTCTTGGGATGGTGGGTGTGTGGGTGTCATTATAGTGCCTAAACTGTAAATATCAACAGTAATTCATGGGGTGGTGGGTGTCATTACAGTGCTTGGACTGTAAATATCAATAGTTATTCATGGGGATGTGGGTGTTTGGGTGTCTATGCAGTGCTTGGACTGTAAATATCAACAGTCATTCATGGGGTGTTGGGTGTGTAGGTGTCATTACAATGTGTTGACTGTAAATATCAACAGTCATTCTAATGGTGGTGGGTGTCATTAGAGTGCTTGGACTGTAAATATCAACAGTTATTTATGGGGTGGTGGGTTTGTGGGTGTCATGACAGTGCTTGGACTTATAAATATCAACAGTCATTCATGGGGTTGTGAGTGTGTGGGTGTTATTACAGTTCTTAGACTGTAAATATCAACGTTCATTCATTGGGTGGTGGGTGTGTGGGTGTCATTACAGTGCTCAGACTGTAAATATTATCAGACATTCATGGGGTGGTGGGTGTGTGGATTTCATTACAGTTTCTTAGACTAAAAATATCAACTGTCATTCATGAGGTAGTAGGTGTGTGGGTTTCATTACAGTTCTTGGACTGTAAATATCAAAGGTCATTCATTGGGTTGTGGGTGTGTGTGTGACATTAGAGTGCTTGGACTATAAATATTAACATCCATTCATGGGGTGGTGGGTGTTTGGGTGTCATTACAGTGCTTGGACTGTAAATATCAACAGTCAATCATGGGGTGGTCGGTGTGTGGGTGTCATTACAGTGCTTGAACGACTGTAAATATTAATAGTCATTCATAGGATGGTGGGTGTGTGGGTGTCATTACATTACTTTGACTGTAAATATCAAGTCATTCATTGGGTTGTGGGTGTGTGTGTCATTAGTGCTTGGACTCTAAATATAGACAGTCATTCTTTGGGTGGTGGGTGGCATTACAGAGCTTTGACTCTAAATATCAACAGTAATTCATATGGTGATGGGTGAGTGGGTGTCATTACAGTGCCTGGACTGTAAATATCAACAGTCATTCATGGGGTTGTGGGTGTTTGGGTGTCTATGCAGTGCTTGAACTGTAAATATCAACATTCAATCATGGGGTGGTGGGTGTGTGGGTGTCATTATAGTGCTTGAACTATAAATATAAACAGTCATTCATGGGGTGGTGGGTGTGTGGGTGTCATTACAGTATTTTGATTGTAAATATCATGTCATTCATTGAGTGGGCGGTGTGTGTCATTAATGCTTGGACTGTAAATATCAACAGTCATTCATGGGGTGGTGGGTGTGTGGGTGTCATTACAGTGCTTGGACTGTAAATATCAACCATAATTCATAGGGTTGTGGGTGTGGGGGTGTCATTACAGTGCTTTGACTGTAAATATCAACGGTCATTCATGGGGTGGTGTGTGTGTTGGTGTCATTACAGTGTTTTGATTGTAAATATAAACAGTTATTTATAAGGTGATTGGTGTCGTTAGAGTGCTTGGACTTTAAATATCAACAGTCATTTATGGGGTGGTGGGTATGTGGCTCTCATTATAGTGCTTGGACTGTAAATATCAACAGCCAATCATGGGGTGGTAAGTATGTGTTTGTCATTAGAGTGCTTGGACTTTAAATATCAACAGTCATTCATGGGGTGGTGGGTGTGTGGGTGTCATTACAGTGATTTGATTGTAAATATAAACAGTCATTTATAAGGTATTGGGTGTCATTAGAGTGCTTGGACTGTAAATATCAACAGTCATTCATGGGGTGGTGGGGGTGAGGGTGTCATTACAGTGCTTAGACTGTAAATATCAACCATCATTCATGGGGTGGAGGGTGTGTGGGTGTTATTATTATGCTTGGACTGTAAATATCAACAGTCATTCATGAAGTGGTTGGTGTGTAGGTGTCATTAGAGTGGTTGGACTGTAAATATCAAAAGTCATTCTTGGGATGGTGGGTGTGTGGGTGTCATTATAGTGCCTAAACTGTAAATATCAACAGTAATTCATGGGGTGGTGGGTGTCATTACAGTGCTTGGACTGTAAATATCAATAGTTATTCATGGGGATGTGGGTGTTTGGGTGTCTATGCAGTGCTTGGACTGTAAATATCAACAGTCATTCATGGGGTGTTGGGTGTGTAGGTGTCATTACAATGTGTTGACTGTAAATATCAACAGTCATTCTAATGGTGGTGGGTGTCATTAGAGTGCTTGGACTGTAAATATCAACAGTTATTTATGGGGTGGTGGGTTTGTGGGTGTCATGACAGTGCTTGGACTTATAAATATCAACAGTCATTCATGGGGTTGTGAGTGTGTGGGTGTTATTACAGTTCTTAGACTGTAAATATCAACGTTCATTCATTGGGTGGTGGGTGTGTGGGTGTCATTACAGTGCTCAGACTGTAAATATTATCAGACATTCATGGGGTGGTGGGTGTGTGGATTTCATTACAGTTTCTTAGACTAAAAATATCAACTGTCATTCATGAGGTAGTAGGTGTGTGGGTTTCATTACAGTTCTTGGACTGTAAATATCAAAGGTCATTCATTGGGTTGTGGGTGTGTGTGTGACATTAGAGTGCTTGGACTAAAAATATTAACATCCATTCATGTGGTGGTGGGTGTTTGGGTGTCATTACAGTGCTTGGACTGTAAATATCAACAGTCAATCATGGGGTGGTCGGTGTGTGGGTGTCATTACAGTGCTTGGACGACTGTAAATATTAACAGTCATTCATAGGATGGTGGGTGTGTGGGTGTCATTACATTACTTTGACTGTAAATATCAAGTCATTCATTGGGTTGTGGGTGTGTGTGTCATTAGTGCTTGGACTCTAAATATAGACAGTCATTCTTTGGGTGGTGGGTGGCATTACAGAGCTTTTACTCTAAATATCAACAGTAATTCATATGGTGATGGGTGAGTGGGTGTCATTACAGTGCCTGGACTGTAAATATCAACAGTCATTCATGGGGTTGTGGGTGTTTGGGTGTCTATGCAGTGCTTGAACTGTAAATATCAACATTCAATCATGGGGTTGTGGGTGTGTGGGTGTCATTATAGTGCTTGAACTATAAATATAAACAGTCATTCATGGGGTGGTGGGTGTGTGGGTGTCATTACAGTATTTTGATTGTAAATATCATGTCATTCATTGAGTGGGCGGTGTGTGTCATTAATGCTTGGACTGTAAATATCAACAGTCATTCATGGGGTGGTGGGTGTGTGGGTGTCATTACAGTGCTTGGACTGTAAATATCAACCATAATTCATAGGGTTGTGGGTGTGGGGGTGTCATTACAGTGCTTTGACTGTAAATATCAACGGTCATTCATGGGGTGGTGTGTGTGTGGGTGTCATTATAGTGCTTGGACTGTAAATATCAACAGTCATTCATGGGGTGGTGGGTGTGTGGGTGTCATTACAATGATTTGATTGTAAATATCAACAGTCATTAAAAGGGTGGTGGGTTTCATTACAGTGCTTGGACTGTAAATATCAACAGTCATTCATGGTGTGGTGGGTGTGTTGGTGTCCTTACAGTGCTTGGACTGTAAATATCAACCATAAATCATGGGGTTGTAGGTGTGGGGTGTCATTACAGTGCTTTAACTGTAAATATCAACTGTCATTCATGGGGTGGTGGGTGTGAGAGTGTCATTACAGTGCTTAGACTGTAAATATCAAGTCATTTATTGGGTGGTGTGTGGCATTACAGTGTTTTGACTCTAAATATCAACAGAAATTCATATGGTGATGGGTGTGTGGGTGTCATTACAGTGCCTGGACTGTAGATATCAACAGTCATTCATGGGGTTGTGGGTGTTTGGGTGTCTATGCAGTGCTTGGACTGTAAATATCAACAGTCAATAATGGGGTGGTGGGTGTGTGGGTGTCATTACAGTGCTTGGACTGTAAATATCAACAGTCATTCATGGGGTGGTGGGTGTATGAGTGTCATTACAGTGTTTTGACTGTAAATATCAACAGTCATTGATAGGGTGGTGGGTGTGTGAGTGTAATTACAGAGCTTAGACTGTAAATATCAACAGTCGATAATGGGGTGGTGTGTGTCATTAGAGTGTATGGACTGTAAATTTCAACAGTTATTCATGAATTGCTGGGTGTGTTGGTGTCATTACATTGCTTGGACTTTAAATATCAACCATAATTAATGGAGTGGTGGGTGTGGGGGTGTCATTACAGTGCTTGAACTGTAAATATCAACAGTCATTCATGGGGTGGTTAATGTGTGGGTGTCATTATAGTGCTTGAACTGTAAATATAAACAGTCATTCATGGGGTGGTGGGTGGGTGGGTGTCATTACAGTGTTTTGATTGTAAATATCAACCATCATTCATAGGGTTGTGGGTGTCATTAGAGTGCTTGGACTGTATATATCAACATTCATTTATGGGGTTGTGGGTGTTTGGGTGTCATTACAGTGCTTGGACTGTAAATATCAACAGTCATTCATGGGGTGGTTGGTGTGTGCATAAAATTACATTGCTTGGACTGTAAAAATCAAGTCATTTATGGGATGGTGGGTGTGTGTGTGTCATTAGTGGTTGGAGTGTAAATATCAACAGTCATTCATGGGGTGGTTGGTGGCTTTACAGTGGTTGGACTCTAAATATCAACAGTCATTCATGGGGTATTGGGTGTGTTTGTGTCATTACAGAGCTTGGACGATAAATATCAACAGTCATTCATGGGGTTGTGGGTGTCTGGGTGTCTGTACAGTGCTTGGACTGTAAATATCAGCAGTCTATCATGGGGTGGTGGGTGTTTGGGTGTCATTACAGAGCTTGGACTGTAAATATCAACAGTCATTCATGGGGTGGTGGGTGTGTGGGTGTCATTACAGTGCTTGGACTGTAAATATCAACAGTCATTCATGGGGTTATGAGTGTGTGTGTGTTATTACAATTCTTGGACTGTAAATATCAACCATCATTCATTAAGTGGTGGGTGTGTGGGTGTCATTACAGTGCTCAGACTGTAAACATTAACAGTCATTCATGGGGTGGTGGGTGTGTGGATGTCATTACATTGCATGGACTGAAAATATCAGCTGTCATTCATGGGGTGGTGGGCGTGTGGGTGTCATTACATTGTTTGGACTGTAAATATCAACCGTGATTTATGGGGTGGTGGGTGTGTGGGTGTCATTACAATGATTGGACTGTAAATATCAACCATAATTATTGGGGTAGTGGGTGTATGGGAGTCATTACAGTGCTGGGACTGTAAATATCAACAGTCACTCATGGGGTGGTGGATGTGTGGGTTTTATAATAGTGCTTGAACTGTATATATCAACAGTTATTCATGGGGTGGTGGGTGTGTGGGTGTCATTACTGTGCTTGGACTGTAAATATCAACAGTCAGGCATGGGGTGGTGAGTGTGTTGGTGTCATTACAGTGCTTGGACTGTAAATATCAAAAGTCATATTTGGGGTGGTGGGTGTGTGGGTGTCATTACAGTGCTTAGACTGTAAATATCAACAGTCATTTATAGGGTGGTGGGTGTGTGTCTGTCGTTACAGTGCTTGAACAGTAAATAAATACTGTCAATCATGGGGTGGTGGGTGTGTGGGTGTCATTACAGTGCTTGGACTTAAAATTTCAACAGTCATTTATGGGGTGGTGGGTGTGTTGGTGTCATTACAGTGCTTGGACTGTAAATATCAACAGTCATTCATGGGGTGGTGAGTGTGTGGGTGTCATTACACTTCTTGGACTGTATATATCAACCATCATTCATTAGGTGGTGGGTGTCATTAAAGTGCTTGAACAGTAAATATCAACAGTTATTCATGGGGTAATGGGTGTATAGGTGTCATTACAGAGCTTGGACTATAAATATCAACAGTCATTCATGGGGTGATGGGTGTGTTTGTGTCATTACAGAGCTTGGACTGTAGATATCAACAGTCATTCATGGGGTTGTGGGTTGTTGGGTGTCTATGCAGTGCTTGGACTGTAAATATCAACAGTCAATCATGGGGTGGTGGGTGTGTGGGTGTCATTACAGTCCTTGGGCTGTAAATATCAACAGTCATTCATGGGGTGGTGGGTGTATGGGTGTCATTACAGTGTTTTGACTGTAAATATCAACAGTCATTGATAGGGTGGTGGGTGTGTGAGTGTAATTACAGAGCTTAGACTGTAAATATCAACAGTCGATAATGGGGTGGTGGGTGTCATTAGAGTGCATGGACTGTAAATTTCAACAGTTATTCATGAATTGCTGGGTGTGTTGGTGTCATTACATTGCTTGGACTTTAAATATCAACCATAATTAATGGAGTGGTGGGTGTGGGGGTGTCATTACAGTGTTTTGATTGTAAATATCAACAGTCATTCATAGGGTTGTGGGTGTCATTATAGTGCTTGGACTGTAAAGATCTACAGTCATTCATGGGGTGGTGGGTGTTTGGGTGTCATTACATTGATTGGACTGTAAATATCATGTCATTCATTGGGTGGTGGGTGTGTGTCATTAGTGCTTGGACTGTAAATATCAACAGTCATTCATGGGGTTATGGGTGGCATTACAGTGATTGGACTCTAAATATCAACAGTCATTCATGGGGTGATGGGTGTGTTTGTGTCATTACAGAGCTTGGACTGTAAATATCAACAGTCATTCATGGGGTTGTGGGTGTCTGGGTGTCTGTGCAGTGCTTGGACTGTAAATATCAGTTGTCAATCATGAGGTGGTGGGTGTGTGGGTTTCATTACAGTGCTTGGACTGTAAATATCAACAGTCATTCATGGGGTGGTGGGTGTGTGGGTGTCATTACAGTGTTTTGATTGTAAATATCAACAGTCATTCATAGGGTTGTGGGTGTCATTATAGTGCTTGGACTGTAAATATCTACAGTCATTCATGGGGTGGTGGGTGTTTGGGTGTCATTACATTGATAGGACTGTAAATATCATGTCATTCATTGGGTGGTGGGTGTGTGTCATTAGTGATTGGACTGTAAATATCAACAGTCATTCATGGGGTTATGGGTGGCATTACAGTGATTGGACTCTAAATATCAACAGTAATTCATAGGGTGATAGGTGTGTTGGTATCATTACAGTGCTTGGACTGTAAATATAAACAGTCATTCATGGGGTTGTGGGTGTTTGGGTGTCATTACATTGATTGTACTGTAAATATCATGTCCTTTATTGGGTGGTTTGTGTGTGTCATTAGTGCTTGGACTGTAAATATCAACAGTCATTCATGGGGTGGTAGGTAGCATTACAGTGATTGGACTCTAAATATCAACAGTAATTCATAGGGTGATGGGTGTGTGGGTGTCATTACAGTGCTTGGACTGTAAATATTAACAGTCATTCAAGGGGTTGTGGGTGTTTGGGTGTCTATGCATTGCTTGAACTGTAAATATCAACAGTCAATCATAGGGTGGTGGGTGTGTCGGTGTCATTACAGTGCTTGGACTGTAAATATGAACAGTCATTCATGGGGTGGTGGGTATGTGTGTGTCATTACAGTGTTTTGACTGTTAATATTAACAGTCATTCATAGGGTGGTGGGTGTCATAAGAGTGCTTGGACTGTAAAAATCAACAGTTTTTCATATGTTGGTGGGTGTGTGGATGTCATTACAGTGCATGGACAGAAAATATCAACTGTCATTCATGGGGTGGTGAGTGTGTGGGTGTTATTACAATTCTTGTACTGAGAATATCAACTGTCATTCATGGGGTGGTGAGTGTGTGTGTGTTATTACAATTCTTGGAATGTGAATATCAACTATCATTTATTGGGTGGTTGGTGTGTGGGTGTCATTACAGTGCTTAGACTGTAAATATTAACAGTCATTCATGGGGTGGTGGGTGTGTGGATGTCATTACATTGCATGGACTGAAAATATCAGCTGTCATTCATGGGGTGGTTGGTGTGTGAGTGTAATTACAGAGCTTAGAATGTAATTATCAACAGTCATTTATAGGGTGGTGGGTGTGTGGCTGTCATAACAGTGCTTGGAATGTAAATATCAGCAGTCATTTATGGGGTGGTGGGTGTCATTAGAGTGCTTGGACTGTAAATTTCAACAGTTATTTATGGATTGCTGGATGTGTTGGTGTCATTACATTGCTTGGACTGTAAATATCAACCATAATTAATGGAGTGGTGGGTGTGGGGATTTTATTACCGTGCTTGAACTGTAAATATCAACAGTCATTCATGTTGTGGTGGATGTGTGGGTGTCATTATAGTGCTTGAACTGTAAATATCAACAGTCATTCATGGGGTGGTGGGTGTCATTACATTGTTTGGACTGTAAATATCAAGTCATTTATGGGGTGGTGGGTGTGTGTGTGTCATTAGTGCTTTGACTGTAAATATCAACATTTATTCATGGGGTGGTGGGTGGCATTACAGTGCTTGGACTCTAAATATCAACAGTCATTCATGGGGTGATGGGTGTGTTTGTGTCATTACAGAGCTTGGACTGTAAATATCAACAGTCATTTATGGGGTTGTGGGTGTCTGGGTGTCTGTGCAGTGCTTGGACTGTAAATATCAGCTGTTAATCATAGGGTGGTGGGTGTGTGGGTGGCAATGCAGTGCTTGGACTGTAAATATCAACAGTCATTCATGGGGTGGTGGGTGTGTGGGTGTCAATACAGTGTTTTGATTGTAAATATCAGCAGTCATTCATAGGGTTGTGGATGTCATTAGAGTGCTTGGACCGTAAATATCAACAGTCATTCATGGGGTTGTGGGTGTTTGGGTGTCATTACATTTAATGGACTGTAAATATCATGTAATTCATTAGGTGGTGGGTGTGTGTCATTAGTGCTTGGACTGTAAATATCAACAGTCATTCATGGGTTGGTGGGTGGCATTACAGTGATTGGACTCTAAATATCAACAGTAATTCATAGGGTAATGGGTGTGTGGTTGTCATTACAGTGCTTGGACTGTAAATATTAACAGTCATTCATGGGGTTGTGGGTGTTTGGGTGTCTATGCATTGGTTGGACTGTAAATATCAACAGTCAATCATGGGGTGGTGGGTGTGTGGGTGTCATTATAGTGCTTGGACTGTAAATATCAAGTCATTCATGGGGTGGTGGGTGTGTGCATGTCATTACATTGCTTGGACTGTAAATATCAAGTTATTCATGGGGTGGTGGGTGTGTGTGTGTCATTAGTGCTTGGACTGTAAATATCAACAGTTATTCATGGGGTGGTGGGTGGCTTTACAGTGCTTGGACTCTAAATATCAACAGTCATTCATGGGGTGATGGGTGTGTTTGTGTCATTACAGAGCTTGGACTGTAAACATCAACAGTCATTCATGGGGTTGTGTGTGTCTGGGTGTCTGTGCAGTGCTTGAACTGTAAATATCAGCATTCAATCATGGGGTGGTGGGTGTGTGGGTGTCATTACAGTGCTTGCACTATAAATATCAACAGTCATTCATGGGGTGGTGGGTGTTTGGGTGTCATTACAGTGTTTTGATTGTAAATATCAACAGTCATTATTAGGGTTGTGGGTGTCATTAGAGTGATTGGACTGTAAATATCAACAGTCATTCATGGGGTGGTGGGTGTGTGGGTGTCATTACATTGATTGGACTGTAAATATCATGTCCTTTATTGGGTGGTGGGTGTGTGTCACTAGTGCTTGGACTGTAAATATCAACAGTCAATCATTGGGTGGTGGGTGTTTGGGTGTCATTACAGTGTTTTGATTGTAAATATCAACAGTCATTCATAGGGTGGTGGGTGTCATTAGAGTGCTTGGACAGTAAAAATCAACAGTTTTTCAAGGGTTGGTGGGTGTGTGGATGTCATTACAGTGCATGGACAGAAAATATCAACTGTCATTCATGGGGTGGTGAGTGTGTGGGTGTTATTACAATTCTTGGAATGTAAATATCAACCATCATTCATTGGTTCGTGGGTGTGTGGGTGTCATTACAGTGCACAGACTGTATATATTAACAGTCATTCATGGGGTGGTGTGTGTGTGGATGTCATTACAATGCTTGGACTGTAAATATCAACCATAATTAATGGGGTAGTGGGTGTGGGGGTGTCATTACAGTGCTGGGACTGTAAATATCAACAGTCATTCATAGGGTGGTGGATGTGTGGGTGTCATTATAGTGCTTGAACAGTAAATATCACGTCATTCATGGGGTGGTGGGTGTGTGTGTGTCATTAGTGCTTGGACTGTAAATATCAACAGTCATTCATGGAGTGGTGGGTGGCATTACAGTGCTTGGACTCTAAATATCAACAGTCATTCATGGGGCGATGGGTGTGTTTGTGTCATTACAGAGCTTGGACTGTTAATATCAACAGTCATTCATGGGGTTGTGGGTGTCTGGGTGTCTGTGCAGTGCTTGGACTGTAAATATCAGCTGTCAATCATGGGGTGGTGAGTGTGTGGGTGTCTTTACAGTGTTTTGATTGTAAATATCAACAGTCATTCATAGGGTTGTGGGTGTCATTAGAATGCTTGGACTGTAAATTTCAACAGTCATTCATGGGGTGGTGGGTGTTTGGGTGTCATTACATTGATTGGACTGTAAATATCATGTTATTCATTGAGTGGTGGGTGTGTGTCATTAGTGCTTGGACTGTAAATATCAACAGTCATTCATGGGGTGGTGGGTGGCATTACAGTGATTGGACTCTAAATATCAACTGTAATTCATAGGGTAATGGGTGTGTGGGTGTCATTACAGTGCTTGGACTGTAAATATTAACAGTCATTCATGGGGTTGTGGGTGTTTGGGTGTCTATGCATTCGTTGGACTGTAAATATCAACAGTCAATCATGGGGTGGTGGGGGTGTGGGTGTCGTCATTACAGTGCTTAGACTGTAAATATCAACAGTCATTCATGGGGTGGTGGGTGTGTGCATGTCATTACATTGCTTGGACTGTAAATATCAAGTTATTCATGGGGTGGTGGGTGTGCGTGTGTCATTAGTGCTTGAACTGTAAATATCAACAGTCATTCATGGGGTGGTGGGTGGCTTTACAGTGCTTGGACTCTAAATATCAACAGTCATTCATGGGGTGATGGGTGTGTTTGTGTCATTACAGAGCTTGGACTTTAAATATCAACAGTCATTCATGGGGTTGTGGGTGTCTGGGTGTCTGTGCAGTGCTTGAACTGTAAATATCAGCAGTCAATCATGGGGTGGTGGGTGTGTGGGTGTCATTACAGTGCTTGGACTGTAAATATCAACAGTCATTCATGGGGTGGTGGGTGTTTGGGTGTCATTACAGTGTTTTGATTGTAAATATCAACAGTCATTCATAGGGTGGTGGATTTCATTAGAGTGCTTGGACAGTAAAAATCAACAGTTTTTCATGGATTGGTGGGTGTGTGGATGTCATTACAGTGCATGGACAGAAAATATCAACTGTCATTCATGGGGTGGTGAGTGTGTGGGTGTTATTACAATTCTTGGACTGAAAAATATCAACTGTCATTCATGGGGTGGTGAGTGTGTGTGTTATTACAATTCTTGGAATGTAAATATCAACCATCATTCATTGGTTGGTGGATGTGTGGGTGTCATTACAGTGCACAGACTGTAAATATTAACAGTCATTCATGGGATGGTGGGTGTGTGGATGTCATTACATTGCATGGACTGAAAATATCAGCTGTCATTCATGGGGTGGTGGGTGTGTGGGTGTCATTACATTGCTTGGACTGTAAATATCAACCGTGATTTATGGGGTGGTGGGTGTGTGGGTGTCATTACAATGCTTGGACTGTAAATATCAACCATAATTAATGGGGTAGTGGGTGTGGGGGTGTCATTACAGTGCTGGGACTGTAAATATCAACAGTCATTCATGGGGTGGTGGATGTGTGGGTGTCATTATAGTGCTTGTACTGTAAATATCAACAGTCATTCATGGGGTGGTGGGTGTGTGGGTGTCATTACAGTGCTTGGACTGTAAATATCAACAGTCTGTAATGGGGTGGTGAGTGTGTGGGTGTCATTACAGTGCTTAGACTGTAAATATCAACAGTCATTTATTGGGTGGTGGGTGTGTGGGTGTCATTACAGAGCTTGGACTGTAAATATCAACAGTCATTTATGGGGTGGTTGGTGTGTAGGTGTCATTACAGTGCTTGGACTGTAAATATCAAAAGTCATTCATGGGGTTGTGGGTGTTTGGGTGTCTATGCAAAGCTTGTACTGCAAATATCAACAGTCAATCATGGGGTGGTGGGTGTGTGGGTGTCATTACAGAGCTTGGACTGTAAATATCAACAGTCATTCATAGGGTGGTGGGTGTGTAGGTGTCATTACAGTGCTCAGACTGTAATAATTAACAGTCATTCATGAGGTGGTGGGTGTGTGGGTGTCATTACAGTGCTTAGACTGTACATATCAACAGTCATTTATGGGGTGGTGTGTGTGTGGCTGTCATTACAGTGCTTGGACTGAAAATCTCAACAGTCAATCATTGGGTGGTGGGTGTTTGGGTGTCTATGCATTGCTTGGACTGTAAATATCAACAGTCATTCATGGGGTGGTGGGTGTGTGGATGTCATTACAGTGCATGGACTGAAAATATCAACTGTCATTCCATGAGTGGTGGGTGTGTGGGTGTCATTACAGTGCTTGGACTGTAAATATCAACCGTGATTTATGGGGTGGTGGGTGTGTGGGTGTCATTACTTTGCTTGGACTGTAAATATCAACCATAATTATTGGGGTGTTGGGTGTGGGGATGTCATTACAGTGCTAAGACTGTAAATATTAACAGTCATTCATTGGGTGGTGGTTGTGTGGCTGTCATTACAGTGCTTGGACTGTAAATATTAACAGTCAATCATGAAGTGGTGGGTGTGTGGGTGTCATTACAGTGCTTGGACTGTAAATATCAACAGTCATTTATGGAGTGGTGGGTGTGTGGGTGTCATTACAGTGCTTGGACTGTAAATATCAACAGTCATTCATTGGGTGGTGGGTGTGTGGGTGTCATTACAGTGCTTAGACTGTAAATATTAACAGTCATTCATTGGGTGGTGGTAGTGTGGCTCTCATTACAGTGATTGGACTGTAAATATCAACAGTCAATCATGGAGTGGTGGGTGTGTGGGTGTCATTACAGTGCTTGGACTGTAAATATCAACAGTAATTTATGGAGTGGTGGGTGTGTGGGTGTCAATACATTGCTTGGGCTGTAAATATCAACAGTCATTCATGGGGTGGTGGGTGTGTAGGTGTCATTACAGTGCTTAGACTGTAAACATTAACAGTCATTTATTGTTTGGTGGGTGTGTGAGTGTCATTACAGTGCTTGGACTGTAAATATCAACAGTCATTCATAGGGTGGTTGGTGTGTGAGTGTAATTACAGAGCTCTGACTGTAAATAATAACAGTCAATCATGGAGTGGTGGGTGTGTGGGTGTCATTACAGTGCTTGGACTGTAAATATCAACAGTAATTTATGGAGTGGTGGGTGTGTGGGTGTCATTACATTGCTTGGGCTGTAAATATCAACAGTCATTCATGGGGTGGTGGGTGTGTAGGTATCATTACAGTGCTTAGACTGTAAACATTAACAGTCATTTATTGTTTGGAGGGTGTGTGAGTGTCATTACAGTGCTTGGACTGTAAATATCAACAGTCATTCATAGGGTGGTTGGTGTGTGAGTGTAATTACAGAGCTCTGACTGTAAATATCAACAGTCATTCATGGGGTGGTTGGTGTGTAGGTGTCATTACAGTGCTTGGAATGTAAATATCAAAAGTCATTTTTGTGGTAGTGGGTGTGTGGGTGTCATTACAGTGCTTAGACTGTAAATATCAACAGTCATTTATAGGGTGGTGGGTGTGTGGCTGTCTTTACAGTGCTTGCACTGTACATATCAACAGTCAATCATGGGGTGGTGGGTGTGTGGGTGTCATTACAGTGCTTAGACTTAAAATATCAACAGTCATTCATGGGGCGTTGGGTATGTGAGTGTCATTACAGTGCTCAGAATGTAAATATTAACTGTCATTTATGGGGTGGTGAGTGTGTAGGTGTCATACAGTGTTTAGACTGTAAATATCAAAAGTAATTCTTGGGGTGGTGGGTGTGTGGCTGTCATTACAGAACTTAGACTGTAAATATCAACAGTCATTCATGGGGTGGTGGGTATGTGGGTGACATTACAGTGCTTGGACTGTAAATATCAACCATAATTCATGGGGTGGTAGGTGTGCGGGTGTCATTACATTGCTTTGACTGTAAATATCAACAGTCATTTATTGGATGGTGGGTGGCATTACAGTGCTTGGACTTTAAATATCAACAGTCATTCATAGAGAGGTGGGTGTGTGAGTGTCATTACAGAGCTTGGACTATAAATATCAACAGTCATTCATGGGGTTGAGGGTGTTTGGGTGTCTATGCAGTACTTGGACTGTAAATATCAACAGTCAATCATGGGGTGGGGGAGGGGTGTCATTACAGTGCTTGGAATGT
The DNA here is from genome assembly GCA_033782935.1 of Petrolisthes cinctipes. NCBI lineage: Eukaryota > Metazoa > Arthropoda > Malacostraca > Decapoda > Porcellanidae > Petrolisthes > Petrolisthes cinctipes. The sequence goes on along the minus strand of JAWQEG010000163.1, from coordinate 2,320,650 downwards.
AAATATCAACAGTCATTTATAGGGTGGTGGGTGTGTGGGTGTCATTACAGTGCTTAGACTGTAAATATCAACAGTCATTCATGGGGTGGTGGGTGTGTGGGTGACATTACAGTGGTTGGACTGTAAATATCAACAGTCATTCATGGGGTGGTGGGTGTGTGTGTGTCATTACACTGCTTGGACTGTAAATATCAACCATCATTTATAGGGTGGTGGGTGTGTGGGTGTCATTACAGTGCTTAGACTGTAAATATTAACAGTCATTTATTGGGTGGTGTGTATGTGGGTGTCAATACAGTGCTTGGACTGTAAATTTCAACCATCATTCATTAGATGGTGGGTGTGTGGGTGTCATTACAAAGCTCAGACTGTAAATATTAACAGTCATTCATGAGGTGGTGGGTGTGTGGATGTCATTACAGTGCTTGGTCTGAAAATATCAACAGTTATTTATAGACTGGTGGGTGTGTGAGTGTCATTACAGAGCTTGGACTGTAAATATCAACAGTCATTCATGGGGTGGTGGGTGTGTGGGTGACATTACAGTGGTTGGACTATAAATATTAACCATCATTTATGGGGTGGTGGGTGTGTGGGTGTCATCACAGTGAATGGACTGTAAATATCAACAGTCATTTATAGACTGGTGGGTGTGTGAGTGTCATTACAGAGCTTGGACTGTAAATATCAACAGTCATTCATGGGGTGGTGGGTGTGTTGCTGACATTACAGTGTTTGGACTGTAAATATTAACAGTCAATTAAGGGGTGGTATGTGTGTGGGTGTCATTACAGTGCTTGGACTGTAAATATTAACAGTCCTTCATTGGTTGGTGGGTATTTAAGTGTCATTACAATGCTTAGACTGTAAATATCAACAGTCAATTATTGGGTGGTGGGTGTGTGGGTGTCATTACAGTGCTTGGATTGTAAATATCAATAGGTAATCATGGGGTGGTTGTTGTGGGGGTGTCATTACAGTGCTTGGACTGTAAATATCAACAGTCATTCATGGGGTGGTGGGTATGTGGGTGTCATTACAGTGTTTTAACTATAAATATCAACATTCATTTATTGGGTGGTGGGTGTCATTACAGTGCTTGAACTGTAAATATCAACAGTCATTCATGGGGTAATGGATGTGAGGGTGTCATTATAGTGCTTGAACTGTAAATATCAACAGTCATCCATGGGGTGGTGGGTGTGTGGGTGTCATTACATTGCTTGGACTGTAAATATCACGTCATTCATGGAATGGTTGGTGTGTGTGTGTCATTAGTGCTTGGACTGTAAATATCAACAGTCATTCATGGGGTGGTGGGTGGCATTACAGTGCTTGGACTCTAAATATCAACATTCATTCATGGGGTGATGGGTGTGTTTGTGTCATTACAGAGCTTGGACTGTAAATATCAACAGTCATTCATGGGGTTGTGGGTGTCTGGGTGTCTGTGCAGTGCTTGGACTGTAAATATCAGCTGTCAATCATGGGGTGGTGGGTGTGTGGGTGTCATTACAGTGCTTGGACTGTAAATATCAACAGTCATTCATGGGTTGGTGAGTGTATGGGTGTCATTACAGTGTTTTGATTGTAAATATCAACAGTCATTTATAGGGTTGTGGGTGTCATTAGAGTGCTTGGACTGTAAATATCAATAGTCATTTATGGGGTGGTGGGTGTTTGGGTGTCATTACATTGATTGGACTGTAAATATCATGTTATTCATTGGGTGGTGGGTGTGTGTCATTAGTGCTTGGACTGTAAATATCAACAGTCATTCATGGGGTGGTGGGTGGCATTACAGTGATTGGACTCTAAATATCAACAGTAATTCATAGGGTAATGGGTGTGTGGGTGTCATTACAGTGCTTGGACTGTAAATATTATCAGTCATTCATGGGGTTGTGGGTGTTTTGGTGTCTATGCATTGGTTGGACTGTAAATATCAACAGTCAATCATGGGGTGGTGGGTGTGTGGATGTCATTACAGTGCTTGGACTGTAAATATCAACAGTCATTCATGGGGTGGTAGGTGTGTGCATGTCATTACATTGCTTGGACTGTAAATATCAAGTTATTCATGGGGTGGTGGGTGTGTGTGTGTCATTAGTGCTTCGACTGTAAATATCAACAGTCATTCATGGGGTGGTGGGTGGCTTTACAGTGTTTGGACTCTAAATATCAACAGTCATTCCTGGGGTGATATGTGTGTTTGTGTCATTACAGAGCTTGGACTGTAAATATGAACAGTCATTCATGGGGTTGTGGGTGTCTGGGTGTCTATGCAGTGCTTGGACTGTAAATATCAGCAGTCAATCATGGGGTGTTGGGTGTGTGGGTGTCATTACAGTGCTTGGACTGTAAATATCAACAGTCATTCATGGGGTGGTGGGTGTTTGGGTGTCATTACAGTGTTTTGATTGTAAATATCAACAGTCATTCATAGGGTTGTGGGTGTCATTAGAGTGATTAGACTGTAAATATCAACAGTCATTCATGGGGTGGTGGGTGTGTGGGTGTCATTACATTGATTGGACTGTAAATATCATGTCCTTTATTGGGTGGTTGGTGTGTGTCATTAGTGCTTGGACTGTAAATATTAACAGTCATTCATGGGGTGGTGGGTGGCATTACAGTGATTGGACTCTAAATATCAACAGGAATTCATAGGGTGATGGGTGTGTGGGTGTCATTACAGTGCTTGGACTGTAAATATTAACAGTCATTTATGGGGTTGTGGGTGTTTGGGTGTCAATGCAGTGCTTGGACTATAAATATCAGCAGTCAATCATGGGGTGGTGGGTGTGTGGGTGTCATTACAGTGCTTGGACTGTAAATATCAACAGTCATTCATGGGGTGGTGGGTGTTTGGGTGTCATTACAGTGTTTCGATTGTAAATATCAACAGTCAATCATTGGGTTTTGGGTGTCATTAGAGTGATTAGACTGTAAATATCAACAGTCATTCATGGGGTGGTGGGTGTGTGGGTGTCATTACATTGATTGGACTGTAAATATCATGTCCTTTATTGGGTGGTTGGTGTGTGTCATTAGTGCTTGGACTGTAAATATTAACAGTAATTCATGGGGTGGTGGGTGGCATTACAGTGATTGGACTCTAAATATCAACATTAATTCATAGGGTGATGGGTGTGTGTTTGTCATTACAGTGCTTGGACTGTAAATATTAACAGTCATTTATGGGGTTATGGGTGTTTGGGTGTCTATACATTGCTTGGACTGTAAATATCAGCAGTCAATCATGGGGTGGTGGGTGTGTGGGTGTCATTACAGTGTTTTGACTGTAAATATTAACAGTCATTCATAGGGTGGTGGGTGTCATTAGAGTGCTTGGACAGTAAAAATCAACAGTTTTTCATGGGTTGGTGGGTGTGTGGATGTCATTACAGTGCATGGACAGAAAATATCAACTGTCATTCATGGGGTGGTGAGTGTGTGGGTGTTATTACAATTCTTAGACTGAAAATATCAACTGTCATTCATGGGGTGGTGAGTGTGTGTGTTATTACAATTCTTGGAATGTAAATATCAACCATCATTCATTGGTTGGTGGGTGTGTGGGTGTCATTACAGTGCACAGACTGAAAATATCAGCTGTCATTCATGGGGTGGTGGGTGTGTGGGTGTCATTACATTGCTTGGACTGTAAATATCAACCGTGATTTATGGGGTGGTGGGTGTGTAGGTGTCATTACAATGCTTGGACTGTAAATATCAACCATAATTAATGGGGTAGTGGGTGTGGGGGTGTCATTACAGTGCTGGGACTGTAAATATCAACAGTCATTAATGGGGTGATGGATGTGTGGGTGTCATTATAGTGCTTGAACTGTAAATATCAACAGTCATTCATGGGGTGGTGGGTGTGTGGGTGTCATTACAGTGCTTGGACTGTAAATATCAACAGTCTGTCATGGGGTGGTGAGTGTGTGGGTGTCATTACAGTGCTTAGACTGTAAACATTAACAGTCATTTATTGGGTGGTGGGAGTGTGGGTGTCATTACAGAGCTTGGACTGTAAATATCAACAGTCATTCATGGGGTGGTTGGTGTGTAGGTGTCATTACAGTGCTTGGACTGTAAATCTCAAAAGTCATTCATTGGGTTGTGGGTGTTTGTGTGTCTATGCAAAGCTTGGACTGTAAATATCAACAGTCAATCATGGGGTGGTGGGTGTGTGGGTGTCATTACAGAGCTTGGACTGTAAATATCAACAGTCATTCATGGGGTGGTGGGTGTGTGGGTGTCATTACAGTGCTTAGACTGTACATATCAACAGTCATTTATGGGGTGGTGTGTGTGTAGCTGTCATTACAGTGCTTGGACTATAAATCTCAACAGTCAATCATTGGGTGGTGGGTGTTTGGGTGTCAATGCATTGCTTGGACTGTAAATATCAACAGTCATTCATGGGTTGGTGGGTGTGTGGATGTCATTACAGTGCATGGACTGAAAATATCAACTGTCATTCCTTGAGTGGTGGGTGTGTGGGTGTCATTACAGTGCTTGGACTGTAAATATCAACCGTGATTTATGGGGTGGTGGGTGTGTGGGTGTCATTACTTTGCTTGGACTGTAAATATCAACCATAATTATTGGGGTGGTGGGTGTGGGGATGTCATTACAGTGCTAAGACTCGAAATATTAACAGTCATTCATTGGGTGGTTGTTGTGTCACTGTCATTACATTGCTTGGACTGTAAATATCAACAGTCAATAATGAAGTGGTGGTTGTGTGGGTGTCATTTCAGTGCTTGGACTGTAAATATCAACAGTCATTTATGGTATGGTGGGTGTGTGGGTGTCATTACAGTGCTTGGACTGTAAATATCAACAGTCATTCTTTGGGTGGTGGTTATGTGGCTGTCATTACAGTGCTTGGACTGTAAATATCAACAGTCAATCATGGAGTGGTAGGTGTGTGGGTGTTATTACAGTGCTTGGACTGTAAATATCAACAGTCATTTATGGAGTGGTGGGTGTGTGGGTCTCATTACCGTGCTTGGACTGTAAATATCAACAGTCATTCATGAGGTGGTGGTTGTGTAGGTGTCATTACAGTGCTTAGACTGTAAACATTAACAGTCATTTATTGTTTGGTCTGTGTGTGGGTGTCATTACAGTGCTTGGACTGTAAATATCAATAGTCATTCATAGGGTGGTGGTTGTGTGAGTGTAATTACAGAGCTCTGACTGTAAATATCAACAGTCATTCATGGGGTGGTTGGTGTGTAGGTGTCATTACAGAGCTTGGACTGTAAATATCAAAAGTCATTATTGTGGTAGTGGATGTGTGGGTGTCATTACATTGCTTAGACTGTAAATATCAACAGTCATTTATAGGGTGGTGGGTGTGTGGCTGTCTTTACAGTGCTTGGACTGTAAATATCAACAGTCAATCATGGGGTCGTGGGTGTGTGGCTGTCATTACAGTGCTTAGACTTAAAATATCAACAGTCATTCATGGGGTGTTGGGTATGTGAGTGTCATTACAGTGCTCGGACTGTAAATATTAACTGTCATTTATGGGGTGGTGAGTGTGTAGGTGTCATACAGTGTTTAGACTGTAAATATCAAAAGTAATTCTTGGGGTGGTGAGTGTGTGGGTGTCATTACAGAGCTTAGACTGTAAATATCAACAGCCATTTATGGGGTGGTGGGTGTGTGGGTGTCATTACAGTGATTTGACTTTAAATATCAACAGTCATTTATGGAGTGGTGGGTGTGTGGCTGTCATTACAAGGCTTGGACTGTAAATATCAACAGTCAATCATGGGGTGGTGGGTGTGTGGGTGTCATTACAGTGCTTTGCCTTTAAATATCAACAGTCATTCATAGGTGGTGGGTGTGTGGGTGTCATTACAGTGTTTTGATTGTAAATATCAACAGTCATTCATAGTTTGGTTGGTGTCATTAGAGTGCTTGGACTGTAAATATCAACAGTCATTCATGGGGTGGTGGGTATGTGGGTGACATTACAATGCTTGGACTGTAAAAATCAACCATAATTCATGGGGTGGTAGGTGTGCAGGTGTCATTACATTGCTTTGACTGTAAATATCAACAGTCATTTATGGGATGGTGGGTGGCATTACAGTGCTTGGACTCTAAATATCAACAGTCATTCATAGAGTGGTGGGTGTGTGAGTGTCATTACAGAGCTTGGACTATAAATATCAACAGTCATTCATGGGGTTGAGGGTGTTTGGGTGTCTATGCAGTACTTGGACTGTAAATATCAACAGTCAATCATGGGGTGGGGGGAGGGGTGTCATTACAGTGCTTGGAATGTAAATATCAACAGTTATTCATGGGGTGGTGGGTGTGTGGGTGTCATTACAATGTTTTGATTGTAAATATCAACAGTCATTCATAGGGTGGTGGGTGTCATTATAGTGCTTGGACTGTAAATATCAACAGTCATTCCTGGGGTGATGGGTGTGTGGGTGTCATTACAATGCTTGGACTGTAAATATCAACCGTCATTTATAGGGTGGTGGGTGTATGGGTGTCATTACAGTGCTTAAACTGTAAATATCAACAGTCATTTATTGGGTGGTGGGTGTGTGGGTGTCAATACAGTGCTTGGACTGTAAATATCAACCGTCAATCATTAGGTGTTCGGTGTGTGGGTGTCATTACAGTGCTGGGACTGTAAATATTAACAGTTATTCATGGGGTGGTGGGTGTGGGTGTCATTACAGTGTTTTAACTAAAAATATCAACATTCATTTATTGGGTGGTGGGTGTTATTAGACTGCTTGGACTGTAAATATCAACAGTCATTCATGGGGTGTTGTGTGTGTGGGTGTTATGACAGTGCTTGGACTGTAAATATAAAAAGTCATTAATGGGGTGGTGAGTGTGTGGGTGTCATTACAGTTCTTGGACTGTAAATATCAACCATCATTCATTAGGTGGTGGGTGTGTGGATATCATTACAAAGCTCAGACTGTAAATATTAACAGTCATTCATTAGGTGGTGGGTGTGTGGATGTCATTACAGTGCTTGTAATGAAAATATCAACAGTCATTCATGGGGTGGTGGGTGTGTGGGTGACATTACAGTGGTTGGACTATAAATATTAACCGTCATTTATGGGATGGTGGGTGTGTGGGTGTCATTACAGTGAATGGACTGTAAATATCAACAGTCATTTATAGACTGGTGGGTGTGTGAGTGTCATTACAGAGCTTGGACTGTAAATATCAACAGTCATTCATGAGGTAGTTGGTGTGTAGGTGTCATTAGAGTGCTTGGACTATAAATATCAAAAGTCATTCTTGGGATGATGGGTGTGTGGGTGTCATTATAGTGCTTAAACTGTAAATATCAAAAATTATTTATGGGGTGGTGGGTGTGTGGCTGACATTACAGTGCTTGGACTGTAAATATCAACAGTCAATCAAGGAGTGGTGTGTGTGTGTGGGTGTCATTACAGTGCTTGGACTGTAAATATCAACAGTCCTTCATTGGTTGTTGGGTATTTAAGTGTCATTACAGTGCTTAGACTGTAAATATCAACAGTCAATTATTGGGTGGTGAGTGTGTGGGTGTTATTACTTTTCCTGGACTGTAAATATAAACCATCATTTATTAGGTGGTGGGTGTGTGGGTGTTATTACAGTGCTCAGACTGTAAATATTAACAGTCATTCATGGGGTGGTGGGTGTGTGGGTGACATTACAGTAGTTGGACTATAAATATTAACCGTCATTTATGGGATGGTGGGTGTGTGGGTGTCATTACAGTGCTTGGACTGTAAATATCAATAGTTAATTATGGGGTGGTTGTTGTGTGGGTGTCATTACAGTGCTTGGACTGTAAATATCAACAGTCATTCATAGGGTGGTGAGTGTGTGGGTGTTATTACTTTTCCTGGACTGTAAATATAAACCATCATTCATTAGGTGGTGGGTGTGTGGGTGTTATTACAGTTCTCAGACTGTAAATATTAACAGTCATTAATGGGGTGGTGGGTGTGTGGGTGTCATTACAGTGTTTTAACCATAAATATCAACAGTCATTCTTGGGGTGGTGGGTGTGTGGGTGTCATTACATTGCTTTGCCTATAAATATTAACCGTCATTTATGGGGTGGTGAGTGTGTGGGTGTCATTACATTGCTTGGACTGTAAATATCAACAGTCATTTATAGGGTGGTGGGTGTGTGAGTGTCATTACAGATCTTGGACTGTATATATCAACAGTCATTCATGGGATGGTAGGAGTGGAGGTGTCATTACAGTGCTTGGACTGGAAATATTAAAAGTCATTCGTGGGGTGGTCGGTGTGTGGGTGTCATTACAGTGCTTAGACTGTAAATATCAACAGTCATTTATGGGGTGGTGGGTGTGTGGCTGTCATTACAGTGCTTGGACTGTAAATATCAACAATCAATCATGGGGTGGTGGGTGTGTGGGTGTCATTACTGTGCTTTGACTGTAAATATCAACAGTCATTCATGGGGTGGTGGGTGTGTGGCTGTCATTACAGTGTTTTGATTGTAAATATCAACAGTCATTATTAACAGTTATTCATGGGAATGTGGGTGTTTGGGTGTCTATGCATTGCTTGGACTGTAAATATCAACAGTCAATCATAGGGTGTTTGGTGTGTGGGTGTCATTAGAGTGCTTGGACTGTAATTATTAACAGTCATTCATTGGGTGGTGGGTGTGTGGGTGCCATTACAGTGTTTTGACTGTAAATATCAACAGTCATTCATAGGGTGGTGGGTGACATTAGAGTCCTTGGACTGTAAATATCAACAGTTAATTATTGGGTGGTGGGTGTGTGGGTGTCATGACAGTGCATGGACTGTAAATATCAACAGTCATTCATGGGGTGGTGAGTGTGTGGGTGTTATTACAGTTCTTGGACTGTAAATATCAACCATCATTCATTGGATGGTATGTGTGTGGGTGTCATTACAGTGCTCAGACTGTAAATATTATTAGACATTAATGGGGTGGTGGGTGTGTGGGTTTTTATTACGGTTCTTGGACTGTAAATATCAACAGTCATTTATTGGGTGGTGGGTGTGTGGATGTCGTTACAGTGTTCGGACTGAAAATATCAACCTTCATTTATGGGGTGGTGGCTGTGTGGGTGTTATTACAGTGGTTGGACTGTAAATATCAACAGTCATTCATAGGGTGCTGGGTGTGTGAGTGTCATTACAGAGCTTGGACTGTAAATATCAACAGTCATACATGGAGTGGTGGGTGTGTGGGTGTCATTACAGTGCTTGGACTGTAAATATCAACAGTCATTCATGGGGTGGTGGGTGGGTGGGTGTCATTACAGTGCTTAGACTGTAAATATAAACAGTCATTAATTGCGTGGTGGGTGTGAGGGTGTCATTAAAGTGCTTGGACTATAAATATCAACAGTCAATCATGGGGTGGTCGGTGTATGGGTGTCATTACAGTGCTTGGACTGTAAATATCAACATTCATTCAGAAGGTGGTGCGTGTGTTGGTGTCATGACAGTGCTTGGACTGTAAATATTAACAGTCATTAATAGGGTGGTGAATGTGTGGGTATTATTACAGTGTTTGGACTATAAATATCAACAGTCATTTATGGGGTTGTGGGTGTGTTGGTGTCATTACAGTTTTTGGACAGCAAATATCAACAGTCATACATAGGGTTATGGGTGTGTGAGTGTCATTACCGTGCTTAGACTGTAAATATCAACAGTCAATTATGGGGTGGTGGGTATGTGGGTATCATTACAGTGTTTGGACTATAAATATCAACAGTCATTTATGGGGTTGTGGGTGTGTAGGTGTCATTACAGTGATTGGACTCTAAATATCAAAAGTAATTCTTAAGGAGGTGGGTGTGTGGGTGTCATTACAGTGCTTAGACTGTAAATATCAACAGTCATTTATTGGGTTGTGGGTGTGTGGCTGTCATTATAGTGCTTGGACTGTAAATATCAACAGTCAATTATGGGGTGGTGGGTATGTGGGTGTCATTACAGTGTTTTGACTGTAAATATCAACAGTCATTCATAGGGTGGTGGGTGTCATTAGAGTGCTTGGACTGTAAATATAAACAGTTATTCATTGTGTGATGGGTGTGTGTGTGTCATTACAGAGCTTGGACTATAAAGATCAACAGTCATTAATGGGGTTATTGGTGTCATTACAGTGTTTTGACTGTAAATATCAACAGTCATTCATAAGTTGTTGGTGTCTTTAGAGTGCTTGGACTGTAAATGTCAACAGTTATTCATGAGGTGGTGTGTGTGTGGGTGTCATGACAATGCTTGGACTGTAAATATCAACAGTCATTCATGGGGTGGTGGGTGTGAGGGTGTCATTAAAGTGCTTGGACTGTAAATATCAACAGTCAATCATGGGGTGGTCGGTGTATGGGTGTCATTACAGTGCTTGGACTGTAAATATCAACATTCATTCAGAAGGTGGTGCGTGTGTTGGTGTCATGACAGTGCTTGGACTGTAAATATTAACAGTCATTAATAGGGTGGTGAATGTGTGGGTATCATTACAGTGTTTGGACTATAAATATCAACAGTCATTTATGGGGTTGTGGGTGTGTTGGTGTCATTACAGTTTTTGGACAGCAAATATCAACAGTCATACATAGGGTTATGGGTGTGTGAGTGTCATTACCGTGCTTAGACTGTAAATATCAACAGTCATTTATTGGGTTGTGGGTGTGTGGCTGTCATTATAGTGCTTGGACTGTAAATATCAACAGTCAATTATGGGGTGGTGGGTATGTGGGTATCATTACAGTGTTTAGACTATAAATATCAACAGTCATTTATGGGGTTGTGGGTGTGTAGGTGTCATTACAGTGATTGGACTCTAAATATCAAAAGTAATTCTTAAGGAGGTGGGTGTGTGGGTGTCATTACAGTGCTTAGACTGTAAATATCAACAGTCATTTATTGGGTTGTGGGTGTGTGGCTGTCATTATAGTGCTTGGACTGTAAATATCAACAGTCATTCATAGGGTGGTGGGTGTCATTAGAGTGCTTGGACTGTAAATATAAACAGTTATTCATTGTGTGATGGGTGTGTGGGTGTCATTACAGAGCTTGGACTATAAATATCAACAGTCATTAATGGGGTTATTGGTGTCATTACAGTGTTTTGACTGTAAATATCAACAGTCATTCATAGAGTTGTTTGTGTCTTTAGAGTGCTTGGACTGTAAATGTCAACAGTTATTCATGAGGTGGTGTGTGTGTGGGTGTCATGACAATGCTTGGACTGTAAATATCAACAGTCATTCATGGGGTGGTGGGGGTGAGGGTGTCATTACAGTGCTTAGACTGTAAATATCAACCATTATTCATGGGGTGGTGGGTGTGTGGGTGTCATTATAGTGCTTGGACTGTAAATATCAACAGTCATTCATGTAGTGGTTGGTGTGTAGGTGTCATTAGAGTGGTTGGACTGTAAATATCAAAAGTCATTCTTGAGATGGTGGGTGTATGGGTGTCATTATAGTGCTTAAACTGTAAATATCAACAGTCATTCTTGGGGTGGTGGGTGGCATTACAGTGCTTAGACTCTTATATCAACAGTCATTCATGGGGTGATGGGTGTGTGGGTGTCATTACAGTGCTTGGACTGTAAATATCAACAGTTATTCATGGGGATGTGGGTGTTTGGCTGTCTATTGTTACGGTTCTGTGAACCTATCTCGTGAAACCCCAAGATCGACTCACACACACAACTGGACTTTCCCTCGTTCCCTCATTTAATCTATCCCTCCAATCAGCATTTGCCAAAGCAATTTCCCCCTTCACCCCCCAAGATTTCGGACGGTATAAAAAGGGAGTCAGCCGGCAGAAAAGGCAGCACATCCAGCAGCGAGCTTGACTCTCACACACACACTCCTGCCAAGACTCCCTGCCAGTATTTGAGTATTTCTATTTTCCTCTTTGTTCCCCTATATTCTGTGTTTATTACCGTTCCTCCACATATAGGTTAAAGGTGTATTTTGTGGTAACATTATTATGTATTCTCATGTATTCTCATGTCTGTAACTTCTGTATATAGTTTGCTTTTATATATAATTAAACTTGTTATTCAGCCCTTCATTTATCAGTGTAACTCCGAACCTACTCTTAAGTTTTATCACGTGGAAGTCATCTGGGCTCTTAAGAATTAACCATATCTAGACCTAAACGTGATAAGTGGCGACCTCGCCAGGATACTCCAGGGTAATTGTTATATAATATCTAGTGTAAGTTAAATTTCTACCACAACTTTAGCTATTTACTTGTATTTATTTTTGTTCATAGGAATTATTTCTTGTGCTGGTGGTTTCCTCTTTTCTATATATTATTGGAGTGTCATATGGTCCTATAGGCGTAGGCAGTCGTACTATAGGTCTATCATAATTATAGTTTTGTATCTATCCAGATCCCTGAATCATGCCGTACGATTAAGACTATTAATTCCCTCTTATGTGCTCATCTCATTCAAGCATTTATCTCGGGATTATCTTTTACTAGTGAGACCTTTTCAAGTATCTATTTCTTTTTCAAGAATCAGGAACTTTACTCTCCTCAAGTCTCTTTTATCAAGGTTATTCTCCTTCAAGTGATCAAGCTCAAAGTTTAGAGTAAGTTCATCAATTCTCCTGTCTTGCTATAATCCTGAATAACTCGCTCATATAAGTGTTCCTCAGTAACCCTGATTCACTTATCACTGCCTCTAATTTATTCATTTTGATGTTCAATAATTTATTTTGCCTTAATAGTTAACCTGTAACTTGTGTGATTTTGTGTTAGTTTCACTCGTGGTGTTATACATTACTTTATTTATCATGGCTACCCTTCCTTTTGATGTAGAGAAATTTCAACTTAATCCACGATATGAAGACCTTTCCGACCTATTAAAAAATGATTGGAAAAACCTTGCCAAGGCATATGATATTCCTTTTTCTACTCAAATAACTAAGGAAGTACTAAAGAATGTAGTAGTGGAACAGTTGGTAGAGAGGGACATACTCCCCGGTGTAGCAATTGAGGTGTTGACTCCTATGAGTCATGGCGTTCCTAATCCTGACTCAACCAAGACGCGATCTAGAGTAGCTCAACCTTTACCTGGAGGTACTAGACATAGTGTGTTAACCGAAGCAGATCCATTAGCTCTTGGAAGATTAAAATTTGAATTCGAACTAAAAATGAAAGAAATGGAACTTGCACACGACAAGGAAATTAGACTTAAAGAAATTGAAATTGTGGAGTTAAAAGTAAGAGAAGATATAGAACTTAGAAGTCAAGAACTTAGAATGAAGGACAGACTTACTAAATTCAATGCTGCAGAAGCTACTTCCCTATTACCCCCTTTTGAAGAAAGAGATGTAGATGGGTATTTTCGTACTTTCGAAAGCCTAGCCAGGAAAAAGGAGTGGCCAAATGATCAGTGGTTAATAATCTTGTTTCCTAAACTAACTGGCCGAGCTCAGATGGTGTTCAACAGTTTGGAGCAATTCGATGATTATGAAGCTGTAAAAAACAATATTTTAAGAGCTTATGAGATAACCCCAGAAGCATATAGACAGAAATTTAGGTCCCTAACTAAACCTTCCAGTCAAACATTTGTTGAGTTTGCATCAGAGAAACTTAGGATGTTTAAAAAGTGGTTAGACTCTACTGAAACTACTACCTTTCAAGATTTGATTAATATGGTTGTGTTAGAAGAGGTAAAAAATAAAATGCCCATCAGTATATTAAAACATGTGGAGGAGCGAGGGGAAACAAAGTTGGATCGCGCAGCTGAGGTAGCTGACGCATATTCATTGCTGGTACGGAGCTGGGGAAGAGTGGAGACTCAGGCTCGCTCTACTAGGCCCTCCTTCGATACTCCCCTTGTGACTGGGAATGAGAGGTCTCGAAGTCATACCAGTGTATCCTATGGTCCTCCACTAATTACGTGTAACTATTGTAAAAAGCCAGGGCACACCATTCAACAATGTAGACACCCTGGTTGTAAAAACTCTAACACTTCTCAAGATAATACCACTAGACACAAACCTCATGTTTCTACCATTACACCAAACAAACCTGTTGCAACTTCAAACTCTACTCCCTTACTTCCCAACATTTTTCAGCCATTCATGTATCAGGGAAAAATCTCATTGACTAAATCAAGTGACACTCACCCTATTACCATACTAAGGGATACCGCAGCAGCTCAGACCATTCTTTTTAAAGACTCTTTACCTGAATACAGTTCTGCTCTAACGGGAGAAAAGGTGATTGTGTGTGACCTTACAACTGAATCTTCCTATCCTTTAGCAACCATATATATTGAATGTCCCATATTATCTGGCACCTTCCAAGTTGCTCTGAGAGATTCCCCTTTGCCTGTTCAAGGAGTGCATATGTTGCTCGGGAATGATTTAGCAGGAGAACTAGTCGTCCCTAATCTTAAAATCCTTGACTCTCCTCTGCCTGATAGCTCTCTAGAAGAATCTTCTTCCTTGTACCCTTGTTGTGCAGTAACTCGATCTCAAAGTAAAACGAAACAAATTTCCTCCACTCCATCCCACAATCTAAAAGTTTCCTTAGAATGCCTTAATAAACAATCCATCACACGTGAAGAGTTAATCAAAGCTCAACAGATTGATCCCACTTTGAATAACATCAGACTAGCTGCTCTTGAGGATAAGAATCTGAGTAAGTTGCCTTGCTTTTACTATCAAGAGGATATCTTGATGAGAGCATATAGACCCCCGGAGTTGAAACCCCTTGATACCTGGTCAGAATACCACCAAATTGTAGTGCCACAGTCAGTTCGAACTTCATTGGTACAATTGGCTCATGATGGAGTTGCTGGTCACTTAGGAATACTAAAAACCTACAGAAAATTGCTAACCAATTTCTATTGGCCAGGAATGAAAACAGATGTGAAGTCATACATAAAACACTGTCATACATGTCAAACAGTTGGAAAAGCTAATGAAACCATTCCACCAGCCCCATTAAATCCTATCCCTGTAACCTCTGAGCCGTTTGAAAAGATAGTGTTGGATTGTGTGGGTCCTCTACCCCAAACTAAAAAAGGTAACCAGTATCTTGTAACAGTAATGGATGTAACTACTCGGTATCCAGAGGCTTTTCCTCTCAAGAATATTACATCTAAATCTATTCTTAAACCTATCCTTCATTTCTTTACCTCAGTTGGCATCCCCAAAATAATACAAACAGATCAAGGTAGTAATTTCACCAGCACTATATTTCAAGAGGTGACGAAGGAACTAGGAGTGACCCATGTGACTTCGACTGCTTACCATCCTCAGTCACAAGGATGCTTGGAACGATTCCATCAAACTTTAAAATCAGTACTTCGTAAATTCTGTTCAGAGTATGAACTGGAATGGGATGAACAGTTGGATTTCTTGCTTTTTGCTTTAAGAGAATGTCCTCAAGAATCACTTGGTTATTCCCCCTTCGAGCTTTTGTACGGCAGACAAATTAGAGGCCCCTTGAAAGTAATTAAAGATCAGTGGTTTGACTCTGCCCCTTGTTCAATTTCTGTGGAGACATATATTGAGAACTTAAGATCTAAATTATCTAATGCCCGAACCTTTGCGGCTAAACACCTTCTCAAGGCTCAAAACAAAATGGTTAAACGACAAACTAAAGCTGTTCATCGCTCTTTCAAACCAGGAGACAAAGTTCTGTTGTTCCTTCCCATACCAGGATCACCTCTCAAGTCAAAATACATAGGTCCTTACAAAGTAGAAAGAAAATTGGGTAAGGTGAACTATGTAATAACCACACCTGACAGGAAGAAGGATACTCAGATGGTCCATGTAAATCTTATAAAACCATATTTTTCCAGGTTGTTGGAGGAGGAGGACCAGAAAACAGTGGCTGTCCTTAGTGTAGAGAGACGGGAGGCTGAACAAGAGACAGATTTGAATTATAATGACCTGCCATCTATTTCAACAAACCCTGTAAATTCTCAATGGATGACTAAGATGGATGAATATTTATCCACCTTAACTACTTCTCAATATGAAGATATTTCTTCCCTACTATCAGAATTTCCTAAACTCACGACTGATCTTCCTGGGTCATGTCGCCTCATCCATCACGACATCCAGTTGTTACCTGGAGCCAGACCTATCAAACAGGCGGCCTATAAAATTAATATAGAGAAAAGGGTAATAATGAAAAAGGAGGTACAATATTTACTAGATACAGATTTAGCAGAACCAAGTATGTCACCTTGGGCTTCACCCTGCTTGCTAATACCAAAACCTGATGGCTCTTTTAGATTTTGCACCGACTACCGTAAAGTAAACCAGGTCACTGTTCAGGACTCCTACCCTCTCCCATTAATTGATGATATTATAGATGAGATAGGACAATCACCATTTATAACTACAATAGACCTCTTGAAAGGATATTATCAAATCCCTCTCACCCCACGTGCTAAGAAAGTGTCCGCATTTGTCACACCCTTCGGACTGTATCAATATAAGGTGCTTAGTTTTGGTCTCTCTAATGCCCCGGCAACATTCCAGAGAATGATCAACTTCATCATTCAAGACCTTGAAGGTACAGCAGCTTATCTGGACGACCTAGTGGTGGTGGCTAACACGTGGGAGGAGCATGTGTCAAGACTTCAGTGTCTGTTCAAGAAGCTACAGGATGCAGGATTGACCATCAACCTAGCCAAATCAACTTTCGGCAGAGGCACGGTAACATATCTTGGTCATACAGTGGGTCAGGGAGTGGTGAGACCCAAGTCAGCGAACGTGGAAGCTATCCTGTCCTTCCCAACTCCGTCTACCCGCAAAGAACTCCTACGCTTCCTTGGTATGGCGGGGTACTACCGACGCTTTTGCAGTAACTTCTCAACCTTCGCTGCACCACTGACTGACCTCACAAGCTCCTCGATTCCCTTCCAATGGAATGACGTTTGTAACCAGTCCTTTGCACGCCTCAAGACCCTGCTAGCTTCTCATCCTGTAGTGCATGCCCCAGACTTCTCTCAACCTTTTCACCTTCAAATAGATGCAAGTGGAGTTGGAGTTGGTGCTGTCCTTCTTCAACCTGACCCCGTGAGTGGAATACTTCATCCAGTAGCCTATCATTCTGCTAAACTAAAGAAACACCAGATCGGTTACTCAACAATTGAAAAGGAGTCACTAGCTCTGATATCTGCCCTACAGAAATTCCAATGCTACTTACGACACGCACCACACACAACACTGGTATTCTCAGACCATAACCCCCTGGCCTTCCTAAATTCCATGAAGAATAACAATCACCGTATCCTACGATGGGCCTTATGGACACAACCCTATAACATCGTTGTGAAGCATATTAAAGGGGTGGACAACATCATCGCAGATTCCCTGTCCCGCTCTCCAATCTCTGATCCCGAAGATACTTCACCTCTTTCGTGAGTACTACAGAGGTCTTCGACGGTGGGGTGTTACGGTTCTGTGAACCTATCTCGTGAAACCCCAAGATCGACTCACACACACAACTGGACTTTCCCTCGTTCCCTCATTTAATCTATCCCTCCAATCAGCATTTGCCAAAGCAATTTCCCCCTTCACCCCCCAAGATTTCGGACGGTATAAAAAGGGAGTCAGCCGGCAGAAAAGGCAGCACATCCAGCAGCGAGCTTGACTCTCACACACACACTCCTGCCAAGACTCCCTGCCAGTATTTGAGTATTTCTATTTTCCTCTTTGTTCCCCTATATTCTGTGTTTATTACCGTTCCTCCACATATAGGTTAAAGGTGTATTTTGTGGTAACATTATTATGTATTCTCATGTATTCTCATGTCTGTAACTTCTGTATATAGTTTGCTTTTATATATAATTAAACTTGTTATTCAGCCCTTCATTTATCAGTGTAACTCCGAACCTACTCTTAAGTTTTATCACGTGGAAGTCATCTGGGCTCTTAAGAATTAACCATATCTAGACCTAAACGTGATACTATGCAGTACTTGGACTGTAAATATCAACAGTCAATCATAGGGTGTTGGGTGTGTGGGTGTCATTAGAGTGCTTGGACTGTAATTATTAACAGTCATTCATGGGGTGGTGGGTGTGTGGGTGTCATTACAGTGTTTTGACTGTAAATATCAACAGTCATTCATAGGGTTATGGGTGTCATTAGAGTGCATGGACTGTAAATATCAACAGTTATTTATGAGGTGGTGGGTGTGTGGGTGTCATGACAGTGCTTGGACTGTAAATATCAACAGTCATTCATGGGGTGTTGAGTGTGTGGGTGTTATTAAAGTTCTTGGACTGTAAATATCAACCATCATTCATTGGGTGGTGGGTGTGTGGGTGTCATTACAGTGCTCAGACTGTAAATATTTTTAGACATTTATGGGCTGGTGGGTGTGTGGATGTCATTACAGTGCTTGAACTAAAAATATCAACTGTCATTAATGGGGAAGTGGGTGTGTGGGTTTCATTACAATTCCTGGACTGTAAATATCAACTCTCATTCATGGAATAGTGGGTGTGTGGGTTTTATTACAATTCTTGGACTGTAAATATCTATAGTCATTCATGGGGTGGTGGGTGTGTGGGTGTCATTACAGTGTTTTGATTGTAAATATTGACAGTCATTTATAAGGTGGTGGGTGTCATTAGAGTGCTTGGACTGTAAATATCAACAGTCATTTATGGGGTGGTGTTTGTGTGGGTGTCATTACAGTGCTTGGACTGTAAATATCAACCATAATTCATGGGGAGGTGGGTGTGGGGGTGTCATTACAGTACTTGAACTGTAAATATCAACAGTCATTCATGGGGTGGTGGGTGTGTGGGTGTCATTACAGTGCTTAGACTGTAAATATCAATAGTCATTCATCGGGTGGTGGGTGTGAGGGTGTCATTACAGTGCTTAGACTGTATATATCAACAATCATTCATTGGGTGGTGGGTGTGTGGGTGTAATTACATTGCTTGGACTGTAAATATCAAGTCATTCATGGGGTGGTGGGTGTCTGTGTGTCATTAGTGCTTGGACTGTGAATATCAACAGTCATACATGTGGTGGTAGGTGGCATTACAGTGCTTATACTCTAATATCAATAGTCATTTATGGGGTAATGGGTGTGTGGGTGTCATTACAGTGCTTGGTCTGTAAATATCAACAGTTATTCATGAGGATATGGGTGTTTGGGTGTCTATGCAGTGCTTGGACTGAAAATATCAACCGTCAAACATAGGGTGTTGGGTGTGTGGGTATCATTAGAGTGCTTGGACTGTAAATATTAACAGTCATTCATGGGGTGGTGGGTGTGTGGGTGTCATTACAGTGTTTCGACTGTTAATATCAACAGTCATTTATAGGGTGTTGGGTGTCATTAGAGTGCTTGGCCTGTAAATATCAACAGTCATTTATTGGGTGGTGGGTGTGTGGCTGTCATTATAGTGCTTGGACTATAAATATCAACAGTCAATCATGGGGTGGTGGGTATGTGGGTGCCATTACAGTGCTCAGACTGTAAATATCAACAGTCATTCATGGGGTGGTGGGTGTGTGGGTGTCATTACAGTGTTTTGACTGTAAATATCAACAGTCATTCATATGGTGGTGGGTGACATTAGAGTGCTTGGACTGTAAATATCAACAGTTATTCATGGGGTGGTGGGTGTGTGAGTTTCATTACAGAGCTTGGACTGTAAATATCATCAGTCATTTATGGGGTTGTGGGTGTGTAGGTGTCATTATAGTGCTTAGACTGTAAATATCAAAAGTTATTCTTAGGTTGGTGGGTGAGTGGGTGTCATTACAGTGCTTAGACTGTAAATATCAACAGTCATTTATTGGGTGGTGGGTGTGTGGCTGTCATTATAGTGCTTGGACTGTAAATATCAACAGTCAATCATGGGGTGGTGGGTATACGGGTGTCATTACAGTGCTTGGACTGTAAATATCAATAGTTATTTATGGGGTGGTGGGTGTGTGGGTGTCTTTAAAGTGTTTTGATTGTAAATATAAACAGTCATTTATAAGGTGGTGGGTGTCATTAGAGTGCTTGGACTGTAAATATCAACAGTCATTTATGGGGTGGTGGGTGTGTGGCTGTCATTATAGTGCTTGGACTGTAAATATCAACAGTCAATCATGGGGTGGTAGGTATGTGGGTGTCATTACAGTGCTTGGACTGTAAATATCAACAGTCATTCATGGGGTGGTGGGTGTGTGGGTGTCTTTACAGTGTTTTAATTGTAAATATAAACAGTCATTCATAAGGTGGTGGGTGTCATTAGAGTGCTTGGACTGTAAATATCAACAGTCAGTTATGTGGTGGTGGGTGTGTGGCTGTCATTATAGTGCTTGGACTGTAAATATCAACAGTCAATTATGGGGTGGTGGGTATATGGGTGTCATTACAGTGCTTGGACTGTAAATATCAACAGTCATTCATGGGGTGGTGGGTGTGTGGGTGTCATTACAGTGTTTTGATTGTAAATATAAACAGTCATTCATAAGGTGGTGGGTGTGTGGGTGTCATTATAGTGCTTGGACTATAAATAACAACTGTCATTCATGGGTTGGTGGGTGTGTGGGTGTCATTACATTGCTTGGACTGTCAATATCAAGTCATTCATGGAGTCATGGGTGTCTGTGTGTCATTAGTGCTTGGACTGTGAATATCAACAGTCATTCATGGGGTGGTTGGTGACATTACAGTGCTTAGACTCTAATATCAACAGTCATTTATGGGGTGATGGGTGTGTTGGTGTCATTACTGTGGTTGGACTGTAAATATTAACAGTTATTCATGGGGATGTGGGTGTTTGGGTGTCTATGCATTGCTTGGACTGTAAATATCAACAGTCAATCATAGGGTGTTGGGTGTGTGGGTGTCATTAGAGTGCTTGGACTGTAATTATTAACAGTCATTCATTGGGTGGTGGGTGTGTGGGTGTCATTACAGTGTTTTGACTGTAAATATCAACAGTCATTCATAGGGTGGTGGGTGACATTAGAGTCCTTGGACTGTAAATATCAACAGTTAATTATTGGGTGGTGGGTGTGTGGGTGTCATGACAGTGCATGGACTGTAAATATCAACAGTCATTCATGGGGTGGTGAGTGTGTGGGTGTTATTACAGTTCTTGGACTGTAAATATCAACCATCATTCATTGTATGGTATGTGTGTGGGTGTCATTACAGTGCTCAGACGGTATATATTATTAGACATTAATGGGGTGGTGGGTGTGTGGGTTTCATTACAGTTCTTGGACTGTAAATATCAACAGTCATTTATTGGGTGGTGGGTGTGTGGATGTCGTTACATTGTTCGGACTGAAAATATCAACCTTCATTTATGGGGTGGTGGCTGTGTGGGTGTTATTACAGTGGTTGGACTGTAAATATCAACAGTCATTCATAGGGTGCTGGGTGTGTGAGTGTCATTACAGAGCTTCGACTGTAAATATCAACAGTCATACATGGAGTGGTGGGTGTGTGGGTGTCATTACAGTGCTTGGACTGTAAATATCAACCATCATTCATTGGATGGTATGTGTGTGGGTGTCATTACAGTGCTTGGACTGTAAATATCAACATTCATTCATGGGGTGGTGGGTGTGTGGGTGTCATTACAGTGTTTTAACTATAAATATCAACATTCATTTATTGGGTGATGGGTGTCATTAGAGTGCTTGGACTGTAAATATCAACAGTCATTCATGGGGTGGTGGGTGTGTGGGTGTCATGAAAGTGCTTGGACTGTAAATATCAATAGTCATTCATGGGGTGTGTGACATTACAGTGCTTGTACTGTAAATATTAACAGTCATTCATGGTGTGGTGGGTATGTGGATGTCATTACATTGCTCGGACTGAAAATATTACCAGTCATTTATGGGGTGGTGGGTGTGTGGGAGTTATTACAGTGGTTGGACTGTAAATATCACCTGTCATTCATAGGGTGGTGGGTGTGTGAGTGTCATTACAGAGCTTGGACTGTAAATATCAACAGTCATTCATGGAGTGGTGGGTGTGTGGGTGTCATTACAGTGCTTGGACTGTAAATATCAAGTCATTCATGGGGTGATGGGTGTGTGGGTGTCATTACAGTGATTGGACTGTAAATATCAACAGTCATTAATTGGGTGGTGGGTGTTTGGGTGTCTGTGCAGTGCTTGGACTGTAAATTTCAACAGTCAATAATGGGGTGGTGGGTGTGTGGGTGTCATTACAATGCTTGGACTGTAAATATAAAGTCATTTATAGGGTGGTGGTTATGTGTGTGTCATTAGTGCTTGGAATGTATTTAAATATCAACAGTCATTCATGGGGTTGTGGGAGTCATTATAGTGCTTGGACTGTAAATATCAACAGTCATTCATGGGGTGATGGGTGTGTGGGTGTCATTACAGTGCTTGAACTGTAAATATCAACAGTCATTTATTGGGTGGTGGGTGTTTGGGTGTCTATGCCGTGCTTGGACTGTAAATATCAACAGTCAATCATGGGGTGGTGAGTGTGTGGGTGTCATTACAATGCTTGGACTGTAAATATCAACAGTCATTCATAGGGTGGTGGGTGTGTGGGTGTCATTACAGTGTTTTGACTGTAAATATTAACAGTCATTCATATGGTGATGGGTGTCATTAGAGTGCTTGGACTGTAAATATCAACAGTTATTCATAAGGTGGTTGGTGAGTGGGTGTCATGACATTGCTTGGACTGTAAATATCAACAGCCATTCATGGAGTGGTGAGTGTGTGGGTGTCATTACAGTGATTGGACTGTAAATATCAACCATCATTTATTGGGTGGTGGGTTTGTGGGTTACATTACAGTGCTTGGACTGTAAATATAAATTATTATTTATTGGGTGGTGGGTTTGAGGGTTACATTACAGTGCTTGGACTGTAAATAATAACAGTCATTCATGGGATGGTGGGTGTGTGGTGTAATTACAGTGATTGGACTGTAAATATCAACAGTCATTTATGGGGTGGTGGGTGTGTGGGTGTCATTAGAGTGCTTGGACTGTAAATATCAACAGTCATTCATGGGGTGGTGAGTGAGTGGGTGTCAATACAGTTCTTGGACTGCAAATATTAACCATCATTCATTGGGTGGTGGGTGTGTGGGTGTCATTACACTGCTCAGACTGTAAATATTAACAGTCATTCATGGTTTGGTGGGTGTGTGGGTGTCATTACAATGCTTGGACTGTAAATATCAACAGCTATTCATGGGTTTTTTGGGTGTTTAGGTGTCTATGCAGTGCTTGGACTGTAAATATCAACAGTCATTCATGGGGTGGTGGGTGTGTGGGTATCATTACAGTGTTTTGACTGTAAATATCAACAGTCATTCATAAGGTGGTGGTTGTCATTAGAGTGCTTGGACTGTAAATTTCAACAGTTATTTATAGGTGGTGGGTGTGTTGGTGTCATGACAGTGCTTGTACTGTAAATATCAACAGTCAATCATGGGGTTGTGGGTGTGTGGGTGCCATTACAGTTCTTGGACTTTAAATATCAACCATCATTCATTGGGTGGTGGGTGGGTGGGTGTCATTACATTTCCTGGACTGTAAATATCAACAGTCATTCATAGGGTGGTGGGTGTGTGGGTGTCATTACCTTTCTTGGAATGTAAATATCAACCATCATTCATGGGGTGGTTGGTCTGTGGATGTCATTACAGAGCTTGGACTGAAAATATCAACTGTCATTCATGGGGTGGTGGGTGTGTGGGTGTCATTACAGTGTTTTGACTATAAATATCAACAGTCATTTATTGGGTGGTGAGTGTCATTAGAGTGCTTGGACTGTAACAATCAACAGTCATTCATGGGGTAGTGGGTGTCATGACAGTGCTTGGACTGTAAATATCAGCAGTCATTCATGGGGTGGTGAGTGTGTGGGTGTCATTACAGTTCTTGGACTGTAAATATCAACCATCATTCATTGGGTGGTGGGTGTGTGGGTGTCATTACAGTGTTCAGACTGTAAATATTAACAGTCATTCATAGGGTGGTGGGTGTGTGGATGTCATTACAGTGCTTGGACTGAAAATATCAACAGTCATTCATGGGGTGGTAGGTGTGTGGGTGTCATTACAGTGTTTGGACTATAAATAATAACAGTTATTTATGACGTGGTGGGTGTGTGGGTGTCATTACAGTGCTTGGACAGAAAATATCAACAGTCATTCATGGGGTGGTGGGTGTGTGGCTGTCATTACGGTGATTGGACAGTAAATATCAACAGTTATTCATGGGGTGGTGGGTTTGTGGGTGTCATTACAGTGCTTGGACTGTAAATATCTAGTCTTTCATAGGGTGGTTGGTTTGTTTGTGTTATTAGTTATTGGACTGTAAATATCAACAGTCATTCATGTGGTGGGTGGGTGTGTGGGTGTCATTACAATGCTTGGACTGTAAATATCAACAGTCATTCATAGGCTGGTGGGTGTGTGGGTGTCATTACAGTGTTTTTACTGTAAATATTAACAGTCATTCATAGGGTGGTGGGTGTCATTAGAGTGCTTGGACTGTAAATATCAACAGTTATTCATAAGGTGGTTGGTGTGTGGGTGTCATGACATTGCTTGGACTGTAAATATCAACAGTCATTCATGGAGTGGTGAGTGTGTGGGTGTCATTACAGTGATTGGACTGTAAATATCAACCATCATTTTTTGGGTGGTGGGTATGTGGGAGTCATTACAGTGCTTAGACTGTATATCTTAACAGTCATTCATGGGGTGGTGGGTGTCATTTAAGTGCTTGGACTGTAAATATCAACAGCTATTCATGGGTTTTTTGGGTGTTTAGGTGTCTATGCAGTGCTTGGACTGTAAACATCAACAGTCATTCATGGGGTAGTGGGTGTGTGGGTATCATTACAGTGTTTTGACTGTAAATATCAATAGTCATTCATAAGGTGGTGGGTGTCATTAGAGTGCTTGGACTGTAAATTTCAACAGTTGTTCATGGGGTGGTGGGTATGTTGGTGTCATGACAGTGCTTGTACTGTAAATATCAACAGTCAATCATGGGGTGGTTGGTGTGTGGGTGTCATTACAGTTCTTGGACTGTAAATATCAACAGTCATTCATGGAGTGGTGAGTGTGTGGGTGTCATTACAGTGATTGGACCGTAAATATCAACCATCATTTTTTGGGTGGTGGGTGTGTGGGAGTCATTACAGTGCTTAGACTGTATATCTTAACAGTCATTCATGGTGTGGTGGGTGTCATTTAAGTGCTTGGACTGTAAATATCAACAGCTATTCATGGGGTTTTTGGGTTTTTAGGTGTCTATGCAGTGCTTGGACTGTAAATATCAACAGTCATTCATGGGGTAGTGGGTGTGTGGGTATCATTACAGTGTTTTGACTGTAAATATCAACAGTCATTCATAAGGTGGTGGGTGTCATTAGAGTGCTTGGACTGTAAATTTCAACAGTTATTCATGGGGTGGTGGGTATGTTGGTGTCATGACAGTGCTTGTACTGTAAATATCAACAGTCAATCATGGGGTGGTGGGTGTGTGGGTGTCATTACAGTTCTTGGACTGTAAATATCAACAGTCATTAATGGGGTGGTGAGTGTGTGGGTGTCATTACAGTTCTTGGACTGTATATATAAACCATCATTCATTGGGTGGTGGGTTTGTGGGATAAAATTACAGTGCTTGGACTGTAAATTATAACAGTCATTCATGGGATGGTGGGTGTGTAGTGTAATTTCAGTGATTGGACTCTAAATATCAACAGTCATTTATGGGGTGGTGG
Source organism: Petrolisthes cinctipes (assembly GCA_033782935.1). NCBI lineage: Eukaryota > Metazoa > Arthropoda > Malacostraca > Decapoda > Porcellanidae > Petrolisthes > Petrolisthes cinctipes. Next base: position 2,294,863 of record JAWQEG010000163.1, on the reverse strand, counting down.
GTGTGTGGGTGTCATTACAGTGTTTTGACTATAAATATCAACAGTCATTTATTGGGTGGTAGGTGTCATTAGAGTGCTTAGACTGTAAATATCAACAGTCATTCATGGGGTGGAGAGTGAGTGGGTGTCAATACAGTTCTAGGACTGTAAATAACAACCATCATTCATTGGGTGGTGAGTGTGTTGGTGTCATTACAAAGCTCAGACTGTAAATATTAACAGTCATTCATGGGGTGGTTGGTCTGTGGATGTCATTACAGTGCTTGGACTGAAAATATCAACTGTCATTCATTCGGTGGTGGGTGTGTGGGTGTCATTACAGTGTTTTGACTATAAATATCAACAGTCATTAATAGGGTGGTGGGTGTGTGAGTGTCATTACAGAGCTTGGACTGTAAATATCTACTGTCATTTATGGGGTGTTGGGTGTGTGGGTGTCATTACAGTGCTTGGACAGTAAATATCAAAAGTCATTCTTGGGGTGGTGGATGTGTGGGTTTCATTACAGTGCTTAGAATGTAAATATCAACGGTCATTCATGGGGTGGTGGGTGTGTGGGTGTCATTACAGTGTTTTGATTTTAAATATCAACAGTCATTCATAAGGTGGTGGGCATGATTAGAGTGCTTGGACTGTAAATATCAGCAGTCATTCATAGTGTGGTTGGTGTGTAGGTGTCATTACAGTTCTTGGACTGTAAATATCAACCATAATTTATTGGGTGGTGGGTGTGTGGGTGACATTACAGTGCTTGGACTGTAAATATTAACAGCCATTTATGGGGTGGTTGGTGTGTGGATGTCATTAAAGTGCTTGGACTGAAAATAGCAACAGTCATTCATGGGGTGGTAGGTGTGTGAGTGACATTACAGGCATGGACTGTAAATATTAACAGTCACTTATATGATGGTGGGTGTGTCGATGTCATTACAGTGCTTGAACTGAAAATATCAACAGTCATTCATGGGTGGTAGGTGTGTGGGTGTCATTACAGTGCTTGGACTACATATATCAACCATCATTTATAGTGTGGTGGGTGTGTGGGTGTCATTACAATGTTTTGATTTTAAATATCAACAGTCATTCATAAGGTGGTTGGTATGATTAGAGTGTTTGGACTGTAAATATCAACAGTCATTCATAGGGTGGTGGGTGTGTAAGTGTCATTACAGAGCTTGGAGTGTAAATATCAACAGTCATTATTTGAGTGGTGGGTGTGTGGGTGTCATTACATTGCTTGGACTGTAAATATCAACAATCAATCATGGGGTGGTCAGTGTGTGGGTGTCATTACAGTTCTTGGACTGTAAATATCAACCGTAATTCATGGGGTGGTGGGTGTTGGTGTCATTACAGTGCTTGGACTCTAAATATCAACAGTCAATCATGGGGTGGTGGGTGTGAGGGTATCATTACAGTGCTTAGACTGTAAATATCAAGTCATTAATAGTGGTGGGTGTGTGTGTGTCATTAGTGCTTGGACTGTAAATATCAACAGTCATTCATGGGGTGGTGGATGGCATTACAGTGCTTGGACTCTAAATATCAACAGTAATTCAGAGGGTGTTGGGGGTGTGGTTGTCATTACAGTGCTTGGACTGTAAATATCAACAGTCATTTATTTGGTGGTGGGTGTGTGGGTATCATTACAATCCTTGGACTGTAAATATCAACCATCATTTATTGGGTGGTGGGTGTGTGGGTTTTTATTACAGTTCTTGGACTGTAAATATCAACCATCACTCATTGGGTGGTGGGTGTGTGGGTGACATTACATTGCTTGGTCTGTAAATATTTACAGTCATTCATAATGTGTTGGGTGTGTAGGTGTCATTATAGTACTTAGACTGAAAATATCATCAGTCATTTATTGGGTGGTGGGTGTTTGGGTATCATTACAGTCCAAGGACTGTAAATATCAACTATCATTCATTGGGTGGTGGGTGTGTGGGTGACATTACAGTGCTTGGACTGTAAATATTAACAGTCATTCAATGGGTGGTAGGTGTGTAGATGTCATTACAGTGCTTTGGACTGAAAATATCAACTGTCATTCATGGGGTGGTGGGTGTGTGGGTTTTATTACAGTTCTTGGACTGTAAATATTAACTATCATTCATTGGGTTGTGGGTGTGTGGGTGTCATTAGAGTGCTTGGACTGTAAATATTAACAGTCATTCATTGAGTGGTGGGTGTGTTGGTGTCATAACAGTGCTTGGACTGTAAATATCAAAAGTCATTCATTGGGTGATGGGTGTGTGGGTGTCATTACAGTGCTTGGACTCTAAATATCAACAGTCATTCATGGGGTTGTGGGTATTTGGGTGTCTATGCAGTGGTTGGACTGCAAATATCAACAGTTAATCATGTAGTGGTGGGTGTCATTACAGTGTTTGGACTGTAAATATCAACCGTCATTCATGGGGTGGTAGGTGTGTTGGTGTCATTACAGTGCTTGGACTGTAAATATTAACAGTCAATCATGGGGTGATGGGTGTGTGGGTGTCATTACAGTGCTTGGACTCTAAATATCAACAGTCAATCATGAGGTGGTGGGTGTGAGGGTATCATTACAGTGCTTAGACTGTAAATATCAAGTCATTCATTGTGGTGGGTGTGTGTGTGTCATTAGTGCTTGGACTGTAAATATCAACAGTCATTCATGGGGTGGTGGGTGGCATTACAGTGCTTGGACTCTAAATATCAACAGTAATTCATAGGGTGATGGGGGTGTTTTTGTCATTACAGTGCTTGGACTGTAAATATCAACAGTCATTTATTGGGTGGTGGGTGTGTGGGTATCATTACAGTCCTTGGACTGTAAATATCAACCATCATTCATTGAGTGGTTGGTGTGTGGGTGACATTACAGTGCTTGGACTGTAAATATTACCAGTTATTCAGGGGGTGGTAGGTGTGTAGATGTCATTACAGTGCTTGGACTGAAAATATCAACCGTCATTCATAGGGTGGTGGGTGTGTAGGTTTCATTACAGTTCTTGGACTGTAAATATCAACCATCACTCATTGGGTGGTGGGTGTGTGGGTGACATTACATTGCTTGGTCTGTAAATATTTACATTCATTCATAATGTGTTGGGTGTGTAGGTGTCATAATAGTACTTAGACTGAAAATATCATCAGTCATTTATTGGGTGGTGGGTGTTTGGGTATCATTACAGTCCAAGGACTGTAAATATCAACTATCATTCATTGGGTGGTGGGTGTGTGGGTGACATTACAGTGCTTGGACTGTAAATATTAACAGTCATTCAATGGGTGGTAGGTGTGTAGATGTCATTACAGTGCTTTGGACTGAAAATATCAACTGTCATTCATGGGGTGGTGGGTGTGTGGGTTTTATTACAGTTCTTGGACTGTAAATATTAACTATCATTCATTGGGTTGTGGGTGTGTGGGTGTCATTAGAGTGCTTGGACTGTAAATATTAACAGTCATTCATTGAGTGGTGGGTGTGTTATTGTCATAACAGTGCTTGGACTGTAAATATCAAAAGTCATTCATTGGGTGATGGGTGTGTGGGTGTCATTACAGTGCTTGGACTCTAAATATCAACAGTCATTCATGGGGTTGTGGGTATTTGGGTGTCTATGCAGTGGTTGGACTGCAAATATCAACAGTTAATCATGTAGTGGTGGGTGTCATTACAGTGTTTGGACTGTAAATATCAACCGTCATTATTGGGTGGCAGGTGTGTTGGTGTCATTACAGTGCTTGGACTGTAAATATTAACAGTCAATCATGGGGTGATGGGTGTGTGGGTGTCATTACAGTGCTTGGACTCTAAATATCAACAGTCAATCATGGGGTGGTGGGTGTGAGGGTATCATTACAGTGCTTAGACTGTAAATATCAAGTCATTCATTGTGGTGGGTGTGTGTGTGTCATTAGTGCTTGGACTATAAATATCAACAGTCATTCATGGGGTGGTGGGTGGCATTACAGTGCTTGGACTCTAAATATCAACAGTAATTCATAGGGTGATGGGGGTGTTTTTGTCATTACAGTGCTTGGACTGTAAATATCAACAGTCATTTATTGGGTGGTGGGTGTGTGGGTATCATTACAGTCCTTGGACTGTAAATATCAACCATCATTCATTGAGTGGTTGGTGTGTGGGTGACATTACAGTGCTTGGACTGTAAATATTACCAGTTATTCAGGGGGTGGTAGGTGTGTAGATGTCATTACAGTGCTTGGACTGAAAATATCAACCGTCATTCATAGGGTGGTGGGTGTGTAGGTTTCATTACAGTTCTTGGACTGTAAATATCAACCATCATTCATTGGGTGGTGGGTGTGTGGGTGACATTACAGTGCTTGGACTGTAAATATTTACAGTCATTCATCGGGTGGTGGGTGTGTAGGTGTCATTATAGTACTTAGACTGAAAATATCAACAGTCATTTATTGGGTGGTGGGTGTTTAGGTATCATTACAGTCCAAGGACTGTAAATATCAACTATCATTCATTGAGTGGTGGGTGTGTGGGTGACATTACAGTGCTTGGACTGTAAATATTAACAGTCATTCATGGGGTGGTAGGTGTGTAGATGTCATTACAGTGCTTTGGACTGAAAATATCAACTGTTATTCATGGGGTGGTGGTTGTGTGGGTTTCATTACAGTGCTTGGACTGTAAATATCAATAGTCATTCATGGGGTGATGGGTGTGTGGGTGTCATTACAGTGCTTGGACTCTAAATATCAACAGTCATTCATGGGGTTGTGGGTTTTTGGGTGTCTATGCAGTGCTTGAGCTGCAAATATCAACAGTCAATCATGTAGTGGTGGGTGTCATTAGAGTGTTTGGACTATAAATATCATTAGTCATTCATGGGGTGGTGGGTGTGTGGGTGTCATTACAGTGCTTGGATTGTAAATATGAACCATAATTCATAGGGTGGTGTGTGTGGAGAAGTCATTACATTGCTTTGACGGTAAATATCAACAGTCATTCATGGGGTGGTGGGTGTGAGGGTCCCATTACAGTGTTTAGACTGTAAATATCAAGTCATTCATTGGGTTGTGGGTGTGTGTGTCATTAGTGCTTGTACTGTAAATATCAACAGTCATTCATGGGGTGGTGGGTGGCATTACAGTGCTTGGACTCTAAATATCAATAGTAATTCATATGGTGATGGGGGTGTGGTTGTCATAACAGTGTTTGGACTATAAATATCAACAGTCATTTATTGGGTGGTGGGTGTGTGGGTTTCACTACAGTTCTTGGACTGTAAATATCAACCATCATTCATTGGGTGGTGGGTGTGTGGGTGAAATTACAGTGCTTGGACTGTAAATATTTACAGTCATTCATGGGGTGGTGGGTGTGTAGGTGTCATTATAGTACTTGGACTGTAAATATCAACAGTCATTCATGGGGTGGTGGGTGTGTGGGTGTCATTACATTGCTTGAACTATAAATATCAATTCATTTATTGGGTAGTGGGTGTGTGTGTGTCATTAGTGCTTGGACTGTAAATATCAACAGTCATTTATGTGGTGGTGGGTGGCATTACAGTGCTTGGACTGTAAATATCAACAGTCATTTATATGGTTGTGGGTGTGTGTGTCATTACAGTGCTTGGACTGAAAATATCTTACAGTCATTCATGGGGTGGTGGGTGTATGAGTGTCATTACAGTGTTTTAACTATAAATATCAATATTCATTTATTGGGTGGTGGGAGTCATGACAGTGCTTGGACTGTAAATATTAAAAGTCATTCTTGGGGTGGTGGGTGTGTGGGTGTCATTAAAGTGCTTAGACTGAAATTATCAACAGTAATTTATGGGGTGGTGGGTGTCATTAGAGCGCTTCGACTGTAAATTTCAACAGTCATTCATGGGGTGGTGGATGTGTGGGTGTCATTCCACTGCTTGGACTGTAAATATCAACAGTAATTCATAGAGTGATGGGTGTGTGGGTGACATTACAGTGCTTGGACTGTAAATATTAACAGTCATTCATGGGATGGTGGGTGTGTAGGTGTCATTAGAGTGCTTGGACTGTAAATATCAACAGTCATTCATGGAGTGGTGGGTGTGGGGTTGTCATTACATTGCTTGGACTGTAAATATCAAGTCATTCATTGGGTGGTGGGTGTGTGTGTGTCATTAATGCTTGGACTGTAAATATTAACAGTCATTCATGGGGTGGTGGATTGCATTACAGTGCTTTGACTCTAAATATCAACAGTAATTCATTGGGTGATGGGTATTAGGGTGTCATTACAGTGCTTGGACTGTAAATATCAACAGTCATTTATTAAGTGGTGGATGTGTGGGTATTATTACAGTCCTTGGACTGTAAATATCAACCTTCATTCATTGGGTGGAGGGTGTGTGGGTGACATTACAGTACTTGGACTGTTAATATTAACAGTCATTCGTTGGGTGGTAGGAGTGTAGATGTCATTACAGTGCTTGGACTGAAAATATCAACTGCCATTCATGGGGTGGTGGGTGTGTGTGTTTCATTACAGTTCTTGGACTGTAAATATCAACCATCATTCATTGGGTGGTGGGTGTGTGGGTGACATTACAGTGCTTGGACTGTAAATATTAACAGTCATTCAAGGGGTAGTGGGTGTGTGGATGTCATTAAAGTGCTTGGACTGAAAATAGCAACAGTCTTTCATGGTGTGGTATGTGTGTAAGTGTCATTACTGTGCTTGGACTTTAAATATCAACCTCTATTTATGGGGTGGTGGGTGTGTGGGTGTCATTACAGTGCTTGGACTGTAAATATCAACAGTCAATCATTGGGTGGTTGGTGTTTGGGTGTCATTACAGTGTTTTAACTATAAATATCAACATTCATTTATAGGGTGGTGGGTGTCATGACAGTGCTTGGAGTGTAAATATCAACAGTCATTAATGAGTTGGTGCAGTTGTTGGTGTCATGACAATGCTTGCACTCTAAATATCAACAGTCATTCATTGGGTGGTAAGTGTGTGTGTGTCATTACAGTTCTTGGACTGTAAATATCAACCATCATTCATTAGGTGGTGGGTGTGTGGGTGTCATTACAGTGCTCAGACTGTAAATACTAACAGTCATTCATGGTGTGGTGGGTGTGTGGATGTAATTACAGTGCTTGGACTGAAAATATCAACAGTCATTCATTGGGTGGTGGGTGTTTGGGTGTCATTACAGGGCTTGGACTATAAAAATCACCCGTCATTTATGGGGTGGTGGCAATGTGAGTGTTATTACAGAGCCTGGACTGTAAATATTAACAGTCATTCATGGTGTGGTGGGTGTGTATGTGTCATTACAGTGCTTGGACTGTAAATATCAAAAGTCATTCCTGGGGTGGTGGGTGTGTGGGTGTCATTACAGTACTTAGACTGTAAATATCAACAGCCATTTATGGGGTGGTAGGTGTCATTAGAGTGCTTGGACTGTAAATTTCAACAGTCATTCATGGATTGCTGGGTGTGTTGTTGTCATTACAGTGCTTGGACTGTAAATAACAACCATAATTAAAGGGGTGGTTGGTGTGGGTGTGTCATTACAATGCTTGGACTGTAAATATCAACAGTCATTCATGGGGTGGTGGATGTGTGGGTGTCATTACATTGCTTGGACTGTAAATATCAAGTCATTTATGGGGTGGTGGGTGTGTGTGTGTCATTAGTACTTGGACTGTAAAAATCAACAATCATTCATGGGGTATTGGGTGGCATTACAGTGCTTGGACTCTAAATATCAACAGTCATTCATGGGGTGATGGGTGTGTTTGTGTTATTATAGAGCTTGGACTGTAAATATCAACAGTAATTCATGGGGTTGTGGGTGTCTGGGTGTCTGTGCAGTGCTTGGACTGTAAATATCAGCAGTCAATCATGGGGTAGTGGGTGTGTGGGTGTCATTACAGTGCTTGGACTGTAAATATCAACAGTCATTCATGGGGTGGTGGGTGTATGGTGTCATTACAGTGTTTTGATTGTAAATATCAACAGTCATTCATAGGGTGGTGGGTGTCATTAGAGTGCTTGGACTATAAATATTAACAGTCATTCATGAGGTGGTGGGTGTGTGGGTGTCATTACATTGATTGGACTGTAAATATCATGTCATTCATTGGGTGTGGGTGTGTGTGTCATTAGTGCTTGGACTGTAAATATCAACAGTCATTTATGGGGTGGTGGGTGGCATTACAGTGATTGGACTCTAAATATCAAGAGTCATTTATAGGGTGATGGGTGTGTTGGTGTCATTACAGTGCTTGGACTGTAAATATCAACCATCATTCATGGGGTGGTGAGTGTGTGGGTGTCATTGCAGTGATTGGACTGTAAATATCAACCATCATTTATTGGGTGGTTGGTGTGTTGGTGTCTTTACAGTGCTCAGACTGTATATATTAACAGTCATTCATGGGGTGGTGGGTGTGTGGATGTCTTTACAGTGCTTGGACTGAAAATATCAACAGTCATTCATGGGGTGGTGAGTGTGTGGGTGTCATTACAGTTCTTGGACTGTAAATATAAACCATTATTAATTGGGTGGTGGGTTTGTGGGTTACATTACAGTGCTTGGACTGTAAATAATAGTTGTCATTCATGCGATGGTGGGTGTGTGGTGTAATTACAGTGATTGGACTGTAAATATCAACAGTCATTTATGGGGTGGTGGGTGTGTGGGTGTCATTACAGTGTTTAGACTATAAATATCAATAGTCATTTATTGGGTGGTAAGTGTTATTAGAGTGCTTGGACTGTAAATATCAACAGTCATTCATGGGGTGGTGAGTGAGTGGGTGTCAATACAGTTCTTGGACTGTAAATATCAACCATCATTCATTGGGTGGTGAGTGTGTGGGTGTCATTACAGAGCTCAGACTGTAAATATTAACAGTCATTCATGGCGTGGTTGGTCTGTGGATGTCATTACAGTGCTTGGACTGAAAATATCAACTGTCATTAATGGGGTGGTGGGTGTGTGGGTGTCATTACAGTGTTTTGACTATAAATATCAACAGTCATTTATAGGGTGGTAAGTAAGTAAGTAAGTAAGTAAGTAAGTAAATTTATTGCCATTCTTTACAGTTTGGACATGTAATAATAATAATAATAAGACGGCACGGTCTGTCGAGTCGTGACTCTTAGGACAGACGGATTAATCAATCAAATAACAAATTGTGGCAAGGTGAAACAGGTTGTGGCACAAAGAATACACAATGATGATATACAAGCAAAGATACAAAAAAATACAATGTAGTTTCAGCTTATAATAACTAATACAATTATCCTATCAAGGCACACAGGTAAGAAACACAAAGTGTCAGGCTGATAACAGCCGGAGCTCAACCACCATGACAGTTAACAAGAAGACAACATGCTATTACATTCATGACATAATAATTACAGTGCTATTGGGTTTGTACATGCAACAGATATTGTTTTATTTCCTTTTTGAATTTGATTTTGTTACTCCCTCTAAGAAGGACTTTTATTTCTTGAGGCAGACTATTAAACAATTCTGGACCAAAACTTACAACACTATTTTGAAACAGTTTAGTTCTAAATACAGGTAACGATAAGTTTACATTATATGCCCTAGTATTACAAGAAATATCTCTAAGTTTAAACACTGAGTTAGGACCAATAGTTTTAAAAATCAATAACAAAGTAAAGTATTTGTGGATTGAAGATAGCTTAAGAATGTTTCTAGACTGGTAGATTTCGGCTGTTGAGTCAAACTTCTTTTTATGGAAAACACAACGGAAGAATTTATTTTGTAGTATAGTTAATTTGTTAAGAAATGATGGCCACGTGCTACCCTATAGTGACACACAATATGTAAGATGTGGATAAAAGAGAGTATAGTATATACTCATCTTAGATTCCTCAGTTAGGTTGTGACGAATTCTGTACAATATACCAATTATTTTTGATATCTTTAAACCAACCTCAGTAATATGCCTTTTCCAATTCAAGTTAGCATCAACTATCACACCTAGAAATTTGGTAGTGGAGACTTGGATTAATTGTTCATCATTTAAAAGTATGGTAGGAAAAACATGTTTTACAGACCTATTTTGAAAGAACATGTAATTGGTTTTGTTAACATTAAGTTTCAGATTATTTGATTTAATCCAAATATCAACATTTTTTAACTCAGTGGCTACAGTTTCATGCAGTGTATCTATTTTTATATCTTTCATTATTAAGGTTGTATCATCTGCATAAATAGTAAAATCTATTTTGGAACTAGCATTAATTATATCATTTATGTATATTAAGAAAAGTATAGGCCCCAAAATAGATCCTTGAGGTACACCTTTATTTATTTGTTTGATGGGCGAATATGTTTTATTACAGTATACATTTTGTTTTCTGTTTCTCAAATAGCTTTGGAATAACCTGTGTGAGACCCCTTTTATACCTATGTGATTTAATTTATAAAGCAGAATATTGTGATCTATGGTATCAAATGCCTTTGATAAATCAATGAAAATGCCGATAACAAATTGCTTCTCCTCCAAGCACTTATATACATTATTCACGAATTGTAGAATTGCTGTTTCGGTTGAGTGCTGACTTCTGAAACCGTGTTGCTGTTTAATTATAAGGTTATTATCTTCAAGATATGACATTAATCGTGAACATTTTATCTTTTCATATATTTCACTAAATGCTGGGAGGATAGAGATTGGTCGATAGTTGTTTATGTCCTTTCTATCACCTGACTTATGTACTGGTATTACCTTAGCTAGTTTTAACTGATCTGGAAAATATCCTGCGGTTAGAGAAATATTAATTGTATGAGTCAGGGGAGTATTTATTAAGTCTGATGTGGCTCTTAGTAATGTTGGAGGTATGTCATCATATCCTGGAGCATTCGTTTGTAAAAGGTTTAAAATACGTCTAATCTCATACTTATCAGTGGGCTGCATATACATTGAAAAGTCTGGAGAATTTGTAAGATAATGTTTATAATCAAGATTTGTATAACCACCATAACTATTGTTTTTCAAAAAATGTTCATTAAATGCATTTGGAATGTGAGTGTCATTACAGAGCTTGGACTGTAAATATCTACTGTCATTTATGAGGTGGTGGGTGTGTGGGTGTCATTACAGTGTTTTGATTTTAAATATCAACAGTCATTCATAAGGTGGTGGGTATGTTTAGAGTGCTTGGACTGTAAATATCAACAGTCATTCATAGTGTGGTTGGTGTGTAGGTGTCATTACAGTTCTTGGACTGTAAATATCAACCATAATTCATTGGGTGGTGGGTGTGTGGGTGACATTACAGTGCTTGGACTGTAAATATTAACAGCCATTCATGGGGTGGTGGGTGTGTGGATGTCATTAAAGTGCTTGGACTGAAAATAGCAACAGTCATTCATGGGGTGGTAGGTGTGTGGGTGACATTACAGGCTTGGACTGTAAATATTAACAGTCATTCATATGATGGTGGGTGTGTCGATGTCATTACAGTGCTTGGACTGAAAATCTCAACAGTCATTCATGGGGTGGTAGGTGTGTGGGTGTCATTACAGTGCTTGGACTACAAATATTAACCGTCATTTATGGGGTGGTGGGCTTGTGGGTGTCATTACAGTGTTTGGACTGTAAATATCAACAGTCATTCATAGGGTGGTGGGTGTGTGAGTGTCATTACAGAGCTTGGACTGTAAATATCAACAGTCATTAATTAAGTGGTGTGTGTGTGGGTGTCATTACAGTGCTAGGACTGTAAATATCAACAGTCAATCATGGGGTGGTGGGTGTGTGGGTGTCATTACAGTGTTTTAACTATAAATATCAACATTCATTTATATGGTGGTGGGTATCATTAGAGTGCTCGGACTGTAAATATCAACAGTCATTCATTTGGTTGTGAGTGTGTGGGTGTCATTACAGTTCTTGGACTGTAAATATCAACCATCATTCATTAGGTGGTGGGTGTGTGGGTGTCATTACAGTACTCAGACTGTAAAAATAACCAGTCATTCATGGGGTGGTGGGTGTGTGGATGTCATTACAGTGCTTCGACTGAAAATATCAACAGTCATTTATAAGGTGGTAGGTATCATTAGAGTGCTTGGACTGTAAATATTAACAGTCATTCATGGAGTGGTGGGTGTGTTGGTGTCATTACAGTGCTTGGACTGTAAATATTAACAGTCATTCATGGGATGATGGGTGTGTGGGTGTCATTACAGTGCTTGGACTCTAAATATCAACAGTCATTCATGGGGTGGTGGGTGTGAGGGTATCATTACAGTGCTTAGACTGTAAAAATCATGTCATTCATTGGGTGGTGGGTGTGTGTGTGTCATTAGTGCTTGGACTGTAAATATCTACAGTCATTCATGGGGTGGTGAATGGCATTACAGTGCTTGGACTCTAAATATCAAAAGTAATTCATAGGGTGATGGGGGTGTGGTTGTCATTACAGTGCTTGGACTGTAAATATCAACAGTCATTTATTGGGTGGTGGGTGTGTGGGTGACATTACAGTGCTTGGACTGTAAATATTACCAGTTATGCAGGGGGTGGTAGGTGTGTAGATGTCATTACAGTGCTTGGACTGAAAATATCAACTGTCATTCATGGGGTGGTGGGTGTGTGGATGTCATTACAGTGCTTGGACTGTAAATATAAAAAGTCATTCTTGGGGTCGTGGGTGTGTGGTTGTCATTACAGTGCTTGGACTGTAAATATCAACCGTGATTTATTGGTTGGTGGGTGTGTTGGTGTCATTACAGTGCTTGGACGGTAAATATAAAAAGTCATTCTTGGGGTGGTGGGTGTGTGGGGGTCATTACAGTGCTTAGACTGTAAATATCAACAGCAATTTATGGGGTGGTAGTTGTATGGCTCTCATTACAGTGCTTGGACTGTAAATATCAACAGTCAGTAATGGGGTGGTGAGTGTGTGGGTGTCATTACAGTGCTTGGACTAAAAATATCAACAGTCATTTATGGAGTTGTCGGTGTGTGGGTGTCATTACAGTGCTTGGACTGTAAATAATAACAGTCATTCATAGGGTGGTGGGTGTGTGAGTGTCATTACAGAGCTTGGACTGTAAATATTAACAGTCATTCATGGGGTGGTTGGTGTGTAGGTGCCAATACAGTGCTTGGACTGTAAATATCAAAAGTCATTCTTGGGGTGGTGGGTGTGTGGGTGTCATTACAGTGCTTGGACTGAAAATATCAACAGTCATTCATGGGGTGTTGGGTGTGTGAGTGTCATTACAGTGCTTGGACTGTTAATATTAACTGTCATTTATGGGGTGGTGGGTGTGTAGGTGTCATTACAGTGTTTGGACTGTAAATATCAAAAGTCATTCTTGGGGTGGTGAGTATGTGTGTGTCAATACAGTGCTTAAACTGTAAATATCAAATGTCAATCATGGGGTGGTGGGTGTTTGGGTGTCATTACAGTGCTTTGACTGTAAACATCAACAGTCATTTATCGGTGGTGGGTGAGTGAGTGTCATTAGAGTGTTTTGATTGTAAATTTCAACAGTCATTCATAGGTTGGTTGGTGTCATTAGAATGCTTGGACTGTAAATATCAACAGTCATTCATGGGGTGTTGGGTATGTGGATTTCATTACAGTGCATGGACTGAAAATATCAACTGTCATTCCTGGGGTGGTGGGTTTGTGGGTGTCATTACACTAATTGGACTGTAAATATCAACCATGATTTATGGGGTGGTGGGTGTGTGGGTGTCATTACGGTGCTTGAACTGTTAATATCTACCATAATTAATGGGGTGGTCGGTGTGGGGGTGTCATTACAGGTCTTGGACTTTAAATATCAACAGTCATTCATGGGGTGGTGGATGTGTGGGTGTCATTATAGTGCTTGAACTGTAAATATCAACAGTCATTCATGGGGTGGTTGGTGTGTGGGTGTCATTACAGTGCTTGGACTGTAAATATAAAAAGTCATTCTTGGGGTGGTGGGTGTGTGGGTGTCATTACAGTGCTTAGACTGTAAATATCAACAGCCATTTATGAAGTGGTGGTTGGGTGGCTGTCATTACAGTGCTTGGACTGTAAATATCAACAGTCAATCATGGGGTGGTGGGTGTGTGGGTGTAATTACAGTGCTTGGACTGTAAATATCAACAGTCATTTATTTGAGTGGTGTGTGTGTGGGTGTCATTACAGTGCTTGGACTGTAAATATCAACAGTCATTCATTGGGTGGTGGGTGTATAGGTGTCATTACAGTGCTTAGAGTGTAAACATATTAACAGTCATTTATTGGGTGGTTGGTGTGTGGGTGTCATTACAGAGCTTGGACTGAAAATATCAACAGTCATTCATAGGGTGGTGGTGTGTGAGTGTCATTACAGAGCTTGGACTGTAAATATTAACAGTCATTCATGGGGTAGTGGGTGTGTGGGTGTCATTACAGTGCTTAGACTGTAAATATAAAAAGTCATTCTTGGGGTAGTGGGTGTGTGGGTGTCATTACAGTGCTTAGACTGTAAATTTCAACAGTCATTTATGAGGTGGTGGGTGTGTGGCTGTCATTACAATGCTTGGACTGTAAATATCAACAGTCAATCATGGGGTGGTGGGTGTTTGGGTGTCATTACAGTGCTTTGACTGTAAATATGAAGAGTCATTCATAGGTGGTGGGTGTGTGGGTGTCATTAGAGTGTTTTGATTGTAAATATCAACAGTCATTAATAGGTTGGTTGGTGTCATTAGAGAGTTTGGACTGTAAATATCAACAGTCATTCATGGGGTTGTGGGTGTGTGGATGTCATTACAGTGCATGGACTGAAAATATCAACTGTCATTCCTGGGGTAGTGGGTGTGTGGGTGTCATTACAGTGCTTGAACTGTAAATATCAACCGTGATTTATGGGGTGGTGGGTGTGTTGGTGTCATTACAGTGCTAGGACTGTAAATTTAAAAAGTCATTCTTGGGTTGGTAGGTGTGTGGGTGTCATTACAGTGCTAAGACTGTAAATATCAACAGCTATTTATGGGATGGTGGTTGTGTGGCTGTCATTACAGTGCTTGAACTGTAAATATCAACAGTCATTTATGGAGTTGTGGGTGTGTGGGTGTCATTACAGTGCTTGGACTGTAAATATCAACAGTCATTCAATGGGTGGTGGGTGTGTGGGTGTCATTACAGTGCTTAGACTGTAAACATTAACAGTCATTTATTGGGTGGTGGGTGTGTGGGTGTCATTACAGAGCTTGGTCTGTAAATATCAACAGTCATTCATAGGGTGGTGGGTGTGTGAGTGTCATTACAGAGCTAGGACGGTAAATATCAACAGTCATTCATGGGGTGGTTGGTGTGTAGGTGCCATTACAGTGCTTGGACTGTAAATATCAAATGTCATTCTTGGGGTGGTGGGTGTGTGGGTGTTATTACAGTGCTTAGACTGTAAATAACCACAGTCATTTATAGGGTGGTGGGTGTGTGGCTGTCATTACAGTGCTTGGACTGTAAATATCAACAGTCAATCATGGGGTGGTGTGTGTGTGGGTGTCATTACAGTGCTTGGACTGAAAATAGCAACAGTCATTCATGGGGTGTTTGGTGTGTGAGTGTCATTACAGTGCTTGGACTGTAAATATTTACAGTCATTTATTGGGTGGTAGGTGTGTAGGTGTCATTACAGTGTTTGGACTGTACATATCAAAAGTCATTTATGGGGTGGTGAGTGTGTGTGTGTCATTACAGTGCTCAGACTGTAATTATTACAGTCATTTATGGGGTGGTGGGTGTGTGACTGTCATTACAGTGCTTGGAATGTAAATATCAAATGTCAATCAAGGGGTGGTGGGTGTTTGGGTGTCATTACTGTGCTTTGACTGTAAATATCAATAGTCATTCGTAGGTGGTGGGTGTGTGGATGTCATTACAGTGCATGGACCGAAAATATCAACTGTCATTCCTGGGGTGGTGGGTGTGTGAGTGTCATTACAGTGCTTGGACTGTAAATATCAACCATGATTTATGGGGTGGTGGGTGTGTGGGTGTCATTACAGTGCTCAGACTGTAATTATTAACAGTCATTCATGGGGTGGTGGGTGTGTAGGTGTCATTACAGTGCTTGAACTGTAAATATAAAAAGTCATTTATGGGGTGATGGGTGTGTGGGTGTCATTACAGTGCTTGAACTGTAAATATCAACAGTCAATCATGGGGTGGTGGGTGTGTGGATGTCATTACAGTGCTTGGACTGTAAATATTAACAGTAATTTATGGAGTGGTGGGTGTGTGGGTGTCAATACAGTGCTTGGACTGTACATATCAACAGTCATTCTTGGGGTGGTGGGTGTGTAGGTGTTATTACAGTGCTTAGACTGTAAACATATTAATAGTCATTTATTGGGTGGTAGGTGTGTGGGTGTCATTACAGAGCTTGAACTGTAAATATCAACAGTCATTCATAGGGTGTTGTGTGTGTGAGTGTAATTACTGAGCTTGGACTGTAAATATCAACAGTCATTCATGGGGTGTTGGGTGTGTGAGTGTCATTACAGTGCTTATACTGTAAATATAAACTGTCATTTATGGGGTGGTGGGTGTGTAGGTGTCATTACAGTGTTTGGACTGTAAATATTAAAAGTCATTCTTGGGGTGGTGATTGTGTGGGTGTCATTACAGTGCTCAGACTGTAATTATTAACAGTCATTCACGGGGTGGTGGGTGTGTGGGTGTCATTACAGTGCTTAGAATGTAAATTTTAACAGTCATTTATGGGGTAGTGGGTGTGTGGCTGTCATTACAGTGCTTGGACTGTAAATATCAACAGTCAATAATGGGGTGGTGGGAGTTTGGGTGTCATTACAGTGCTTTGACTGTAAATATCAACAGTCATTCGTAGGTGGTGGGTGTGTGGGTGTCATTACAGTATTTTGATTTTAAATATCAACGGTCATTCATAGGTTGGTTGGTGTCATTAGAGTGCTTGGACTGTAAATATCAACAGTCATTCATGGGGTGGTTAGTGTGTGGATGTCATTACAGTGCATGGACTGAAAATATCAACTGTCCTTTCTGGGTTGGTGGGTGTGTGAGTGTCATTACAGTGCTTGGACTGTAAATATCAACCATAATTCATGGGGTGGTGGGTGTGTGGGTGTCATTACAGTGCTTGGACTGTAAATATCAACCATAATTAATGGGGTGGTGGGTGTGGGGGTGTCATTACAGTGCTTGGACTTTAAATATCAACAGTCTTTCATTTCATGGGGTGGTGGATGTGTGGGTGTCATTATAGTGCTTGAACTGTAAATATCAACAGCCATTTATAGAGTGGTGGTTGTGTGGCTGTCATTACAGTGCTTGGACTATAAATATCAACAGTCAATCATGGGGTGGTGGGTGTGTGGGTGTCATTACAGTGCTTGGACTGTAAATATCAACAGTCATTTATGGTGTTGTGGGTGTGTGGGTGTCATTACAGTGCTTGGACTGTAAATATCAACAGTCATTCATGGAGTGGTGGGTGTGTGGGTGTCATTACAGTGTTTTGACTATAAATATCAACAGTCATTTATTGGGTGGTGGGTGTCATTAGAGTGCTTGGACTGTAAATATCAGCAGTCATTCATGGAGTGGTGAGTGTGTAGGTGTCAATACAGTTCTTGGAATGTAAATATCAACCGTCATTCATTGGGAGGTGGGTGTGTGGGTGTCATTACTCTGCTCAGACTGTAAATATTAACAGTCATTCATGGGGTGGTGGGTGTGTGGATGTCATTACAGTGCTTGGACTGAAAATATCAACAGTCATTTATGGGGTGGTTGGTGTGTGGGTGTCATTACAGTGCTTGGACTGTAAATATCAAAAGTCATTCTTGGGGTGGTGGGTGTGTAAGTTTCATTACTGAGCTTGGACTGTAAATATCAACAGTCATTTATGGGGTGGTGGGTGTGTGGGTGTCATTACAGTGTTTGGACAGTAAATATCAAAAGTCATTCTTGGGGTGGTGGATGTGTGGGTGTCATTACAGTGCTTAGAATGTAAATATCAACGGTCATTTATGGGTTGGTGGGTTTGTGGGCGTCATTACAGTGTTTTGATTTTAAATATCAACAGTCATTCATAAGGTGGTGGGTGTCATTAGAGTGCTTGGACTGTAAATATCAACAATCATTCATTGGGTGGTTGGTGTGTAGGTGTCATTACAGTTCTTGGACTGTAAATATCAACCATAATTCATTGGGTTGTGGGTGTGGGGGTGTCATTACAGTACTTTGACTGTAACTATAAACAGTCATTCATGGGGTGGTGGGTGTGTGGGTGTCATTACAATGCTTGGACTTTAAATATCAACAGTCATTTATGGGGTGGTGGGGGTGTGGGTGTCATTACAGTGTTTTGACTGTATATATTAACAGTCATTCATAGGGTGGTGGGTGTCATTAGAGTGCTTGGACTGTAAATATCAACAGTTATTCATGGGGTTTTTGGGTGTTTAGGTGTCTATGCAGTGCTTGGACTGTAAATATCAACAGTCATTCATCAGGTGGTGGGTGTGTGGGTATCATTACAGTGTTTTAACTGTAAATATCAACAGTCATTTATAAGGTGGTGGGTGTCATTAGAGTGCTTGGATTGTAAATATCAACAGTTATTTATGGGGTGGTGGATGTGTTTGTGTCATGACAGTGCTTGGACTGTAAATATCAACAGTCAATAATGGGGTGGTGGGTGTGTGGGTGTCATTACAGTTCTTGGACTGTAAATATCAACCATCATTCATGGAGTGGTGAGTGTGTGGATGTCATTACAGAGGTTGGACTGAAAATATCAACAGTCATTCATGTGGTGGTGGGTGTGTGGGTTTCATTACAGTTCTTGGACTGTAAATATCAACCATCATTCATTGGGTGGTGGGTGTGTGGGTGACATTACAGTGCTTGAACTGTAAATATTAACAGTCATTCATATGATGGTGGGTGTGCTGATGTCATTACAGAGTTTGGACTGAAAATATCAACCTTCATTTATGGGGTGGTGGGTGTATGGGTGTCATTACAGTGTTTGGACTGTAAATATCAACAGTCATTCATAGGGTGGTGGGTGTGTGAGTGTTATTACAGAGCTTGGACTGTAAATATCAACAGTCATTTATGGAGTGGTGGGTGTGTGGGTGTCATTACAGTGCTTGGACTGTAAATATCAACAGTCAATCATCGGGTGGTCCATGTGTGGGTGTCATTACAGTGCTTGGACTGTAAATATCAACTGTCATTTATGGGGTGGTGGGTGTATGGGTGTCATTACAGTGTTTTAACTATAAATATCAACATTCATTTATTTGGTAATGGGTGTTATTAGAGTGCTTGGACTGTAAATATCAACAGTCATTCATAGGGTGGTGCGTGTGTGGGTGTCATGACAGTGTTTGGACTGTAAATATCAACAGTCATTCATGGGGTTGTGAGTGTGTGGGTGTCATTACAGTTCTTGGACTGTAAATATCAACCATCATTCATTAGGTGGTGGGTGTGTGGGTGTCATTACAGTACTCAGACTGTAAAAATAACCAGTCATTTATGGGGTGGTGGGAGTGTGGATGTCATTACAGTGCTTGGACTGAATATATCAACAGTCATTTATAAGGTGGTGGGTGTCATTAAAGTGCTTGGACTGTAAATATTAACAGTCATTCATGGAGTTGTGGGTGTGTTGGTGTCATAACAGTGCTTGGACTGTAAATATCAACAGTCATTCATGGGGTGATGGGTGTGTGGGTGTCATTACAGTCCTTGGACTTTAAATATCAACAGTCATTCATGGGGTTGTGGGTATTTGGGTGTCTATGCAGTGCTTGGACTGTAAATATCAACAGTCAATAATGTAATTGTGGGTGTCATTAGAGTGTTTGGATTGTAAATATGAACCATAATTCATGGGGTGGTGGGTGTGGGGATGTCATTACAGTGCTTGGATTGTAAATATGAACCATAATTAATGGGGTGGTGGGTGTTAGGATGTCATTACAGTACTTTGACTGTAAATATCAACAGTCATTCATGGGGTGGTGGGTGTGAGAGTATCATTACAGTGCTTAGACATTAAATATCAAGTCATTCTTTGGGTGGTGGGTGTGTGTGTGTCATTAGTGCTTGGACTGTAAATATCAATAGTCATTCATGGGGTTGTGGGTGGCATTACAGTGCTTGGACTCTAAATATCAACAGTAATTCATAGGGTGATTGGGGTGTGGTTGTCATTACAGTGCTTGGACTGTAAATATCAAAAGTCATTTATTGGGTGGTGGGTGTGTGGGTATCATTACAGTCCTTGGACTGTAAATATCAACTATCATTCATTGGGTAGTGGGTGTGTGGGTTACATTACAGTGCTTGGACTGTAAATATTAACAGTCATTCATGGGGTGGTAGGTGTGTAGATGTCATTACAGTTCTTTGGACTGAAAATATCAACTGTCATTCATGGGGTGGTGGGTGTGTGGGTGTCATTACATTGCTTGGACTATAAATATCAAGTCATTCATTGAGTAGTGGGTGTGTGTGTGTCATTAGTGCTTGGACTGTAAATATCAACAGTCATTCATGGGGTGGTGGGTGGCATTACAGTGCTTGGACAGTAAATATCAACAGTCATTCATAGGGTGGTGGGTGTGTGAGTGTCATTACAGAGCTTGGACTGAAAATATCAACAGTCATTTATTGGGTTGTGGGTGTGTGGGTATCATTACAGTCCTTGGACTGTAAATATCAACGATCATTCATTGGGTAGTGGGTGTGTGGGTGACATTACAGTGCTTGGACTGTAAATATTAACAGTCATTCATGGGGTGGTAGGTGTGTAGATGTCATTACAGTTCTTTGGACTGAAAATATCAACTGTCATTTATGGGGTGGTGGGTGTGTGAGTGTCATTACAGTGCTTGGACTCTAAATATCAACAGTCATTCACGGGGTTGTGGATGTTTGGGTGTCTATGCAGTTCTTGGACTGTAAATATCAACAGTCAATCATGTAGTGGTGGGTGTCATTAGAGTGTTTGGACTATAAATATCAACAGTCATTCATGGGGTGGTGGGTGTGTGGGTGTCATTACAGTGCTTGGATTGTAAATATGAATCATAATTCATGGGGTGGTGGGTGTGGGGATGTCATTACAGTGCTTTGACTGTAAATATCAACAGTCATTCATGGGGTGGTGGGTGTGAGGGTATCATTACAGTGCTTAGACTGTAAATATCAAGTCATTCATTGGGTGGTGGGTGCGTGTGTGTCATTAGTGCTTGGACTGTAAATATCAACAGTCATTCATGGGGTTGTGGGTGGCATTACAGTCCTTGGACTGTAAATATCAACTATCATTCATTGGGTAGTGGGTGAGTGGGTGACATTACAGTTCTTGGACTGTAAATATTAACAGTCATTCATGGGGTGGTAGGTGTGTAGATTTCATTACAGTTCTTTGGACTGAAAATATCAACTGTCATTCATGGGGTGGTGGGTGTGTGGGTGTCATTACATTGCTTGGACTATAAATATCAAGTCATTCATTGAGTAGTGGGTGTGTGTGTGTCATTAGTGCTTGGACTGTAAATATCAACAGTCATTCATGGGGTGGTGGGTGCCATTACAGTGCTTGGACAGTAAAAATCAACAGTCATTCATAGGGTGGTGGGTGTGTGAGTGTCATTACAGAGCTTGGACTGAAAATATCAACAGTCATTTATTGAGTGGTGGGTGTGTGGGTATCATTACAGTCCTTGGACTGTAAATATCAACTATCATTCATTGGGTAGTGGGTGTGTGGGTGACATTACAGTGCATGGACTGTAAATATTAACAGTCATTCATGGGGTGGTAGGTGTGTAGATGTCATTACAGTTCTTTGGACTGAAAATATCAACTGTCATTTATGGGGTGGTGGGTGTGTGGGTGTCATTACAGTGCTTGGACTCTAAATATCAACAGTCATTCACGAGGTTGTGGGTGTTTGAGTGTCTATGCAGTTCTTGGACTGTAAATATCAACAGTCAATCATGTAGTGGTGGGTGTCATTAGAGTGTTTGGACTATAAATATCAACAGTCATTCATGGGGTGGTGGGTGTGTGGGTGTCATTACAGTGCTTGGATTGTAAATATGAATCATAATTCATGGGGTTGTGGGTGTGTGGGTGTCATTACATTGCTTGGACTATAAATATCAAGTCATTCATTGAGTAGTGGGTGTGTGTGTGTCATTAGTGCTTGAACTGTAAATATCAACAGTCATTCATGGGGTGGTGGGTGGCATTACAGTGCTTGGACAGTAAAAATCAACAGTCATTCATAGGGTGGTAGGTGTGTGAGTGTCATTACAGAGCTTGGACTGAAAATATCAACAGTCATTTATTGGGTGGTGGGTGTGTGGGTATCATTACAGTCCTTGGACTGTAAATATCAACTATCATTCATTGGGTGGTGGGTGTGTGGGTGACATTACAGTGCTTGGACTGTAAATATTAACAGTCATTCACGGGGCGGTAGGTGTGTATATGTCATTACAGTGCTTGGACTGAAAATATCAACTGTCATTCATGGGGTGGTGGGTATGTGGGTTTCATTACAGATCTTGGACTGTAAATATCACCCATCATTCATTGGGTGGTGGGTGTGTGGGTGACATTACAGTGCTTGGACTGTAAATATTTACAGTCATTCATGGGATGGTGGGTGTGTAGGTGTCATTATAGTACTTGGACTGTAAATATCAACAGTCATTCATGGGGTGGTGGGTGTGTGGGTGTCATTACATTGCTTGGACTATAAATATCAAGTCATTCATTGGGTAGTGGGTGTGTGTGTGTCATTAGTGCTTGTACTGTCAATATCAACAGTCACTCATGGGGTGGTGGGTGGCATTACAGTGCTTGGACTCTAAATATCAACAGTCATTGATAGGGTGGTGGGTGTGTGAGTGTCATTACAGAGCTTGGACTGAAAATATCAACAGTCATTTATTGGGTGGTGGGTGTGTGGGTATCATTACAGTCCTTGGACTGTAAATATCAACTATCATTCATTGGGTGGTGGGTGTGTGGGTGACATTACAGTGCTTGGACTGTAAATATTAACAGTCATTCATGGGGTGGTAGGTGTGTAGATGTCATTACAGTGCTTTGGACTGAAAATATCAACTGTCATTCATGGGGTGGTGGGTGTGTGGGTTTCATTACAGTTCTTGGACTGTAAATATCAACCATCATTCATTGTGTGGTTGGTGTGTGGGTGACATTACAGTGCTTGGACTGTAAATATTAACAGTCATTCATGGGGTGGTGGGTGTGTGGATGTCATTAAAGTGCTTGGACTGAAAATATCAACAGTCATTTATTGGGTGGTGGGTGTGTGGGTATCATTACAATGCTTGGACTTTAAATATAAACCGTCATTTATGGGGTGGTGGGTGTGTGGGTGTCATTACAGTGCTTGGACAGTAAATATCAACAATCATTCATATGGTGGTGGGTGTGTGAGTGTCATTACAGTACTTGGACTGTAAATATCAACAGTTATTAATTGGGTGGTGGGTTTGTGGGTGTCATTATAGTGCTTGGACTGTAAATATCAACAGTCAATCATGGGGTGGTGGGTGTGTGAGTGTCATTACAGTGCTTGGACTGAAAATTTCTTACAGTCATTTATAAGGTGGTGGGTGTATGAATGTCATTACAGTGTTTTAACTATAAATATTAACATTCATTTATTGGGTGGTGGGTGTCATGACAGTGCTTGGACTGTAAATATCAAAAGTCATTCTTGGGGTGGTGGGTGTGTGGGTGTCATTACAGTGCTTAGACTGAAAATATCAACAGTCATTTATGGGGTGGTGGGTGTCATTAGAGTGCTTGGACTGTAAATTTCAATAGTCATTTATGGGGTGGTGGGAGTGTGGGTGTCATTACAGTGTTTTGACTGTAAATATTAACAGTCATTCATAGGGTGGTGGGTGTCATTTGAGTGCTTGGACTGTAAATATCAACAGTTATTCATGGGGTTTTTGGGTGTTTAGGTGTCTATGCAGTGCTTGGACTGTAAATATCAACAGTCAATCATGGGGTGGTGGGTGTGTGGGTGTCATTACATTGCTTGGACTATAAATATCAAGTTATTCATGGGGTGGTGAGTGTGTGGATGTCATTAGTGCTTGTACTGTCAATATCAACAGATATTCATGGGGTTTTTGGGTGTTTAGGTGTCTATGCAGTGCTTGGACTGTAAATATCAACAGTCATTCATGGGGTGGTGCGTGTGTGGGTATCATTACAGTGTTTTAACTGTAAATATCAACAGTCATTTATAAGGTGGTGGGTGTCATTAGAGTGCTTGGATTGTAAATATCAACAGTTATTCAAGGGGTGGTGGGTGTGTTTGTGTCATGACAGTGCTTGGACTGTAAATATCAACAGTCAATCATGGGGTGGTGGGTGTGTGGGTGTCATTACAGTTTTTGGACTGTAAATATCAACCATCATTCATGGGGTGGTGAGTGTGTGGATGTCATTACAGAGGTTGGACTGAAAATATCAACAGTCATTCATGTGGTGGTGGGTGTGTGGGTTTCATTACAGTTCTTGGACTGTAAATATCAACCATCATTCATTGGGTGGTGGGTGTGTGGGTGACATTACAGTGCTTGGACTGTAAATATTAACAGTCATTCATATGATGGTGGGTGTGCTGATGTCATTACAGTGTTTGGACTGAAAATATCAACAGTCATTCATGGAGTAGTAGGTGTGTGGGTGTCATTACAATGCTTGGATTAAAAATATCAACCTTCATTTATGGGGTGGTGGGTGTATGGGTGTCATTACAGTGTTTGGACTGTAAATATAAACAGTCATTCATAGGGTGGTGGGTGTGTGAGTGTTATTACAGAGCTTGGACTGTAAATATCAACAGTCATTAATGGAGTGGTGGGTGTGTGGGTGTCATTACAGTGCTTGGACTGTAAATATCAACAGTCAATCATCGGGTGGTCCATGTGTGGGTGTCATTACAGTGCTTGGACTGTAAATATCAACTGTCATTTATGGGGTGGTGGGGGTATGGGTGTCATTACAGTGTTTTAACTATTAATATCAACATTCATTTATTTGGTAATGGGTGTTATTAGAGTGCTTGGACTGTAAATATCAACAGTCATTCATGGGGTGGTGCGTGTGTGGGTGTCATGACAGTATTTGGACTGTAAATATCAACATTCATTAATGGGGTGGTGAGTGTGTGGGTGTCATTACAGTTCTTGGACTGTAAATATCAACCATCATTCATTAGGTTGTTGGTGTGTGGGTGTCATTACAGTACTCAGACTGTAAAAATAACCAGTCATTCATGGGGTGGTAGGAGTGTGGATGTCATTACAGTGCTTGGACTGAATATATCAACAGTCATTTATATGGTGGTGGGTGTCATTAAAGTGCTTGGACTGTAAATATTAACAGTCATTCATGGAGTGGTGGGTGTGTTGGTGTCATAACAGTGCTTGGACTGTAAATATCAACAGTCATTCATGGGGTGATGGGTGTGTGGGTGTCATTACAGTGCTTGGACTTTAAATATCAACAGTCATTCATGGAGTGTTGGGTGTGTTGGTGTCATAACAGTGCTTGGACTGTAAATATCAACAGTCATTAATGTAATTGTGGGTGTCATTAGAGTGTTTGGATTGTAAATATGAACCATAATTCATGGGGTGGTGGGTGTGGGGATGTCATTACAGTGCTTGGATTGTAAATATGAACCATAATTAATGGGGTGGTGGGTGTGGGGATGTCATTACAGTGCTTTGACTGTAAATATCAACAGTCGTTCATGGGGTGGTGGGTGTGAGGGTATCATTACAGTGCTTAGACTGTAAATATCAAGTCATACTTTGGGTGGTGGGTGTGTGTGTGTCATTAGTGCTTGGACAGTAAATATCAACAGTCATTCATGGGGTGGTGAGTGTGTGGGTGTCATTACAGTTATTGGACTGTAAATATAAACCATCATTCATGGGGTGGTGAGTGTGTGGATGTCATTACAGAGGTTGGACTGAAAATATCAACAGTCATTCATGAGGTGGTGGGTGTGTGGGTTTCATTACAGTTCTTGGACTCTAAATATCAACCATCATTCACTGGGTGGTGGGTGTGTGGGTGACATTACAGTGCTTGGACTGTAAATATTAACAGTCATTCATATGATGGTTGGTGTGCTGATGTAATTACAGTGTTTGGACTGAAAATATCAACAGTCATTCATGGAGTGGTAGGTGTGTGGGTGTCATTACAGTGCTTGGACTTTAAATATCAACAGTCATTCATAGGGTTGTGGGTGTTTGGTGGCTATGCAGTGCTTGGACTGTAAATATCAACAGTCAATAATGTAATTGTGGGTGTCATTAGAGTGTTTGGATTGTAAATATGAACCATAATTCATGGGGTGGTGGGTGGGGGGATGTCATTACAGTGCTTGGACTATAAATATCAAGTCATTCATTGAGTAGTGGGTGTGTGTGTGTCATTAGTGCTTGGACTGTAAATATCAACAGTAATTCATGGGGTGGTGGGTGGCATTACAGTGCTTGGACTGTAAATATCAAGTCATTCATAGGGTGGTGGGTGTGTAAGTGTCATTACAGAGCTTGGACTTAAAATATCAACAGTCATTTTTTGGGTGGTGGGTGTGTAGGTGTCATTATAGTACTTGGACTGTAAATATCAACAGTCATTCATGGGGTGGTGGGTGTGTGGGTGTCATTACATTGCTTGGACTATAAATATCAAGTTATTCATTAAGTAGTGGGTGTGTGTGTGTCAATAGTGCTTGGACTGTAAATATCAACAGTCATTAATGGGGTGGTGGGTGGCATTACAGTGCTTGGACTGTAAATATCAACAGTCATTCATAGGGTGGTGGGTGTGTGGGTATCATTACAGTCCTTGGACTATAAATATCAACTATCATTCATTGGGTAGTGGGTGTGTGGGTGACATTACAGTGCTTGGACTGTAAATATTAACAGTCATTCATGGGGTGGTAGGTGTGTAGATGTCATTACAGTTCTTTGGACTGAAAATATCAACTGTCATTCATAGGGTGGTGGGTGTGTGGGTGTCATTACAGTGCTTGGACTCTAAATATCAACAGTCATTCATGGGGTTGTGGGTGTTTGTGTGTCTATGCAGTTCTTGGACTGTAAATATCAACAGTCAATCATGTAGTGGTGGGTGTCATTAGAGTGTTTGGACTATAAATATCAACAGTCATTCATGGGGTGGTGGGTGTGTGGGTGTCATTACAGTGCTTGGATTGTAAATATGAATAATAATTCATGGGTGGGTGGGTGTGGGGATGTCATTACAGTGCTTTGACTGTATATATCAACAGTCATTCATGGGGTGGTGGGTGTGAGGGTATCATTACAGTGCGTAGACTGTAAATATCAAGTCATTCATTGGGTGGTGGGTGCGTGTGTGTCATTAGTGCTTGGACTGTAAAGATCAACAGTCATTCATGGGGCGGTGGGTGGCATTACAGTGCTTGGACTCTAAATATCAATAGTAATTCATAGATGATGGGGGTGTGGTTGTCATTACAGTGCTTGGACTGTAAATATCATCAGTCATTTATTGGGTGGTGGGTGTGTGGGTATCATTACAGTCCTTGGACTGTAAATATCAACTATCATTCATTGGGTAGTGGGTGTGTGGGTGACATTACAGTGCTTGGACTGTAAATATTAACATTCATTCATAGGGTGGTAGGTGTGTAGATGTCATTACAGTGCTTTGGACTGAAAATATCAACTGTCATTCATGGGGTGGTGGGTGTGTGGGTTTCATTACAGTTCTTGGACTGTAAATATCAACCATCATTCATTGGGTGGTGGGTGTGTGGGTGACATTACAGTGCTTGGACTGTAAATATTAACAGTCATTCATGTGGTGGTGGGTGTGTGGATGTCATTAAAGTGCGTGGACTGAAAATATCAACAGTCATTTATTGGGTGGCTGGATTGTGGGTATCATTACAGTGCTTGGACTTTAAATATCAACTATCATTTATGGGGTGGTGGGTGTGTGGGTGTCATTACAGTGCTTGGACTGCAAATATCAACAGTCATTCATATGGTGGTGGGTGTGTGAGTGTCATTACAGTACTTGGACTGTAAATATCAACAGTCATTAATTGGGTGGTGGGTGTGTGGGTGTCCTTATAGTGTTTGGACTGTAAATATAAACAGTCAATCATGGGGTGGTGGGTGTGTGAGTGTCATTACAGTGCTTGGACTGAAAATATCTTACAGTCATTTATAAGGTGGTGGGTGTATGAGTGTCATTACAGTGTTTTAACTATAAATATTAACATTCATTTATTGGGTGGTGGGTGTCATGACAGTGCTTGGACTGTAAATATCAAAAGTCATTCTTGGGGTAGTGGATGTGTGGGTGTCATTACACTGCTTGGACTGTAAATATCAACAGTAATTCATAGGGTGGTGGGTGTGTGGGTGTCATTACAGTGCTTAGACTGTAAATATCAACAGTTATTTTTTGGGTTGTGGGTGTGTGGGTATCATTACATTCCTTGGACTGTAAATATCAACCATCATTCATTGGGTGGTGGGTGTGTGGGTGACATTACAGTGCTTGGACTGTGAATATTAATAGTCATTCATGGGGTGGTAGGTGTGTAGATGTCATTACAGTGCTGGACTGAAAATATCAACTGTCATTCATGGAGTTGTGGGTGTGGGGTTGTCATTACATTGCTAGGACTGTAAATATCAAGTCATTCATTGGGTGGTGGGTGTTTGTGTGTCATTAGTGCTTGGACTGTAGATATCAACAGTCATTCATGGGGTGGTGGATGGCATTACAGTGCTTGGACTCTAAATATCAACAGTAATTCATAGGGTGATGGGTATGAGGGTGTCATTACAGTGCTTGGACTGAAAATATCAAAAGTCATTTATTAAGTGGTGGGTGTGTAGGTGACATTACAGTGCTTGGACTGTAAATATTAACAGTTATTCATGAGGTAGTGGGTGTGTGGATGTCATTAAAGTGCTTGGACTGAAAATAGCAACAGTCTTTCATAAGGGGGGTAGGTGTGTGAGTGTCAATACAGTGCTTGGACTTTAAATATAAACCTCTATTTATGGGGTGGTGGGTGTGTGGGTGACATTAGAGTGCTTGGACTGTAAATATCAACAGTCAATCATGGGGTGGTGGAAGGCATTACAGTGCTTGGACTCTAAATATCAACAGTAATTTATAGGGTGATGGGTATGAGGGTGTCATTACAGTGCTTGGACTGAAAATATCAACTGTCATTTATTAAGTGGTGGGTGTGTGGGTGACATGACAGTGCTTGGACTGTAAATATCAACAGTCATTCATGGGGTGGTGCAGTTGTGGGTGTCATGACAGTGCTTGGACTGTAAATATCAACAGTCATTCATGGGGTGGTGCAGTTGTGGGTGTCATGACATTGATTGGACTGTAAATATCAATAGTCATTCATTAGGTGGTGGGTGTGTGGGTGTCTTTACAGTGCTGAGACTGTAAATACTAACAGTCATTCAAAGTGTGGTGGGTGTGTGGATGTAAATAAAGTGCTTGGAATGAAAATATTAATAGCCATTCATAGGGTGGGGGTGTATGGGTGTCATTACAGGGCTTGGACTATAAAAATCAACCGTCATTTATGGGGTGGTGGGAATGTGGGTGTCATTACAGTGCTTGGACTGTAAATATCAACAGTCATTCATAGGGTGGTGGGTGTGTGAGTGTCATTACAGTGCCTGGACTGTAAATATCAACAGTCATTCAATGGGTGGTGGGTGTGTATGTGTCATTACTGTGCTTGGACTGTAAATATCAAAAGTCATTCTTGGGGTAGTGGGTGTGTGGGTGTCATTACAGTACTTAGAATGTAAATATCAACAGCTATTTATGGAGTGGTAGGTGTCATTAGAATGCTTGGACTGTAAATTTGAACAGTCATTCATGGATTGCTGGGTGTGTTGGTGTCATTACAGTGCTTGAACTGTAAATAACAACCATAATTATTGGGGTGATGGGTTTGGGTGTGTTATTACAGTGCTTGGACTGTAAATATCAAGTCATTTATGGGGTGGTGGGTGTGTGTG
Organism: Petrolisthes cinctipes; assembly: GCA_033782935.1. NCBI lineage: Eukaryota > Metazoa > Arthropoda > Malacostraca > Decapoda > Porcellanidae > Petrolisthes > Petrolisthes cinctipes. Next base: position 2,264,700 of record JAWQEG010000163.1, on the reverse strand, counting down.
TGTCATTAGTGCTTGGACTGTAAAAATCAACAGTCATTCATGGGGTATTGGGTGCACATTACAGTGCTTGGACTCTAAATATCAACAGTCATTCATGGGGTGGTGGGTGTATGAGTGTCATTACAGTGTTTTAACTATAAACATCAACATTCATTTATTGGGTGGTGGGTGTCATGACAGTGCTTGGACTGTAAATATCAAAAGCCATTCTTGGGGTGGTGGGTGTGTGGGTGTCATTACAGTGCTTAGACTGAAATTATCAACAGTAATTTATAGGGTGATGGGTGTGTGGGTGTCAATACAGTGCTTGGACTGTAAATATCAACAGTTATTTGTTGGGTGGTGGGTGTGTGGGTATCTTTACAGTCCTTGGACTGTAAATATCAACCATCATTCATTGGGTGGTGGGTGTGTGGGTGACATTACAGTGCTTGGACTGTAAATATTAACTGTGATTCATGGGATGGTGGGTGTGTAGGTGTCATTAGAGTGCTTGGACTGTAAATATCAACAGTCATTCATGGATTGTTTGGTGTGGGGTTGTCATTACATTGCTTGGACTGTAAATATCAAGTCATTCATTGGGTGGTGGGTGTGTGTGTGTCATTAATGCTTGGACTGTAAATATTAACAGTCATTCATGGGGTGGTGGATGGCATTACAGTGCTTGGACTCTAAATATCAACAGTAATTCATTGGCTGATGGATATGAGTGTGTCATTACAGTGCTTGGACTGTAAATATCAACAGTTATTTGTTGAGTGGTGGGTGTGTGGGTATCATTACAGTCCTTGGACTGTAAATATCAACCATCATTCATTGGCTGGTGGGTGTGTGGGTGACATTACACTGTTTGGACTGTAAATATTAACAGTCATTAATGGGGTGGTAGGTGTGTAAATGTCATTACAGTGCTTGGACTGAAAATATCAACTGTCATTCATGGGGTTGTGGGTGTGTGGATTTCATTACAGTTCTTGGACTGTAAATATCAACTATCATTCATTGGGTGGTGAGTGTGTGGGTGACATTACAGTGCTTGGACTGTAAATATTAACTGTCATTCATGGGATGGTGGGTGTGTAGGTGTCATTAGAGTGCTTGGACTGTAAATATCAACAGTCATTCATGGGGTGGTTGGTGTGGGGTTGTCATTACATTGCTTGGACTGTAAATATCAAGTCATTCATTGGGTGGTGGGTGTGTGTGTGTCAGTAATGCTTGGACTGTAAATATTAACAGTCATTCATGGGGTGGTGGATGGCATTACAGTGCTTGGACTCTAAATATCAACAGTAATTCATTGGCTGATATGTATGAGGGTGTCATTACAGTGCTTGAACTGTAAATATCAACAGTCATATATTAAGTGGTGGATGTGTGGGTATCATTACAGTCCTTGAACTGTAAATATCAACCATTATTCATTGGGTGGTGGGTGTGTGGGTAACATTACAGTGCTTGGACTGTAAATATTACCAGTCATTAATGGGGTGGTAGGTGTGTAGATGTCATTACAGTGCTTGGACTGAATATATCAACTGCCATTCATGGGGTGGTGGGTGTGTGTGTTTCATTACAGTGCTTGAACTGTAAATATCAACAGTCATATATTAAGTGGTGGATGTGTGGGTATCATTACAGTCCTTGAACTGTAAATATCAACCATTATTCATTGGGTGGTGGGTGTGTGGGTAACATTACAGTGCTTGGACTGTAAATATTAACAGTCATCCAAGGGGTAGTGGGTGTGTGGTTGTCATTAAAGTGCTTGGACTGAATATAGCAACAGTCTTTCATGGGGTGGTAGGTGTGTGAGTATCATTACAGTGCTTGGACTTTAAATATCAACCTCTATTTATGAGGTGGTGGGTGTGTGGGTTTCATTACAGTGCTTGGACTGCAAATATCAACAGTCAATCATGGGGTGGGTGGTGTGTTAATGTCATTACAGTGCTTGGAGTGTAAATATCAACAGTCATTCATGGGCTGGTGGGCGTATGGGTGTCATTACAGTGTTTTAACTATAAATATCAACATTCATTTATTGGGTGGTGGGTGTCATGACAGTGCTTGGACTGGAAATATCAATAGTCATTTATGGGGTGGTGCAGTTGTTGGTGTCATGACAGTGCTTGGACTCTAAATATCAACAGTCATTCATTAGGTGGTGAGTGTGTGGGTGTCATTACAGTTCTTGGATTGTAAATATCAACCATCATTCATTAGGTGGTGGGTGTGTGGGTGTCATTACAGTGTTTTGATTGTATATACTAACAGTCATTCATGGTGTGGTGGGTGTGTGGATGTAATTATGGTGCTTGGACTGAAAATATCAACTGTCATTTATGGGGTGGTGGGAATGTGGGTGTTATTACAGTGCTTGGACAGTAAATATCAACAGTCATTCATAGGGTGGTGGGTGTGTGAGTGTTATTACAGAGCCTGGACTGTAAATATCAACAGTCATTCATGGTGTGGTGAGTGTGTATGTGTCCTTACAGTGCTTGGACTGTAAATATCAAAAGTCATTCTTGGGGTGGTGGGTGTGTGGGTGTCATTACAGTACTTAGACTGTAAATATCAACAGCCATTTACCGGGTGGTAGGTGTCATTAGAGTTGTTGGACTGTAAATTTCAACAGTCATTCATGGATTGCTGGGTGTGTTGGTGTCATTACAGTGCTTGGACTGTAAATAACAACCTTAATTAATGGGGTGGCTGGTGTGGGGGTGTCATTACAGTGCTTGGTCTGTAAATATCAACAGTCATTCATGGAGTGGTGGATGTGTGGGTGTCATTACATTGCTTGGACTGTAAATATCAAGTAATTCATGGGGTGGTGGGTGTGTGTGTGTCATTAGTGCTTGGACTGTAAAAATCAACAGTCCTTCATGGAGTATTGGGTGGCATTACAGTGCTTGAACTCTAAATATCAACAGTCATTCATGGGGTGATGGGTGTGTTTGTGTCATTATAGAGCTTGGACTGTAAATATCAACAGTAATTCTTGGGTTGTGGGTGTCTGGGTGTTTGTGCAGTGCTTGGACTGTAAATATCAGCAGTCAATCATGGGGTGGTGGGTGTGTGGGTTTCATTACAGTGCTTAGACTGTAAATATCAACAGTCATTCATGGGGTGGTGGGTATATGGGTGTCATTACAGTGTTTTGATTGTAAATATCAACAGTCATTCATAGGGTGGTGGGTGTCATTAGAGTGTTTGGACTATAAATATCAACAGTTATTCATGGGGTGGTGGGTGTGTTGGTGTCTTTACATTGATTGGACTTTAAATATTAAGTCATTCATTGGGTGGTGGATGTGTGTGTCATTAGTGCTTGGACTGTAAATATCAACAGTCATTCATGGGGTTGTGGGTGTCTGGGTGTCTGTGCAGTGCTTGAACTGTAAATATCAGCAGTCAATCATGGGGTGGTGGGTGTGTGGGTTTCATTACAGTGCTTAGACTGTAAATATCAACAGTCATTCATGGGGTAGTGGGTGTGCGGGTGTCATTACAGTGTTTTGACTGTAAATATTAACAGTCATTCATGGGGTGGTGGGTGTCATTAGAGTGCTTGGACTGTAAATATCAACAGTCATTTATTGGGTGGTGGGTGTGTGAGTGTCATTACAGAGCTTGGACTGTAAATATCAACTGTCATTCATGGGGTGGTTGGTGTGTGGGTGTCATTACAGTGCATGGACTGAAAATATCAACAGTCATTTATGGGGTGTTGGGTGTGTGGGTGTCATTACAGTGTTTCAACTGTAAATATCTACAGTCATTCATGGGGTGTTGCATTTGTTGGTGTCATGACAGTGCTTGGACTGTAAATATCAACAGTCATTCATTGGGTGGTGAGTGTGTGGGTGTCATTACAGTTCTTGGACTATAAATATCAACCATCATTCATTAGGTGGTGGGTTTGTGGGTGTCATTACAGTGCTCAGACTGTAAATATTAACAGTCATTTATAGGGTGGCGGGAGTGTGGATGTCATTACAGTGCTTAGACTGAAAATATCAACAGTCATTCATGGAGTGGTGGGTGTGTGGCTGTCATTAGAGTGCTCAGACTGTAAATATTAACAGTCATTCATGGGGTTGTGGGTGTGTGGGTGTCATTACAGTTCTTTGACTGTAAATATCAACTGTCATTCATAGGGTGTTGGGTGTGTGAGTGTCATTATAGAGCTTGGACTGTAAATATCAACAGTCATTCATGGAGTGGTCGGTGTGTGGGTGTCATTACAGTGCTTGGACTGTAAATATCAACAGTCATTAATTTGGTGGTGGAGGTGTAAGTGTCATTACAGTGCTTGGACTGTAAATGTCAACAGTCATTCATGGGGTGGTGCATGTGTTGGTGTCATGACAGTGCTTAGACTGTCAATATCAACAGTCATTCATGTGGTGGTGAGTGTGAGGGTGTCAATACAGTTCTTGGACTATAAATATAAACCATCATTCATTAGGTGGTGGGTGTGCGGGTGTCATTACAGTGCTTGGGCTATAAATATCAACTGTCATTTATGGGGTTGTTGGTGTGTGGGTGTCATTACAGTTCTTGGACTGTATATATCAACAGTCATACATAGGTTGGTGGGTGTGTGAGTGTCATTACAGAGCTTGGACTGTAAATATCATCAGTAATTCATGGGGTTGTGGGTATGTAGGTGTCATTACAGTGCTTGGACTGTAAATATCAAAAGTCATTCTTGGGGTGGTGGGTGTGTGGGTGTCATTACAGTGCTTAGACTGTAAATATCAACAGTCATTTATGGGGTGGTGGGTGTGTGGCTATCATTATAGTGCTTGGACTGTAAATATCAACAGTCAATCATGGAGCGGTGGGTAGGTGGGTGTCATTACAGTGCTTGGACTGTAAATATCAACTGTCATTCATGGGGTTGTTGTTGTGTGGTTGTCATTACAGTGTTTTGATTGTATATATCAACAGTCATTTATAAGGTGCTGGGTGTCATTAGAGTGCTTGGACTGTAAATATCAACAGTCATTCATGGAGTGGTGGGTGTGTTGGTGTCATTACAGTGCTTGGACTGTAAATATTAACCATAATTTATGGGGTGGTGGGTGTGGGGTGTCATTACAATTCTTGGACTGTAAATATAAACTATCATTCATTAGGTGGTGGGTTTGTGGGTGTCATTACAGTGCTCGGACTGTAAATATTAACAGTCATTCATGGGGTTGTGGGTGTGTGGGTGTCATTACAGTTCTTTGACTGTAAATATCATCTGTCATTCATAGGGTGGTGGGTGTGTGAGTGTCATTACAAAGCTTGGACTGTAAATATCAACAGTCATTCATGAGGTTGTATGTGTGTAGGTGTCATTACAGTGCTTGGACTGTAAATATCAAAAATCATTCTTTGGTGGTGGGTGTGTGGGTGTCATTACAGTGCTTAGACTGTAAGTATCAACAGTCATTTATGGGGTGGTGGGTGTGTGGCTGTCATTATAGTGCTTGGACTGTAAATATCAACAGTTAATCATGGGGTGGTGGGTGTGTGGGTGTCATTAGACTGCTTGGACTGTAAATATTAACACTCATGAATAGTGTGGTGGGTGTGTGGATGTCATTACAGTGTTTAGACTGAAAATATCAACAGTCATTTATGGGGTGGTAGGTGTGTGATTGTCATTACAGTGTTTTGATTGTATATATCAACAGTCATTTATAAGGTGCTGGGTGTCATTAGAGTGCTTGGACTGTAAATATCAAAAGTCATTCTTGGGGTGGTGTGTGTGTGGGTGTCATTACAGTGCTTAGACTGTAAGTTTCAACCGTCATTCATAGGGTGGTTTGTGTGTGAGTGTCATTATAGAGCTTGGACTGTAAATATCAACAGTCATTCATGGAGTGGTCGGTGTGTGGGTGTCATTACTGTGCTTGGACTGTAAATATTAACAGTCATTTATGGTGTGGTGGGTGTGTGGATGTCATTACAGGGCTTAGACTGAAAATATCAACAGTCATTTATGGGGTGGTGGGTGTGTTGGTGTCATTACAGTGCTTGGACTATAAATATCAACCGTCATTTATGGGGTTGTGGGTGTGTGGGTGTCATTACAGTTCTTGGACTGTATATATCAACAGTAATACATAGGGTGGAGGGTGTGTGAGTGTCATTAACCCCCAGTGTCCGGGCAGCTGGATTTCCCGCTCGGTCGACAGAGGCCGGGCAGCGGGAAATCCCGCTTTTGGTAATTTATGGGGAAAAACGCCAAATTTTTCGGGATTTTTTTTGATCTGGCTATACTTCACCACCAGACCTTTTCATCCCCACATTCAATCAGTGTGTGCTTGACCGTGACAATGGCTGGGCGTAGTGAAGAAAATACGGGCTCGTTCGATTCAGTGTATCCTACCGCGCTGCCGGGCTAAACCTCTCTTGTAACCTCCACTCTGTGGGTGCAACCAGCTAGATTGAGTCACAGCCACGCTCACAAAGCGAACGTAGCCTCGCTCTCACGGGAAAAGAGACCTCCATTCCTCACTTGATTTCTCGGCAATGGAGTGTCCTAGAGAGCTGGGGTTGGTTTTAATGGAAAGAGGAGGAGTTGATGGTGAGTACACAATCAAATTTAAGTTGTTCAGTATTGTAGTTTAGACGTAGGGAGTAAGAGAAGTAGAGTGATTTTCCGGGAAATATCCGGACAGGCAGGGTAAAAGTTAGTATTGAGCCCAGAACCACAGAACGTATTTCCATTCTTGGCCCGTCCCGGAGGGGTTAAAGAGCTTGGACTGTAAATATCATCAGTAATTCATTGGGTTGTGGGTGTGTAGGTGTCATTACAGTGCTTGGACTGTAAATATCAAAAGTCATTCTTGGGGTGGTGGGTGTGTGGGTGTCATTACAGTGCTTAGACTGTAAATATCAACAGTCATTTATGGGGTGGTGGGTGTGTGGCCGTCATTATAGTGCTTGGACTGTAAATATCAACAGTCAATCATAGAGTAGTGGGTATATGGGTGTCATTACAGTGCTTGGACTGTAAATATCAACAGTCAATCATGGGGTGGTGGGTATGTGGGTGTTATTACAGTGCTTGGACTGTAAATATCAACAGTCATTCATTGGGTGGTGGGTGTGTGGATGTCATTACAGTGTTTTGATTGTAAATATCAACAGTCATTAATAAGGTGGTGGGTGTCATTAGAATGCTTGGACTGTAAATATCAACAGTCATTCATGGAGTGGTGGGTGTGTTAGTGTCATTACAGTGCTTGGACTATAAATATCAACCATAATCATGGGGTGGTGGGTGTGGGGCATCATTACAGTGCTTTGACTGTAAATATCAACAGTCATTCATGGGGTGGTGGGGGTGAGGGTGTCATTACAGTGCTTAGACTTTAAACATCAACAATCATTCATGGGGTGGTGGGTGTGTGGGTGTCATGATAGTGCTTGGACTGTAAATATCAACAGTCATTAATGGGGTGGTGGGTGTGTGGGTGTCATTACATTGCATGGACTATAAATATCAAGTCATTCAAGGGGTGGTGGGTGTCTGTGTGTCATTAGTGCTTGGACTGTGAATATCAACAGTCATTCATGGGGTGGTGGGTGGCATTACAGTGCTTAGACTCTAATATCAACAGTCATTAATGGGGTGATGGGTGTGTGGGTGTCATTACAGTTCTTGGACTGTAGATATCAACAGTTATCCATGGGGATTTGGGTGTTTGGGTGTCTATGCAGTGCTTGGATTGTAAATATCAACAGTTAATCATATGGTGGTGGGTGTGTGGCTGTCATTTCAGTGCTTAGACTGTAAATATCAATAGTCATTCATGGGGTGGTGGGTGTGAGGATGTCATCACAGTGCTTAGACTGTATATATCAACAATCATTCATGGGGTTGTGGGTGTGTGGGTGTCATTATAGTGCTAGGACTGTAAATATCAACAGTCATTCATGAGGTGGTGGGTGTGTGGGTGTCATTACATTGCTTGGACTGTAAATATCAAGTCATTCATGGGGTGGTGGGTGTATGGGTGTCATTAGTGCTTGGACTGTGAATATCAACAGTCATTCATGGCGTGGTGGGTGGCATTACAGTGCTTAGACTCTAATATCAACAGTTATTCATAGGGTGATGGGTGTGTAGGTGTCATTACAGTGCTTGGACTGTAAATATAAACAGTTATTCATGGGGATGTGGGTGTTTGGGTGTCATTATAGTGTTTGGACTGTAAATATTATCCGTCATTCATGGGGTAGTGGGTGTGTGGATGTCATTACAGTGCTTGGACTAATAATATCAACTGTCATTAATGGGGTGGTGGGTGTGTGGGTTTCATTACAGTTCTTGTACTGTAAATATCAACCATCCTTTATTGGGTGGTTGGTGTGTGTGTGACATTACAGTGCATGGACTGTAAATATTAACAGTCATTCATGGGGTAGTGGGTGTGTGGATGTCATTACAGTGCTTGGATTGAAAATATCAACCGTTATTTATGGGGTGGTGGGTGTGTGGGTGTTATTACAGTGGTTGGACTGTAAATATCAACCGTCATTCAAAGGGTGGTGGGTGTGTGAGTGTCATTATAGAGCTTGGACTGTAAATATCAACAGTCATTCATGGAGTGGTGGTTGTGTGGGTGTCATTACAGTGCTTGGACTGTAAATATCAACAGTCATTAATTGGGTGGTGGAGGTGTAAGTGTCATTACAGAACTTGGACTGTAAATATCAACAGTCAATCATAGGGTGGTCGGTGTGTAGGTGTCATTACAGTGGTCAGACTGTAAATATCATCAGTAATTCATGGGGTTGTGGTGTGTAGGTGTCATTACAGTGCTTGGACTGTAAATATCTACCATAATTCATGGGGTGGTGGGTGTGGGGTGTCATTACAGTTCTTTGACTGTAAATATAAACCATCATTAATTAGGTGGTGGGTTTGTGGGTGTCATTACAGTGCTCAGACTGTAAATATTAACAGTCATTCATGGGGTTGTGGGTGTGTGGGTGTCATTACAGTTCTTTGACTGTAAATATCAACTGTCATTCATAGGGTGTTGGGTGTATGAGTGTCATTATATAGCTTGGACTGTAAATATCAACAGTCATTAATGGAGTGGTAGTTGTGTGGGTGTCATTACAGTGCTTGGACTCTAAATATCAACAGTCATTAATTGGGTGGTGGGTGTGTGTGTGACATTATAGTGTATGGACTGTAAATATTAACAGTCATTCATGGGGTAGTGGGTGTGTGGATGTCATTACAGTGCTCGGACTGAAAATATTAACCGTTATTTATGGGGTGGTGGGTGTGTTGGTGTTATTACAGTGGTTGGACTGTAAATATCAAGTCATTCATGGGGTGGTGGGTGTATGGGTGTCATTAGTGCTTGGACTGTGAATATCAACAGTCATTCATGGTGTGGTGGGTGGCATTACAGTGATTAGACTCTAATATCAACAGTTATTCATAGGGTGATGGGTGTATAGGTGTCATTACAGTGCTTAGACTGTAAATATAAACAGTTATTCATGGGAATGTGGGTGTTTGGGTGTCATTATAGTGTTTGGACTGTAAATATTATCAGTCATTCATGGGGTAGTGGGTGTGTGGATGTCATTACAGTGCTTGAACTAATAATATCAACTGTCATTAATGGGGTGGTGGGTGTGTGGGTTTCATTACAGTTCTTGTACTGTAAATATCAACCATCCTATATTGGGTGGTTGGTGTGTGTGTGACATTACAGTGCATGGACTGTAAATATTAATAGTCATTCATGGGGTAGTTTGTGTGTGGATGTCATTACAGTGCTCGGACTGAAAATATCAACAATTATTTATGGGGTGGTGGGTGTGTGGGTGTTATTACAGTGGTTGGACTGTAAATATCAACCGTCATTCAAAGGGTGGTGGGTGTGTGAGTGTCATTATAGAGCTTGGACTGTAAATATCAACAGTCATTCATGGAGTGGTGGTTGTGTGGGTGTCATTACAGTGCTTGGACTGTATAATATCAACAGTCATTAATTGGGTGGTGGAGGTGTAAGTGTCATTACAGAGCTTGGACTGTAAATATCAACAGTCAATCATGGGGTGGTCGGTGTGTAGGTGTCATAACAGTGCTCAGACTGTAAATATCATCAGTAATTCATGGGGTAGTGGGTGTGTGGATGTCATTACAGTGCTCGGACTGAAAATATCAACCGTTATTTATGGGGTGGTGGGTGTGTGGATGTTATTACAGTGGTTGGACTGTAAAGATCAACCGTCATTTATAGGGTGGTGGGTGTGTGAGTGTCATTATAGACCTTGGATTGTAAATATCAACAGTCATTCATGGAGTGTGGGTTGTGTGGGTGTCATTACAGTGCTTGGACTGTAAATATCAACAGTCATTAACTGGGTGGTGGAGGTGTAAGTGTCATTACAGAGCTTGGACTGTAAATATCAACAGTCAATCATGGGGTGGTCGGTGTGTGGGTGTCATTACAGTGCTCAGACTGTAAATATCATCAGTAATTCATGGGGTTGTGGGTGTGTAGGTGTCATTACAGTGCTTGTACTGTAAATATCATTCATAATTCATGGGGTGGTGGGTGTGGGGTGTCATTACAGTTCTTGGACTGTAAATATAAACCATCATTAATTAGGTGGTGGGTTTGTGGGTGTCATTACAGTGCTCAGACTGTAAATATTAACAGTCATTCATGGGGTTGTGGGTGTGTGGGTGTCATTACAGTTCTTTGACTGTAAATATCAACTGTCATTAATAGGGTGTTGGGTGTGTGAGTGTCATTACAGTGCTCAGACTGTAAATATTAACAGTCATTCATGGGGTTGTGGGTGTGTGGGCATCATTACAGTGCTTTGATTGTAAATATCAACAGTCATTAATAAGGTGGTGGGTGTCATTCGAATGCTTGGACTGTAAATATCAACAGTTATTCATGGAGTGGTGGGTGTGTTGGTGTCATTACAGTGCTTGGACCATAAATATCAACCATAAACATGGGGAGGTGGGTGTGGGGCGTCATTACAGTGCTTTGACTGTAAATATCAACAGTCATTCATGGGGTGGTGGGGGTGAGGGTGTCATTACAGTGCTTAGACTTTAAATATCAACAATCATTCATGGGGTGGTGGGTGTGTGGGTATCATTATAGTGCTTGGACTGTAAATATCAACAGTCATTAATGGGGTTGTGGGTGTGTGGGTGTCATTACAGTTCTTGGACTGTATATATCAACAGTCATACATAGGGTGGAGGGTGTGTGAGTGTCATTACAGAGCTTGGACTGTAAATATCATCAACAATTCATGGGGTTGTGGGTGTGTAGGTGTCATTACAGTGCTTGGACTGTAAATATCAAAAGTCATTCTTGGGGTGGTGGATGTGTGGGTGTCATTACAGTGCTTAGACTGTAAATATCATCAGTAATTCATGGGGTTGTTGGTGTGTAGGTGTCATTACAGTGCTTGGACTATAAATATCAACCATAATCATGGGGTGGTGGGTGTGGGGCGTCATTACAGTGCTTTGACTGTAAATATCAACAGTCATTCATGGGGTGGTGGGGGTGAGGGTGTCATTACAGTGCTTAGACTTTAAATATCAACAATCATTCATTGGGTGGTGGGTGTGTGGGTGTCATTATAGTGCTTGGACTGTAAATATCAACAGTCATTAATGGGGTTGTGGGTGTGTGGGTGTCATTACAGTTCTTGGACTGTATATATCAACAGTCATACATAGGGTGGAGGGTGTGTGAGTGTCATTACAGAGCTTGGACTGTAAATATCATCAGTAATTCATGGGGTTGTGGGTGTGTAGGTGTCATTACAGTGCTTGGACTGTAAATATCAAAAGTCATTCTTGGGGTGGTGGGTGTGTGGGTGTCATTACAGTGCTTAGACTGTAAATATCAACAGTCATTTATGGGGTGGTGGGTGTGTGGCCGTCATTATAGTGCTTGGACTGTAAATATCAACAGTCAATCATAGAGTAGTGGGTATGTGGGTGTCATTACAGTGCTTGGACTGTAAATATCAACCGTCATTCATGGGGTTGTGGTTGTGTGGTTGTCATTACAGTGTTTTGATTGTATATATTAACAGTCATTTATAAGGTGGTGGGTGTCATTAGAGTGCTTGAACTGTAAATATCAACAGTCATTCATGGAGTGGTGGGTATGTTGGTGTCATTACAGTGCTTGGACTGTAAATATCAACCATAATTCATGGGGTGGTAGGTGTGGGGTGTCATTACAGGTCTTGGACTGTAAATATAAACCATCATTCATTAGGTTGTGGGTTTGTGGGTGTCATTACCGTGCTCAGACTGCAAATATTAACAGTCATTCATGGGGTTGTGGGTGTGTGGGTGTCATTACAGTTCTTTGACTGTAAATATCAACTGTCATTCATAGGGTGGTGGGTGTGTGAGTGTCATTACAAAGCTTGGACTGTAAATATCAACAGTCATTCATGACGTTGTATGTGTGTAGGTGTCATTACAGTGCTTGGACTGTAAATATCAAAAGTCATTCTTTGGTGGTGGGTGTGTGGGTGTCATTACAGTGCTTAAACTTTAAGTCTCAACAGTCATTCATTGGGTGGTGGGTGTGTGGGTGTCATTACAGTGTTTTGATTGTAAATATCAACAGTCATTAATAAGGTGGTGGGTGTCATTAGAATGCTTGGACTGTAAATATCAACAGTCATTCATGGAGTGGTGGGTGTGTTAGTGTCATTACAGTGCTTGGACTATAAATATCAACCATAATCATGGGGTGGTGGGTGTGGGGCGTCATTACAGTGCTTTGACTGTAAATATCAACAGTCATTCATGGGTTGGTGGGGGTGAGGGTGTCATTACAGTGCTTAGACTATAAATATCAACCATAATCAAGGGGTGGTGGGTGTCTGTGTGTCATTAGTGCTTGTACTGTGAATATCAACAGTCATTCATGGGGTGGTGGGTGGTATTACATGGCTTAGACTCTAATATCAACTGTCATTAATGGGGTGATGGGTGTGTGGGTGTCATTACAGTTCTTGGACTGTAGATATCAACAGTTATTCATGGGGATGTGGGTGTTTGGGTGTCTATGCAGTGCTTGGACTGTAAATATCAACAGTTAATCATATGGTGGTGGGTGTGTGGCTGTCATTTCAGTGCTTAGACTGTAAATATCAATAGTCATTCTTGGGGTGGTGGGTGTGAGGATGTCATCACAGTGCTTAGACTGTATAAATCAACAATCATTCATGGGGTTGTGGGTGTGTGGGTGTCATTATAGTGCTTGGACTGAAAATATCAACAGTCATTCAAGAGGTGGTGGGTGTGTGGGTGTCATTACAGTGCTTATACTGTAAATATCATCAGTAATTCATGGGGTTGTGGGTGTGTATGTGTCATTACAGTGTTTGGACTGTAAATATTATCAGTCATTCATGGGGTAGTGGGTGTGTGGATGTCATTACAGTGCTTGAACTAATAATATCAACTGTCATTAATGGGGTGGATGGTGTGTGGGTTTCATTACAGTTCTTGTACTGTAAATATCAACCATCCTATATTGGGTGGTTGGTGTGTGTGTGACATTACAGTGCATGGACTGTAAATATTAATAGTCATTCATGGGGTAGTGGGTGTGTGGATGTCATTACAGTGCTCGGACTGAAAATATCAACCTTTATTTATGGGGTGGTGGGTGTGTGGGTGTTATTACAGTGGTTGGACTGTAAATATCAACCGTCATTCAATGGGTGGTGGGTGTGTGAGTGTCATTATAGAGCTTGGACTGTAAATATCAACAGTCATTCATGGAGTGGTGGTTGTGTGGGTGTCATTACAGTGCTTGGACTGTAAATATCAACAGTCATTAATTGAGTGGTGGAGGTGTAAGTGTCATTACAGAGCTTGGACTGTAAATATCAACAGTCAATCATGGGGTGGTCTGTGTGTAGGTGTCATTACAGTGCTCAGACTGTAAATATCATCAGTAATTCATGGGGTTGTGGGTGTGTATGTGTCATTACAGTGCTTGGACTGTAAATATCAACCATAATAAATGGGGTGGTGGGTGTGGGGTGTCATTACAGTTCTTGGACTGTAAATATAAACCATCATTAATTAGGTGGTGGGTTTGTGGGTGTCATTACAGTGCTCAGACTGTAAATATTAACAGTCAATCATGGGGTTGTGGGTGGGTGGGTGTCATTACAGTTCTTTGACTGTAAGTATCAACTGTCATTCATAGGGTGTTAGGTGTGTGAGTGTCATTATAGAGCTTTGACTGTAAATATCAACAGTCATTAATGGAGTGGTAGTTGTGTGGGTGTCATTACAGTGCTTGGACTGTAAATATCAACAGTCATTAATTGGGTGGTGGGTGTGTGTGTGACATTACAGTGCATGGACTGTAAATATTAACAGTCATTAATGGGGTAGTGGGTGTGTGGATGTCATTACACTGCTCGGACTGAAAATATCAACCGTTATTTATGGGGTGGTGGGTGTGTGGATGTTATTACAGTGGTTGGACTGTAAATATCAACCGTCATTTATAGTGTGGTGGGTGTGTGAGTGTCATTATAGACCTTGGACTGTAAATATCAACAGTCATTCATGGAGTGGTGGTTGTGTGGGTGTCATTACAGTGCTTGGACTGTAAATATCAACAGTCATTAATTGGGTGGTGGAGGTGTAAGTGTCATTACAGAGCTTGGACTGTAAATATCAACAGTCAATCATGGGGTGGTCGGTGTGTGGGTGTCATTACAGTGCTCAGACTGTAAATATCATAAGTAATTAATGGGGTTGTGGGTGTGTAGGTGTCATTACAGTGCTTGTACTGTAAATATCAACCATAATTCATGGGGTGGTGGGTGTGGGGTGTCATAACAGTTCTTGGACTGTAAATATAAACCATCATTAATTAGGTGGTGGGTTTGTGGGTGTCATTACAGTTAAAGGTTAAGGTTAAAGGTCCGCCAATGCGTGGCAGTCAATGGGACAGAGTGTATCACACACTATGTGTATGAAACACAACTATAGCACGCATCACAAGGATGATGAGTGGCCCAAAGACCTCTCCACCCACGTGAGACCCGAGTCAGCTTCAGCTATGGCTGCGTAAGCAGGAAGACCTCAGACAGCTGACTCAAACCCCCCACCCCCTGCACACAGGGGTGGTAACCTCTGGCATCAGTGAAAGATTTTTATCGTGTCCCGAGCAAGGATCGAACGCTGGGCCGCAGGATTGCAGCCGCAGACTCTAGCACTGTGCTAGCTAGAAGTCAGTGCTCAGACTGTAAATATTAACAGTCATTCATGGGGTTTTGGGTGTGTGGGTGTCATTACAGTTCTTTGACTGTAAATATCAACTGTCATTCATAGGGTGTTGGGTGTGTGAGTGTCATTATAGAGCTTGGACTGTAAATATCAACAGTCATTTATGCAGTGGTAGTTGTGTGGGTGTCATTACAGTGCTTGGACTGTAAATATCAACAGTCATTAATTGGGTGGTGGGTGTGTGTGTGACATTACAGTGCATGGACTGTAAATATTAACAGTCATTCATGGGGTAGTGGGTGTGTGGATGTCATTACAGTGCTCAGACTGAAAATATCAACCGTTATTTATGGGGTGGTGGGTGTGTGGGTGTTATTACAGTGGTTGGACTGTAAATATCAATCGTCATTCATAGGGTGGTGGGTGTGTGAGTGCCATTATAGAGCTTGGACTGTAAATATCAACAGTCATTCATGGAGTGGTCGGTGTGTGGGTGTCATTACAGTGCTTGGACTGTAAATATCAACAGTCATTAATTGGGTGGTGGAGGTGTAAGTGTCATTACAGTGCTTGGACTGTAAATATCAACAGTCAATCATGGGGTGGTCGGTGTGTGGGTGTCATTACAGTGCTTGGACTGTAAATGTCAACAGTCATTCATGGGGTGGTGCATGTGTTGGTGTCATGATAGTGCTTAGACTGTCAATATCAACAGTCATTCATGGGGTGGTGAGTGTGTGGGTGTCAATACAGTTCTAGGACTATAAATATAAACCATCATTTATTAGGTGGTGGGTGTGTAGGTGTCATTACAGTGCTTGGGCTATAAATATCAACTGTCATTTATGGGGTTGTTGGTGTGTGTGTGTCATTACAGTTCTTATACTGTATATATCAACAGTCATACATAGGTTGGTGGGTGTGTGAGTGTCATTACAGAGCTTGGACTGTAAATATCATCAACAATTCATGGGGTTGTGGGTGTGTAGGTGTCATTACAGTGCTTGGACTGTAAATATCAAAATTCATTCTTGGGGTGGTGGGTGTGTGGGTGTCATTACAGTGCTTAGACTGTAAATATCAACAGTCATTTATGGGGTGGTTGATGTGTGGCTGTCATTATAGTGCTTGGACTGTAAATATCAACAGTCAATCATGGAGTGGTGGGTAGGTGGGTGTCATTACAGTGCTTGGACTGTAAATATCAACCATCATTCATGGGGTGGTGGTTGTGTAGTTGTCATTAAAGTGTTTTGATTGTATATATCAACAGTCATTTATAAGGCGCTGGGTGTCATTAGAGTGCTTGGACTGTAAATATCAACAGTCATTCATGGAGTGGTGGGTGTGTTGGTGTCATTACAGTGCTTGGAGTGTAAATATCAACCATAATTCATGGGGTGGTGGGTGTGGGGTGTCATTACAGTTCTTGGACTGTAAATATAAACCATCATTTATTAGGTGGTGGGTTTGTGGGTGTCATTACAGTGCACAGACTGTAAATATTAAGAGTCATTCATGGGGTTGTGGGTGTGTGGGTGTCATTACAGTTCTTTGACTGTAAATATCAACTGTCATTCATAGGGTGGTGGGTGTGTGAATGTCATTACAAAGCTTGGACTGTAAATATCAACAGTCATTCATGAGGTTGTATGTGTGTAGGTGTCATTAAAGTGCTTGGACTGTAAATATCAAAAGTCATTCTTTGGTGGTGGGTGTGTGGGTGTCATTACAGTGCTTAAACTGTAAGTCTCAACAGTCATTTATGGGGTGGTGGGTGTGTGGCTGTCATTATAGTGCTTGGACTGTAAATATCAACAGTCAATCATGGGGTGGTGGGTATGTGGGTGTCATTACAGTGCTTGGACTGTAAATATCAACAGTCATTCATTGGGTGGTGGGTGAGTGGGTGTCATTACATTGTTCTGATTGTAAATATCAACATTCATTAATAAGGTGGTGGGTGTCATTCGAATGCTTGGACTGTAAATATCAACAGTTATTCATTGAGTGGTGGGTGTGTTGGTGTCATTACAGTGCTTGGACTATAAATATCAACCATAATCATGGGGTGGTGGGTGTGGGGCATCATTACAGTGCTTTGACTGTAAATATCAACAGTCATTCATGGGGTGGTGGGGGTGAGGGTGTCATTACAGTGCTTAGACTTTAAATATCAACAATCATTCATGGGGTGGTGGGTTTGTGGGTATCATTATAGTGCTTGGACTGTAAATATCAACAGTCATTAATGGGGTTTTGGGTGTGTGGGTGTCATTACAGTTCTTGGACTGTATATATCAACAGTCATACATAGGGTGGAGGGTGTGTGAGTGTCTTTACAGAGCTTGGACTGTAAATATCATCAGCAATTCATGGGGTTGTGGGTGTGTAGGTGTCATTACAGTGCTTGGACTGTAAATATCAAAAGTAATTCTTGGGGTGGTGGATGTGTGGGTGTCATTACAGTGCTTAGACTGTAAATATCATCAGTAATTCATGGGGTTGTGGGTGTGTAGGTGTCATTACAGTGCTTGTTCTGTAAATATCAACCATAATTCAAGGGGTGGTGGGTGTGGGGTGTCATTACATTTCTTGGACTGTAAATATAAACCATCATTAATTAGGTGGTGGGTTTGTGGGTGTCATTACAGTGCTCAGACTGTAAATATTAACAGTCATTCATGGGGTTGTGGGTGTGTGGGTGTCATTACAGTTCTTTGACTGTAAATATCAACTGTCATTAATAGGGTGTTGGGTGTGTGAGTGTCATTATAGAGCTTGGACTGTAAATATCAACAGTCATTCATGTAGTGGTAGTTGTGTGGGTGTCATTACAGTGCTTGGACTGAAAATATCAACAGTCATTAATTGGGTGGTGGGTGTGTGTGTGACATTACAGTGCATGGACTGTAAATATCAACAGTCATTCATGGGGTAGTTTGTGTGTGGATGTCATTACAGTGCTCGGACTGAAAATATCAACCGTTATTTATGGGGTGGTAGGTGTGTGGGTGTTTTTACATTGGTTGGACTGTAAATATCAACCGTCATTCATAGGGTGGTGGGTGTGTGAGTGTCATTATAGAGCTTGGACTGTAAATATCAACAGTCATTCATGGAGTGGTCGGTGTGTGGGTGTCATTACAGTGCTTGGACTGTAAATATCAACAGTCATTAATTGGGTGGTGGAGGTGTAAGTGTCATTACACTGCTTGGACTGTAAATATCAACAGTCAATCATGGGGTGGTCGGTGTGTGAGTGTTATTACAGTGCTTGGACTGTAAATGTCAACAGTCATTCATGGGGTGGTGCATGTGTTGGTGTCATGACAGTGCTTAGACTGTCAATATCAACAGTCATTCATGGGGTGGTGAGTGTGTGGGTGTTAATACAGTTCTTGGACTATAAATATAAACCATCATTCATTAGGTGGTGGGTGTGTGGGTGTCATGACAGTGCTTGGGCTATAAATATCAACTGACATTTATGGGGTTGTTTGTGTGTGGGTGTCATTACAGTTCTTATACAGTATATATCAACAGTCATACATAGGTTGGTGGGTGTGTGAGTGTCATTACAGAGCTTGGACTGTAAATATCATCAGTAATTCATGGGGTTGTGGGTGTGTAGGTGTCATTACAGTGCTTGGACTGTAAATATCAAAAGTCATTCTTGGGGTGGTGGGTTTGTGGGTGTCATTACAGTGCTTAGACTGTAAATATCAACAGTCATTTATGGGGTGGTGGGTGTGTGGCTGTCATTATAGTGCTTGGACTGTAAATATCAACAGTCAATCATGGAGTGGTAGGTAGGTGGGTGTCATTACAGTGTTTGGACTGTAAATATCAACCGTCATTCATGGGGTGGTGGTTGTGTAGTTGTCATTACAGTGTTTTGATTGTATATATCAACAGTCATTTATAAGGTGCTGGGTGTCATTAGAGTGCTTGGACTGTAAATATCAAAAGTCATTCATGGAGTGGTGGGTGTGTTTGTGTCATTATAGTGCTTGGTGTGTAAATATCAACCATAATTCATGGGGTGATGGGTGTGGGGTGTCATTACAGTTCTTGGACTGGAAATATAAACCATCATTCAATAGGTGGTGGGTTTGTGGGTGTCATTACAGTGCACAGACTGTAAATATTAAGAGTCATTCATGGGGTTGTGGGTGTGTGGGTGTCATTACATTTCTTTGACTGTAAATATCAACTGTCATTCATAGGGTGGTGGGTGTGTGAATGTCATTACAAATCTTGGACTGTAAATATCAACAGTCATTCATGAGGTTGTATGTGTATAGGTGTCATTACAGTGCTTGGACTGTAAATATCAAAAGTCATTCTTTGGTGGTGGGTGTGTGGTTGTCATTACAGTGCTTAAACTGTAAGTCTCAACAGTCATTTATGGGGTGGTGGGTGTGTGACTGTCATTATAGTGCTTGGACTGTAAATATCAACAGTCACTCGTGGGGTGGTGGGTATGTGGGTGTCATTACAGTGCTTGGACTGTAAATATCAACATTCATTCATTGGGTGGTGGGTGTGTGGGTGTCATTACATTGTTCTGATTGTAAATATCAACAGTCATTAATAAGGTGGTGGGTGTCATTCGAATGCTTGGACTGTAAATATCAACAGTTATTCATGGAGTGGTGGGTGTGTTGGTGTCGTTACAGTGATTTGACTGTAAATATCAACAGTCATTCATGGGGTGGTGGGGGTGAGGGTGTCATTACAGTGCTTAGACTTTAAATATCAACAATCATTCATTGGGTGGTGGGTGTGTGGGTGTCATTATAGTGATTGGACTGTAAATATCAACAGTCATTAATGGGGTTGTGGGTGTGTGGGTGTCATTACAGTTCTTGGACTGTATATATCAACAGTCATACATAGGGTGGAGGGTGTGTGAGTGTCATTACAGAGCTTGGACTGTAAATATCATCAGTAATTCATTAGTTGTGGGTGTGTAGGTGTCATTACAGTGCTTGGACTGTAAATATCATAAGTCATTCTTGGGGTGGTGGGTGTGTGGGTGTCATTACAGTGCTTAGACTGTAAATATCAACAGTCATTTTTGGGGTGGTGGGTGTGTGGCCGTCATTATAGTGCTTGGACTGTAAATATCAACAGTCAATCATAGAGTGGTGGGTATGTGGGTGTCATTACAGTGCTTGGACTGTAAATATCAACCGTCATTCATGGGGTTGTGGTTGTGTGGTTGTCATTACAGTGTTTTGATTGTATATATCAACAGTCATTTATAAGGTGGTGGGTGTCATTAGAGTGCTTGAACTGTAAATATCAACAGTCATTCATGGAGTGGTGGGTGTGTTGGTGTCTTTACAGTGCTTGGACTGTAAATATCAACCATAATTCATGGGGTGGTGGGTGTGGGGTGTCATTACAGTTCTTGGACTGTAAATATAAACCATCATTCATTAGGTGGTGGGTTTGTGGGTGTCATTACCGTGCTCAGACTGCAAATATTAACAGTCGTTCATGGGGTTGTGGGTGTTTGGGTGTCATTACAGTTCTTTGACTGTAAATATCAACTGTCATTCATAGGGTGGTGGGTGTGTGAGTGTCATTACAAAGCTTGGACTCTAAATATCAACAGTCATTCATGACGTTGTATGTGTGTAGGTGTCATTACAGTGCTTGGACTGTAAATATCAAAAGTCATTCTTTGGTGGTGGGTGTGTGGGTGTCATTACAGTGTTTTGATTGTAAATATCAACAGTCATTAATAAGGTGGTTGGTGTCATTAGAATGCTTGGACTGTAAATATCAACAGTCATTCATGGAGTGGTGGGTGTGTTTGTGTCATTATAGTGCTTGGAGTGTAAATATCAACTATAATTCATGAGGTGGTGGGTGTGGGGTGTCATTACAGTTCTTGGACTGTAAATATCAACAGTCATTCATTGGGTGGTGGGTGTGTGGGTGTCATTACAGTGTTTTGATTGTAAATATCAACAGTCATTAATAAGGTGGTGGGTGTCATTAGAATGCTTGGACTGTAAATATCAACAGTCATTCATGGAGTGGTGGGTGTGTGGCTGTCATTATAGTGCTTGGACTGTAAATATCAACTGTCAATCATGGGGTGGTGGGTATGTGGGTGTCATTACAGTGCTTGGACTGTAAATATCAACAGTCATTCATTGGGTGGTGGGTGTGTGGGTGTCATTACAGTGTTTTGATTGTAAATATCAACAGTTATTAATAAGGTGGTGGGTGTCATTAGAATGCTTGGACTGTAAATATCAACAGTCATTCATGGAGTGGTGGGTGTGTTAGTGTCATTACAGTGCTTGGACTATAAATATCAACCATAATCATGGGGTGGTGGGTGTGGGGCATCATTACAGTGCTTTGACTGTAAATATCAACAGTCATTCATGGGTTGGTGGGGGTGAGGGTGTCATTACAGTGCTTAGACTATAAATATCAACCATAATCAAGGGGTGGTGGGTGTCTGTGTGTCATTAGTGCTTGGACTGTGAATATCAACAGTCATTCATGGGGTGGTGGGTGGTATTACAGTGGTTAGACTCTAATATCAACAGTCATTAATGGGGTGATGGGTGTGTGGGTGTCATTACAGTTCTTGGACTGTAGATATCAACAGTTATTCATGGGGATGTGGGTGTTTGGGTGTCTATGCAGTGCTTGGACTGTAAATATCAACAGTTAATCATATGGTGGTGGGTGTGTGGCTGTCATTTCAGTGCTTAGACTGTAAATATCAATAGTCATTCATGGGGTGGTGGGTGTGAGGATGTCATCACAGAGCTTAGACTGTTTATATCAACAATCATTCATGGGGTTGTGGGTGTGTGGGTGTCATTATAGTGCTTGAACTGTAAATATCAACAGTCATTCATGAGGTGGTGGGTGTGTGGGTGTCATTACAGTGCTTAGACTGTAAATATCATCAGTAATTCATGGGGTTGTGGGTGTGTAGGTGTCATTACAGTGCTTGTACTGTAAATATCAACCATAATTCATGGGGTGGTGGGTGTGGGGTGTCATTAAAGTTCTTGGACTGTAAATATAAACCATCATTAATTAGGTGGTGGGTTTGTGGGTGTCATTACAGTGCTCAGACTGTAAATATTAACAGTCATTCATGGGTTGTGGGTGGGTGGGTGTCATTACCGTTCTTTGACTGTAAATATCAACTGTCATTCATAGGGTGTTGGGTGTGTGAGTGTCATTATAGAGCTTGGTCTGTAAAAATCAACAGTCATTAATTGAGTGGTAGTTGTGTGGGTGTCATTACAGTGCTTGGACTGTAAAAATCAACAGTCATTAATTGGGTGGTGGGTGTGTGTGTGACATTACAGTGCATGGACTGTAAATATTAACAGTCATTCATGGGGTAGTGGGTGTGTGGATGTCATTACAGTACTCGGACTGAAAATATCAACCGTTATTTATGGGGTGGTGGGTGTGTGGATGTTATTACAGTGGTTGGACTGTAAATATCAACCGTCATTTATAGGGTGGTGGGTGTGTGAGTGTCATTATAGACCTTGGATTGTAAATATCAACAGTCATTCATGGAGTGGTGGTTGTGTGGGTGTCATTACAGTGCTTGGACTGTAAATATCAACAGTCATTAATTGGGTGGTGGAGGTGTAAGTGTCATTACAGAGCTTGTACTGTAAATATCAACAGTCAATCATGGGGTGGTCGGTGTGTGGGTGTCATTACAGTGCTCAGACTGTAAATATCATCAGTATTTCATGGGGTTGTGGATGTGTAGGTGTCATTACAGTGCTTGTACTTTAAATATCAACCATAATTCATGGGGTGGTGGGTGTGGGGTGTCAATACAGTTCTTGGACTGTAAATATAAACCATCATTAATTAGGTGGTGGGTTTGTGGGTGTCATTACAGTGCTCAGACTGTAAATATTAATAGTCTTTCATGGGGTTTTGGGTGTGTGGGTGTCATTACAGTTCTTTGACTGTAAATATCAACTGTCATTCATAGGGTGTTGGGTGTGTGAGTGTCATTATAGAGCTTGGACTGTAAATATCAACAGTCATTCATGGAGTGGTAGTTTTGTGTGGGTGTCATTACAGTGCTTGGACTGTAAATATCAACAGTCATTAATTGGGTGGTGGGTGTGTGTGTGACATTACAGTGCATGGACTGTAAATATTAACAGTCATTCATGGGGTAGTGGGTGTGTGGATGTCATTACAGTGCTCAGACTGAAAATATCAACCGTTATTTATATGGTGGTGGGTGTGTGGGTGTTATTACAGTGGTTGGACTGTAAATATCAATCGTCATTCATAGGGTGGTGGGTGTGTGAGTGCCATTATAGAGCTTGGACTGTAAATATCAACAGTCATTCATGGAGTGGTCGGTCTGTGGGTGTCATTACAGTGCTTGGACTGTAAATATTAACAGTCATTAATTGGGTGGTGGAGGTGTAAGTGTCATTACAGTGCTTGGACTGTAAATATCAACAGTCAATCATGGGGTTGTCGGTGTGTGGGTGTCATTACAGTGCTTGGACTGTAAATGTCAACAGTCATTCATGGGGTGGTGCATGTGTTGGTGTCATGACAGTGCTTAGACTGTCAATATCAACAGTCATTCATGGGGTGGTGAGTGTGTGGGTGTCAATACAGTTCTAGGACTATAAATATAAACCATCATTTATTAGGTGGTGGGTGTGTAGGTGTCATTACAGTACTTGGGCTATAAATATCAACTGTCATTTATGGGGTTGTTGGTGTGTGGGTGTCATTACAGTTCTTATACTGTATATATCAACAGTCATACATAGGTTGGTGGGTGTGTGAGTGTCATTACAGAGCTTGGACTGTAAATATCATCAGTAATTCATGGGGTTGTGGGTGTGTAGGTGTCATTACAGTGCTTGGACTGTAAATATCAAAAGTCATTCTTGGGGTGGTGGGTGTGTGGGTGTCATTACAGTGCTTAGACTGTAAATATCAACAGTCATTTATATGGTGGTTGATGTGTGGCTGTCATTATAGTGCTTGGACTGTAAATATCAACAGTCAATCATGGAGTGGTGGGTAGGTGGGTGTCATTACAGTGCTTGGACTGTAAATATCAACCGTCATTCATGGGGTGGTGGTTGTGTAGTTGTCATTACAGTGTTTTGATTGTATATATCAACAGTCATTTATAAGGTGCTGGGTGTCATTAGAGAGCTTGGACTGTAAATATCAACAGTCATTCATGGAGTGGTGGGGGTGTTGGTGTCATTACAGTGCTTGGAGTGTAAATATCAACCATAATTCATGGGGTGGTGGGTGTGGGGTGTCATTACAGTTCTTGGACTGTAAATATAAACCATCATTTATTAGGTGGTGGGTTTGTGGGTGTCATTACAGTGCACAGACTGTAAATATTAAGAGTCATTCATGGGGTTGTGGGTGTGTGGGTGTCATTACAGTTCTTTGACTGTAAATATCAACTGTCATTCATAGGGTGGTGGGTGTGTGAATGTCATTACAAAGCTTGGACTGTAAATATCAACAGTCATTCATGACGTTGTATGTGTGTAGGTGTCATTACAGTGCTTGGACTGTAAATATCAAAAGTCATTCTTTGGTGGTGGGTGTGTGGGTGTCATTACAGTGCTTAAACTGTAAGTCTCAACAGTCATTTATGGGGTGGTGGGTGTGTGGCTGTCATTATAGTGCTTCGACTGTAAATATCAACAGTCAATCATGGGGTGGTGGGTATGTGGGTGTCATTACAGTGCTTGGACTGTAAATATCAACAGTCATTCATTGGGTGGTGGGTGAGTTGGTGTCATTACATTGTTCTGATTGTAAATATCAACAGTCATTAATAAGGTAGTAGGTGTCATTCGAATTCTTGGACTGTAAATATCAACAGTTATTCATTGAGTGGTGGGTGTGTTGGTGTCATTACAGTGCTTGGACTATAAATATCAACCATAATCATGGGGTGGTGGGTGTGTGGCGTCATTACAGTGCTTTGACTGTAAATATCAACAGTCATTCATGGGGTGGTGGGGGTGAGGGTGTCATTACAGTGCTTAGACTTTAAATATCAACAATCATTCATGGGGTGGTGGGTGTGTGGGTATCATTATAGTGCTTGGACTGTAAATAAATATCAACAGTCATTAATGGGGTTGTGGGTGTGTGGGTGTCATTACAGTTCTTGGACTGTATATATCAACAGTCATACATAGGGTGGAGGGTGTGTGAGTGTCATTACAGAGCTTGGACTGTAAATATCATCAGCAATTCATGGGGTTGTGGGTGTGTAGGTGTCATTACAGTGCTTGGACTGTAAATATCAAAAGTCATTCTTGGGGTGGTGGATGTGTGGGTGTCATTACAGTTTTTAGACTGTAAATATCATCAGTAATTCATGGGGTTGTGGGTGTGTAGGTGTCATTACAGTGCTTGTACTGTAAATATCAACCATAATTCAAGGGGTGGTGGGTGTGGGATGTCATTACATTTCTTGGACTGTAAATATAAACCATCATTAATTAGGTGGTGGGTTTGTGGGTGTCATTACAGTGCTCAGACTGTAAATATTAACAGTCATTCATGGGGTTGTGGGTGTGTGGGTGTCATTACAGTTCTTTGACTGTAAATATCAACTGTCATTAATAGGGTGTTGGGTGTGTGAGTGTCATTATAGAGCTTGGACTGTAAATATCAACAGTCATTCATGGAGTGGTAGTTGTGTGGGTGTCATTACAGTGCTTGGACTGTAAATATCAACAGTCATTAATTGGGTGGTGGGTGTGTGTGTGACATTACAGTGCATGGACTGTAAATATTAACAGTCATTCATGGGGTAGTTTGTGTGTGGATTTCATTACAGTGCTTTGACTGAAAATATCAACCGTTATTTATGGGGTGGTAGGTGGGTGGGTGTTATTACATTGGTTGGACTGTAAATATCAACCGTCTTTCATAGGGTGGTGGGTGTGTGAGTGTCATTATAGAGCTTGGACTGTAAATATCAACAGTCATTCATGGAGTGGTCGGTGTGTGGGTGTCATTACAGTGCTTGGACTGTAAATATCAACAGTCATTAATTGGGTGGTGGAGGTGTAAGTATCATTACACTGCTTGTACTGTAAATATCAACAGTCAATCATGGGGTGGTCGGTGTGTGAGTGTTATTACAGTGCTTGGACTGTAAATGTCAACAGTCATTCATGGGGTGGTGCATGTGTTGGTGTCATGACAGTGCTTAGACTGTCAATATCAACAGTCATTCATGGGGTGGTGAGTGTGTGGGTGTCAATACAGTTCTTGAACTATAAATATAAACCATCATTCATTAGGCGGTGGGTGTGTGGGTGTCATTACAGTGCTTGGGCTATAAATATCAACTGTCATTTATGGGGTTGTTGGTGTGTGGGTGTCATTACAGTTCTTATACAGTATATATCAACAGTCATACATTGGTTGGTGGGTGTGTGAGTGTCATTACAGAGCTTGGACTGTAAATATCATCAGTAATTCATGGGGTTGTGGGTGTGTAGGTGTCATTACAGTGCTTGGACTGTAAATATCAAAAGTCATTCTTGGGGTGGTGGGTGTGTGGGTGTCATTACAGTGCTTAGACTGTAAATATCAACAGTCATTTATAGGGTGGTGGGTTTGTGGCTGTCATTATAGTGCTTGGACTGTAAATATCAACAGTCAATCATGGAGTGGTGTGTAGGTGGGTGTCATTACAGTGCTTGGACTGTAAATATCAACCGTCATTCATGGGGTGGTGGTTGTGTAGTTGTCATTACAGTGTTTTGATTGTATATATCAACAGTCATTTATAAGGTGCTGGGTGTCATTAGAGTGCTTGGACTGTAAATATCAAAAGTCATTTATGGAGTGGTGGGTGTGTTTGTGTCATTATAGTGCTTGGAGTGTAAATATCAACCATAATTCATGGGGTGGTGGGTGTGGGGTGTCATTACAGTTCTTGGACTGTAAATATAAACCATCATTCAATAGGTGGTGGGTTTGTGGGTGTCATTACAGTGCACAGACTGTAAATATTAAGAGTCATTCATGGGGTTGTGGGTGTGTGGGTGTCATTACATTTCTTTGACTGTAAATATCAACTGTCATTTATAGGGTGGTGGGTGTGTGAATGTCATTACAAAGTTTGGACTGTAAATATCAACAGTCATTCATGAGGTTGTATGTGTATAGGTGTCATTACAGTGCTTGGACTGTAAATATCAAAAGTCATTCTTTGGTGGTGGGTGTGTGGGTGTCATTACAGTGCTTAAACTGTAAGTCTCAACAGTCATTTATGGGGTGGTGGGTGTGTGACTGTCATTATAGTGCTTGGACTGTAAATATCAACAGTCAATCATGGGGTGGTGGGTATGTGGGCGTCATTACAGTGCTTGGACTGTAAATATCAACATTCATTCATTGGGTGGTGGGTGTGTGGGTGTCATTACATTGTTCTGATTGTAAATATCAACAGTCATTAATAGGTGGTGGGTGTCATTCGAATGCTTGGACTGTAAATATCAACAGTTATTCATGGAGTGGTGGGTTTGTTGGTGTCATTACAGTGATTTGACTGTAAATATCAACAGTCATTCATGGGGTGGTGGGGGTGAGGGTGTCATTACAGTGCTTAGACTTTAAATATCAACAATCATTCATTGGGTGGTGGGTGTGTGGGTGTCATTATAGTGCTTGGACTGTAAATATCAACAGTCATTAATGGGGTTGTGGGTGTGTGGGTGTCATTACAGTTCTTGGACTGTATATATCAACAGTCATACATAGGGTGGAGGGTGTGTGAGTGTCATTACAGAGCTTGGACTGTAAATATCATCAGTAATTCATTAGTTGTGGGTGTGTAGGTGTCATTACAGTGCTTGGACTGTAAATATCATAAGTCATTCTTGGGGTGGTGGGTGTGTGGGTGTCATTACAGTGCTTAGACTGTAAATATCAACAGTCATTTTTGGGGTGGTGGGTGTGTGGCCGTCATTATAGTGCTTGGACTGTAAATATCAACAGTCAATCATAGAGTGGTGGGTATGTGGGTGTCATTACAGTGCTTGGACTGTAAATATCAACCATCATTCATGGGGTTGTGGTTGTGTGGTTGTCATTACAGTGTTTTGATTGTATATATCAACAGTCATTAATAAGGTGGTGGGTGTCATTAGAGTGCTTGAACTGTAAATATCAACAGTCATTCATGGAGTGGTGGGTGTGTTGGTGTCATTACAGTGCTTGGACTGTAAATATCAACCATAATTCATGGGGTGGTGGGTGTGGGGTGTCATTACAGTTCTTGGACTGTAAATATAAACCATCATTCATTAGGTGGTGGGTTTGTGGGTGTCATTACCGTGCTCAGACTGCAAATATTAACAGTCATTCATGGGGTTGTGGGTGTTTGGGTGTCATTACAGTTCTTTGACTGTAAATATCAACTGTCATTCATAGGGTGGTGGGTGTGTGAGTGTCATTACAAAGCTTGGACTGTAAATATCAACAGTCATTCATGACGTTGTATGTGTGTTGGTGTCATTACAGTGCTTGGATTGTAAATATCAAAAGTCATTCTTTGGTGGTGGGTGTGTGGGTGTCATTACAGTGTTTTGATTGTAAATATCAACAGTCATTAATAAGGTGGTGGGTGTCATTAGAATGCTTGGACTGTAAATATCAACAGTCATTCATGGAGTGGTGGGTGTGTTTGTGTCATTATAGTGCTTGGAGTGTAAATATCAACTATAATTCATGGGGTGGTGGGTGTGGGGTGTCATTACAGTTCTTGGACTGTAAATATCAACAGTCATTCATTGGGTGGTGGGTGTGTGGGTGTCATTACAGTGTTTTGATTGTAAATATCAACTGTCATTAATAAGGTGGTGGGTGTCATTAGAATGCTTGGACTGTAAATATCAACAGTCATTCATGGAGTGGTGGGTGTGTGGCTGTCATTATAGTGCTTGGACTGTAAATATCAACAGTCAATCATGGGGTGGTGGGTATGTGGGTGTCATTACAGTGCTTGGACTGTAAATATCAACACTCATTCATTGGGTGGTGGGTGTGTGGGTGTCTTTACAGTGTTTTGATTGTAAATATCATCAGTCATTAATAAGGTGGTGGGTGTCATTAGAATGCTTGGACTGTAAATATCAACAGTCATTCATGGAGTGGTGGGTGTGTTAGTGTCATTACAGTGCTTGGACTATAAATATCAACCATAATCATGGGGTGGTGGGTGTGGGGCGTCATTACAGTGCTTTGACTGTAAATATCAACAGTCATTCATGGGTTGGTGGGGGTGAGGGTGTCATTACAGTGCTTAGACTATAAATATCAACCATAATCAAGGGGTGGTGGGTGTCTGTGTGTCATTAGTGCTTGGACTGTGAATATCAACAGTCATTCATGGGGTGGTGGGTGGTATTACAGTGGTTAGACTCTAATATCAACAGTCATTAATGGTATGATGGGTGTGTGGGTGTCATTACAGTTCTTGGACTGTAGATATCAACAGTTATTCATGGGGATGTGGGTGTTTGGGTGTCTATGCAGTGCTTGGACTGTAAATATCAACAGTTAATCATATGGTGGTGGGTGTGTGGCTGTCATTTCAGTGCTTAGACTGTAAATATCAATAGTCATTCATGGGGTGGTGGGTGTGAGGATGTCATCACAGTGCTTAGACTGTATATATCAACAATCATTCATGGGGTTGTGGGTGTGTGGGTGTCATTATAGTGCTTTAACTGTAAATATCAACAGTCATTCATGAGGTGGTGGGTGTGTGGGTGTCATTACAGTGCTTAGACTGTAAATATCATCAGTAATTCATGGGGTTGTGGGTGTGTAGGTGTCATTACAGTGCTTGTACTGTAAATATCAACCATAATTCATGGGGTGGTGGGTGTGGGGTGTCATTACAGTTCTTGGACTGTAAATATAAACCATCATTAATTAGGTGGTGGGTTTGTGGGTGTCATTACAGTGCTCAGACTGTAAATATTAACAGTCATTCATGGGTTGTGGGTGGGTGGGTGTCATTACAGTTCTTTGACTGTAAATATCAACTGTCATTCATAGGGTGTTGGGTGTGTGAGTGTCATTATAGAGCTTGGACTGTAAATATCAACAGTCAATAATGGAGTGGTAGTTGTCATTACAGTGCTTGGACTGTAAAAATCAACAGTCATTAATTGGGTGGTGGGTGTGTGTGTGACATTACAGTGCATGGACTGTAAATATTAACAGTCATTCATGGGGTAGTGGGTGTGTGGATGTCATTACAGTACTCGGACTGAAAATATCAACCGTTATTTATGGGGTGGTGGGTGTGTGGATGTTATTACAGTGGTTGGACTTTAACCCCTCCGGGACGGGCCAAGAATGGAAATACGTACTGTGTTTCTGGGCGCAATACTAACTTTTTACCCTGCCTGTCCGGGTATTTCCCGGAAAATCACTCTACTTCTCTTACTCCCTACGTCTAAACTACAATACTGAACAACTTAAATTTGATTGTGTACTCACCATCAACTCCTCCTCTTTCCATTAAAACCAACCCCAGCTCTCTAGGACACTCCATTGCCGAGAAATCAAGTGAGGAATGGAGGTCACTTTTCCCGTGAGAGCGAGGCTGCGTTCGCTTTGTGAGCGTGGCTGTGACTCAATCTAGCTGGTTGCACCCGCGGAGTGGAGGTTACAGGAGCGGGTGCGCCCGGCAGCGCGGTAGGATGCACCGAATCGAACGAGCCCGTATTTTCTTCACTACGCCCAGCCATTGTCACGGTCAAGCACACACTGATTGAATGTGGGGATGAAAAGGTCTGGTGGTGAAGTATAGCCAGATCAAAAAAAATCCCGACAAATTTGGCGTTTTTCCCCATAAATTACCAAAAGCGGGATTTCCCGCTGCCCGGACTCTGTCGACAGAGCGGGATTTCCCGCTGCCCGGCCTCTGTCGACCGAGCGGGAAATCCCGCTGCCCGGACTCTGGGGGTTAAATATCAACCGTCATTTATAGGGTGGTGGGTGTGTGAGTGTCATTATAGACCTTGGACTGTAAATATCAACAGTCATTCATGGAGTGGTGGTTGTGTGGGTGTCATTACAGTGCTTGGACTGTAAATATCAACAGTCATTAATTGGGTGGTGGAGGTGTAAGTGTCATTACAGAGCTTGTACTGTAAATATCAACAGTCAATCACGGGGTGGTCGGTGTGTGGGTGTCATTACAGTGCTCAGACTGTAAATATCATCAGTAATTCATGGGGTTGTGGATGTGTAGGTGTCATTACAGTGCTTGTACTGTAAATATCAACCATAATTCATGGGGTGGTGGGTGTGGGGTGTCATTATAGTTCTTGGACTGTAAATATAAACCATCATTAATTAGGTGGTGGGTTTGTGGGTGTCATTACAGTGCTCAGACTGTAAATATTAATAGTCTTTCATGGGGTTTTGGGAGTGTGGGTGTCATTACAGTTCTTTGACTGTAAATATCAACTGTCATTCATAGGGTGTTGGGTGTGTGAGTGTCATTATAGAGCTTGGACTATAAATATCAACAGTCATTCATGGAGTGGTAGTTGTGTGAGTGTCATTACAGTGCTTGGACTGTAAATATCAACAGTCATTAATTGGGTGGTGGGTGTGTGTGTGACATTACAGTGCATGGACTGTAAATATTAACAGTCATTCATGGGGTAGTGGGTGTGTGGAAGTCATTACAGTGCTCAGACTGAAAATATCAACCGTTATTTATGGGGTGGTGGGTGTGTGGGTGTTATTACAGTGGTTGGACTGTAAATATCAACCGTCATTCATAAGGTGGTGGGTGTGTGAGTGCCATTATAGAGCTTGGACTGTAAATATCAACAGTCATTCATGGAGTGGTCGGTGTGTGGGTGTCATTACAGTGCTTGGACTGTAAATATCAACAGTCATTAATTGGGTGGTGGAGGTGTAAGTGTCATTACAGTGCTTGGACTGTAAATATCAACAGTCAATCATGGGGTGGTCGGTGTGTGGGTGTCATTACATTGCTTGGACTGTAAATGTCAACAGTCATTCATGGGGTGGTGCATGTGTTGGTGTCATTACAGTGCTTAGACTGTCAATATCAACAGTCATTCATGGGGTGGTGAGTGTGTGGGTGTCAATAAAGTTCTTGTACTAAAAAAATAAACCATCATTTATTAGGTGGTGGGTGTGTGGGTGTCCTTACAGTGCTTGGGCTATAAATATCAACTGTCATTTATGGGGTTGTTGGTGTGTGGGTGTCATTACAGTTCTTATACTGTATATATCAACAGTCATACATAGGTTGGTGAGTGTGTGAGTGTCATTACAGAGCTTGGACTGTAAATATCATCAGTAATTCATGGGGTTGTGGGTGTGTAGGTGTCATTACAGTGCTTGGACTGTAAATATCAATAGTCATTCTTGGGGTGGTGGGTGTGTGGGTGTCATTACAGTGCTTAGACTGTAAATATTAATAGTCATTCATGGGGTTGTGGGTGCGTGGGTGTCATTACAGTTCTTTGACTGTAAATATCAACTGTCATTCATAGGGTGGTGGGTGTGTGAATGTCATTACAAAGCTTGGAATGTAAATATCAACAGTCATTCGTGAGGTTGTATATGTGTAGGTGTCATTACAGTGCTTGGACTGTAAATATGAAAAGTCATTCTTTGGTGGTGGGTGTGTGGGTGTCATTACAGTGCTTAAACTGTAAGTCTCAACAGTCATTTATGGGGTGGTGGGTGTGTGGCTGTCATTATAGTGCTTGGACTGTAAATATCAACAGTCAATCATGGGGTGGTGGGTATGTGGGTGTCATTACAGTGCTTGGACTGTAAATATCAACAGTCATTCATTGGGTGGTGGGTGTGTGGGTGTCATTACATTGTTCTGATTGTAAATATCAACAGTCATTAATAAGGTGGTGGGTGTCATTTGAATGCTTGGACTGTAAATATCAACAGTTATTCATGGAGTGGTGGGTGTGTTGGTGTCATTACAGTGCTTGGACTATAAATATCAACCATAATCATGGGGTGGTGGGTGTGGGGCGTCATTACAGTGCTTTGACTGTAAATATCAACAGTCATTCATGGGGTGGTGGGGAAGAGGGTGTCATTACAGTGCTTAGACTTTAAATATCAACAATCATTCATGGGGTGGTGGGTGTGTGGGTGTCATTATAGTGCTTGGACTGTATATATCAACAGTCATACATAGGGTGGAGGGTGTGTGAGTGTCATTACAGAGCTTGGACTGTAAATATCATCAGCAATTCATGGGGTTGTGGGTGTGTAGGTGTCATTACAGTGCTTGGACTGTAAATATCAAAAGTCATTCTTGGGGTGGTTGGTGTGTGGGTGTCATTACAGTGCTTAGACTGTAAATATCATCAGTAATTCATGGGGTTGTGGGTGTGTAGGTGTCATTACAGTGCTTGTACTGTAAATATTAACCATAATTCATGGGGTGGTGGGTGTGGGGTGTCATTACATTTTTTGGACTGTAAATATAAACCATCATTAATTAGGTGGTGGGTTTGTGGGTGTCATTACAGTGCTCAGACTGTAAATATTAACAGTCATTCATGGGGTTGTGGGTGTGTGGGTGTCATTACAGTTCTTTGACTGTAAATATCAACTGTCATTAATAGGGTGTTGGGTATGTAAGTGTCATTATAGAGCTTGGACTGTAAATATCAACAGTCATTCATGGAGTGGTAGTTGTGTGGGTGTCATTACAGTGCTTGGACTGTAAATATCAACAGTCATTAATTGGGTGGTGGGTATGTGTGTGACATTACAGTGCATGGACTGTAAATATTAACAGTCATTCATGGGGTAGTGGGTGTGTGGAGGTCATTACAGTGCTCGGACTGAAAATATCAACCGTTGTTTATGGGGTGGTAGGTGTGTGGGTGTTATTACATTGGTTGGACTGTAAATATCAACCATCATTCATAGGGTGGTGGGTGTGTGAGTGTCATTATAGAGCTTGGACTGTAAAAATCAACAGTCATTCATGGTTTGGTCGGTGTGTGGGTGTCATTACAGTGCTTGGACTGTAAATATCAACAGTCATTAATTGGGTGGTGGAGGTGTAAGTGTCATTACACTGCTTGGACTGTAAATATCAACAGTCAATCATGGGGTGGTCGGTGTGTGGGTGTCATTACAGTGCTTGGACTGTAAATGTCAACAGTCATTCATGGGGTGGTGCATGTGTTGGTGTCATGACAGTGCTTAGACTGTCAATATCAACATTCATTCATGGGGTTATGAGTGTGTGGGTGTCAATACAGTTCTTGGACTATAAATATAAACCATCATTCATTAGGTGGTGGGTGTGTGGGTGTCATTACAGTGCTTGGGCTATAAATATCAACTGTCATTTATGGGGTTGTTGGTGTGTGGGTATCATTACAGTTCTTATACAGTATATATCAACAGTCATACATAGGTTGGTGGGTGTGTGAGTGTCATTACAGAGCTTGGACTGTAAATATCATCAGTAATTCATGGGGTTGTGGGTGTGTAGGTGTCATTACAGTGCTTGGACTGTAAATATCAAAAGTCATTCATGGGGTGGTGGGTGTGTGGGTGTCATTACAGTGCTTAGACTGTAAATATCAACAGTCATTTATGGGGTGGTGGGTGTGTGGCTGTCATTATAGTGCTTGGACTGTAAATATCAACAGTCAATCATGGAGTGGTGGGTAGGTGGGTGTCATTACAGTGGTTGGACTGTAAATATCAACCGTCATTCATGGGGTGGTGGTTGTGTAGTTGTCATTACAGTGTTTTGATTGTATATATCAACAGTCATTTATAAGGTGCTGGGTGTCATTAGAGTGCTTGGACTGTAAATATCAACAGTCATTCATGGAGTGGTGGGTGTGTTTGTGTAATTATAGTGCTTGGAGTGTAAATATCAACCATTATTCATGGGGCGGTGGGTGTGGGGTGTCATTACAGTTCTTGGACTGTAAATATAAACCATCATTCATTAGGTGGTGGGTTTGTGGGTGTCATTACAGTGCACAGACTGTAAATATTAAGAGTCATTCATGGGGTTGTGGGTGTGTGGGTGTCATTACATTTTTTTGACTGTAAATATCAACTGTCATTCATAGGGTGGTGGGTGTGTGTGTGACATTACAGTGCATGGACTGTAAATATCAACAGTCATTCAAAGGGTAGTGTGTGTGTGGATGTCATTACAGTGCTCGGACTGAAAATATCAACCGTTATTTATGGGGTGGTGGGTGTGTGGATGTTATTACAGTGGTTGGACTGTAAATATCAACCGTCATTTATAGGGTGGTGGGTGTGTGAGTGTCATTATAGACCTTGGACTGTAAATATCAACAGTCATTCATGGAGTGGTGGTTGTGTGGGTGTCATTACAGTGCTCAGACTGTAAATATCATCAGTAATTCATGGGGTTGTGGGTGTGTAGGTGTCATTACAGTGCTTGGACTGTAAATATCAAAAGTCATTCATGGGGTGGTGGGTGTGTGGGTGTCATTACAGTGCTCAGACTGTAAATATTAATAGTCATTAATGGGGTTTTGGGTGTGTGGGTGTCATTACAGTTCTTTGACTGTAAATATCAACTGTCATTCATAGGGTGTTGGGTGTGTGAGTGTCATTATAGAGCTTGGACTGTAAATATCAACAGTCATTCATGGAGTGGTAGTTGTGTGGGTGTCATTACAGTGCTTGGACTATAAATATCAACAGTCATTCATGGGGTAGTGGGTGTGTGGAAGTCATTACAGTGCTCGGACTGAAAATATCAACCGTTATTTATGGGGTGGTGGGTGTGTGGGTGTTATTACAGTGGTTGGACTGTAAATATCAACCGTCATTTATAGGGTAGTGGGTGTGTGAGTGCCATTATAGAGCTTGGACTGTAAATATCAACAGTCATTCATGGAGTGGTCGGTGTGTGGGTGTCATTACAGTGCTTGGACTGTAAATATCAACAGACATTAATTGGGTGGTGGAGGTGTAAGTGTCATTACAGTGCTTGGACTGTAAATATCAACAGTCAATCATGGGATGGTCGGTGTGTTGGTGTCATTACATTGCTTGGACTGTAAATGTCAACAGTCATTCATGGGGTGGTGCATGTGTTGGTGTCATGACAGTGCTTAGACTGTCAATATCAACAGTCATTCATGGGGTGGTGAGTGTGTGGGTGTCAATACAGTTCTTGGACTATAAATATAAACCATCATTTATTAGGTGGTGGGTGTGTGGGTGTCATTACAGTGCTTGGGCTATAAATATCAACTGTCATTTATGGAGTTGTTGGTGTGAGGGTGTCATTACAGTTCTTATACTGTATATATCAACAGTCATACATAGGTTGGTGAGTGTGTGAGTGTCATTACAGAGCTTGGACTGTAAATATCATCAGTAATTCTTGGGGTTGTGGGTGTGTAGGTGTCATTACAGTGCTTGGACTGTAAATATCAAAAGTCATTCTTGTGGTGGTGGGTGTGTGGGTGTCATTACAGTGCTTAGACTGTAAATATTAATAGTCATTCATGGGGTTGTGGGTGTGTGGGTGTCATTACAGTTCTTTGACTGTAAATATCAACTGTCATTCATAGGGTGGTGGGTGTGTGAATGTCAATACAAAGCTTGGACTGTAAATATCAACAGTCATTCGTGATGTTGTATGTGTGTAGGTGTCATTACAGTGCTTGGACTGTAAATATCAAAAGTCATTCTTTGGTGGTGGGTGTGTGGGTGTCATTACAGTGCTTAAACTGTAAGTCTCAACAGTCATTTATGGGGTGGTGGGTGTGTGGCTATCATTATAGTGCTTGGACTGTGTATATCAACAGTCAATCATGTGGTGGTGGGTATGTGGGTGTCATTACAGTGCTTGGACTGTAAATATCAACAGTCATTCATTGGGTGGTGGGTGTGTGGGTGTCATTACATTGTTCTGATTGTAAATATCAACAGTCATTAATAAGGTGGTGGGTGTCATTTGAATGCTTGGACAGTAAATATCAACAGTTATTCATGGAGTGGTGGGTGTGTTGGTGTCATTACAGTGCTTGGACTATAAATATCAACCATAATCATGGAATGGTGGGTGTGGGGCGTCATTACAGTGCTTTGACTGTAAATATCAACAGTCATTCATGGGGTGGTGGGGGTGAGGGTGTCATTACTGTGCTTAGACTTTAAATATCAACAATCATTCATGGGGTGGTGGGTGTGTGGGTGTCATTATAGTACTTGGACTGTAAATATCAACAGTCATTAATGGTGTTGTGGGTGTGTGGGTGTCATTACAGTTCTTGGACTGTATATATCAACAGTCATACATAGGGTGGAGGGTGTGTGAGTGTCATTACAGAGCTTGGACTGTAAATATCATCAGCAATTCATGGGGTTGTGGGTGTGGCGGTGTCAATACAGTGCTTGGACTGTAAATATCAAAAGTCATTCTTGGGGTGATGGGTGTGTGGGTGTCATTACAGTGCTTAGACTGTAAATATCATCAGTAATTCATGGGGTTGTGGGTGTGTAGGTGTCATTACAGTGCTTCTACTGTAAATATCAACCATAATTCATGGGGTGGTGGGTGTGGGGTGTCATTACATTTCTTGGACTGTAAATATAAACCATCATTAATTAGGTGGTGGGTTTGTGGGTGTCATTACAGTGCTCAGACTGTAAATATTAACAGTCATTCATGGGGTTGTGGGTGTGTGGGTGTCATTACAGTTCTTTGACTGTAAATATCAACTGTCATTAATAGGGTGTTGGGTGTGTGAGTGTCATTATAGAGCTTGGACTGTAAATATCAACCGTCATTCATAGGGTGGTGGGTGTGTGAGTGTCATTATAGAGCTTGGACTGTAAATATCAACAGTCATTCATGGAGTGGTCGGTGTGTGGGTGTCATTACAGTGCTTGGACTGTAAATATCAACAGTCATTAATTGGGTGGTGGAGGTGTAAGTGTCATTACACTGCTTGGACTGTAAATATCAACAGTCAATCCTGGGGTGGTCGGTGTGTGGGTGTCATTACAGTGCTTGGACTGTAAATGTCAACAGTCATTCATGGGGTGGCGCATGTGTTGGTGTCATGACAGTTCTTAGACTGTCAATATCAACAGTCATTCATGGGGTGGTGAGTGTGTGGGTGTCAATACAGTTCTTGGACTATAAATATAAACCATCATTCATTAGGTGGTGGGTGTGTGGGTGTCATTACAGTGCTTGGTCTATAAATATCAACTGTCATTTATGGGGTTGTTGGTGTGTGGGTATCATTACAGTTCTTATACAGTATATATCAACAGTCATACATAGGTTGGTGGGTGTGTGAGTGTCATTACAGAGCTTGGACTGTAAATATCATCAGTAATTCATGGGGTTGTGGGTGTGTAGGTGTCATTACAGTGTTTGGACTGTAAATATCAAAAGTCATTCTTGGGGTGGTGGGTGTGTGGGTGTCATTACAGTGCTTAGACTGTAAATATTAACAGTCATTTATGGGGTGGTGGGTGTGTGGCTGTCATTATAGTGCTTAGACTGTAAATATTAACAGTCAATCATGGAGTGGTGGGTAGGTGGGTTTCATTACAGTGTTTGGACTGTAAATATCAACCGTCATTCATGGGGTGGTGGTTGTGTAGTTTTCATTACAGTGTTTTGATTGTATATATCAACAGTCATTTATAAGGTGCTGGGTGTCATTAGAGTGCTTGGACTGTAAATATCAACAGTCATTCATGGAGTGGTGGGTGTGTTTGTGTCATTATAGTGCTTGGAGTGTAAATATCAACTATAATTCATGGGGTGGTGGGTGTGGGGTGTCATTACAGTTCTTGGACTGTAAATATAAACCATCATTCATTAGGTGGTGGGTTTGTGGGTGTCATTACAGTGCACAGACTGTAAATATTAAGAGTCATTCATGGGGTTGTGGGTGTGTGGGTGTCATTACATTTCTTTGACTGTAAATATCAACTGTCATTCATAGGGTGGTGGGTGTGTGAATGTCATTACAAAGCTTGGACTGTAAATATCAACAGTCATTCATGAAGTTGTATGTGTGTAGGTGTCATTACAGTGCTTGGACTGTAAATATCAAAAGTCATTCTTTGGTGGTGGGTGTGTGGGTGTCATTACAGTGCTTAAACTGTAAGTCTCAACAGTCATTTATGGGGTGGTGGGTGTGTGGCTGTCATTATAGTGCTTGGACTGTAAATATCAACAGTCAATCATGGGGTGGTTGGTATGTGGGTGTCATTACAGTGCTTGGACTGTAAATATCAACAGTCATTCATTGGGTGGTGGGTGTGTGGGTGTCATTACATTGTTCTGATTGTAAATATCAACAGTCATTAATAAGGTGGTGGGTGTCATTCGAATGCTTGGACTGTAAATATCAACAGTTATTCATGGAGTGGTAGGTGTGTTGGTGTCATTACAGTGCTTGGACTATAAATATCAACCATAATCATGGGGTGGTGGGTGTGGGGCGTCATTACAGTGCTTTGACTGTATATATCAACAGTCATTCATGTGGTGGTGGGGGTGAGGGTGTCATTACAGTGCTTAGACTTTAAATATCAACAATCATTCATTGGGTGGTGGGTGTGTGGGTGTCATTATAGTGCTTGGACTGTAAATATCAA
Organism: Petrolisthes cinctipes; assembly: GCA_033782935.1. NCBI lineage: Eukaryota > Metazoa > Arthropoda > Malacostraca > Decapoda > Porcellanidae > Petrolisthes > Petrolisthes cinctipes. The sequence continues at coordinate 2,224,667 of JAWQEG010000163.1, read as the reverse complement.
CAGTCATTAATGGGGTTGTGGGTGTGTGGGTGTCATTACAGTTCTTGGACTGTAAATATCAACAGTCATTAATGGGGTGGTGGGTGTGTGGGTGTCATTACAGTGCTTAGACTGTAAATATCAACAGTCATTTATGGGGTGGTGGGTGTGTGGCTGTCATTATAGTGCTTGGACTGTAAATATCAACAGTCAATCATAGAGTGGTGGGTATGTGGGTGTCATTACAGTGCTTGGACTGTAAATATCAACCGTCATTAATGGGGTGGTGGTTGTGTGGTTGTCATTACAGTGTTTTGATTGTAAATATAAACAGTCATTTATAAGGTGGTGGGTGTCATTAGAGTGCTTGAACTGTAAATATCAACAGTCATTCATTGAGTGGTGGGTGTGTTGGTGTCATTACAGTGCTTGGACTGTAAATATCAACCATAATTTTTGGGGTGGTGGGTGTGGGGTGTCCTTACAGTTCTTGGACTTGTCATGGATCCAGCCCAATTGGTAACGCTGGACCATGTTTATTGGTAACACTGTAGTTGTGTTTGGCTATATTTTATACCTTCCCTGGCGGGCGCATGATAGGTGCATATAATTAACTGTAACTACATTCCCCACTAATATTATTCATGTTGTTATTCATTTAATATAGTAATTCTCTGCTAGTAATGTATAAACTCATATTATTCATCATCAAATATTCATATTGTTATTGTTAGATAGTTTTCCCCCAGGCTAGGTTGAATAACCCCTTTTCGCGGCCGTCCCAGAGGCGGCCTGGCTTGCTCTAGGTCTCTCTCTGTTCCCGCCACTGGTCAAGCTCTCCTCCTTGTTGTGTCCCTTGTGAAATGCTCCCTCGTGGTGCATTAAGGTTTGTCCTTTGTTAAGAGGCATAGTCAATCTCGACTATGGGCCTGGTAGGATATTCATATTTGTGCTGTATCCCTTATTTCCTGTGTACATTAAATATGTAAATACTGTGTGTAAATGTAGTTAATTGTTTATTAATATTCCTCTCCAGACTACCCCTTAACGTTTTTACCTCATGCGCACCATTCCCTCATATTAATGGCTGCTCACTGGGTTATTGAGTGTTCTAAATTAGACTTCGTCACAGCTTCCCTGTGTTATTGAGGGTAGTAGCCCAGGGCAAGGGTTAATCAGGGGGAGGTGTCATGGATCCAGCCCAATTGGTAATGCTGGACCATGTTTATTGGTAACACTGTAGTTGTGTTTGGCTATATTTTTTACCTTCCCTGGCGGGCGCACGATAAGTGCATATAATTAACTGTAACTACATTCCCCACTAATATTATTCATGTTGTTATTCATTTAATATAGTAATTCTCTGCTAGTAATGTATAAACTCATATTATTCATCATCAAATATTCATATTGTTATTGTTAGATAGTTTTCCCCCAGGCTAGGTTGAATAACCCCTTTTCGCTGCCGTCCCAGAGGCGGCCTGGCTTGCTCTAGGTCTCTCTCTGTTCCCACCACTGGTCAAGACAACATCTCCCCCTCAGCTCTCCTCCTTGTTGTGTCCCTTGTGAAATGCTCCCTCGTGGTGCATTAAGGTTTGTCCTTTGTTAGGAGGCATAGTCAATCTCGACTATGGGCCTGGTAGGATATTCATATTAGTGCTGTATCCCTTTTTTCCTGTGTACATTAAATATGTAAATACTGTGTGTAAATGTAGTTAATTGTTTATTAATATTCCTCTCCAGACTACCCCTTAACGTTTTTACCTCATGCGCACCATTCCCTCATATTAATGGCTGCTCACTGGGTTATTGAGTGTTCTAAATTAGACTTTGTCACAGCTTCCCTGTGTTATTGAGGGTAGTAGCCCAGGGCAAGGGTTAATCAGGGTTGTAAAGTGATAGACTGTAAATATAAACCATCATTCATTAGGTGGTGGGTTTGTGGGTGTCATTACCGCGCTCAGACTGCAAATATTAACAGTCATTCATGGGGTTGTGGGTGTGTGGGTGTCATTACAGTTCTTTGACTGTAAATATCAACTGTCATTCATAGGGTGGTGGGTGTGTGAGTGTCATTACAAAGCTTGGACTGTAAATATCAACAGTCATTCATGACGTTGTATGTGTGTAGGTGTCATTACAGTGCTTGGACTGTAAATATCAAAAGTCATTCTTTGGTGGTGGGTGTGTGGGTGTCATTACAGTGCTTAAACTTTAAGTCTCAACAGTCATTTATGGAGTGGTGGGTGTGTGGCTGTCATTATAGTGCTTGGACTGTAAATATCAACAGTCAATCATGGGGTGGTGGGTATGTGGGAGTCATTACAGTGCTTGGACTGTAAATATCAACAGTCATTCATTGGGTGGTGGGTGTGTGGGTGTCATTACAGTGTTTTGATTGTAAATATCAACAGTCATTAATAAGGTGGTGGGTGTCATTAGAATGCTTGGACTGTAAATATCAACAGTCATTCATGGAGTGGTGGGTGTGTTAGTGTCATTACAGTGCTTGGACTATAAATATCAACCATAATCATGGGGTGGTGGGTGTGGGGCGTCATTACAGTGCTTTGACTGTAAATATCAACAGTCATTCATGGGTTGGTGGGGGTGAGGGTGTCATTACAGTGCTTAGACTATAAATATCAACCATAATCAAGGGGTGGTGGGTGTCTGTGTGTAATTAGTGCTTGGACTGTGAATATCAACAGTCATTAATGGGGTGGTGGGTGGTATTACAGTGCTTAGACTCTAATATCAACAGTCATTAATGGGGTGATGGGTGTGTGGGTGTCATTACAGTTCTTGGACTGTAGATATCAACAGTTATTCATGGGGATGTGGGTGTTTGGGTGTCTATGCAGTGCTTGGACTGTAAATATCAACAGTTAATCATATGGTGGTGGGTGTGTGGCTGTCATTTCAGTGCTTAGACTGTAAATATCAATAGTCATTCATGGGGTGGTGGGTGTGAGGATGTCATCACAGTGCTTGGACTGTATATATCAACAATCATTCATGGGGTTGTGGGTGTGTGGGTGTCATTATAGTGCTTGGACTGTAAATATCAACAGTCATTCATGAGGTGGTGGGTGTGTGGGTGTCATTACAGTGCTTAGACTGTAAATATCATCAGTAATTCATGGGGTTGTGGGTGTGTAGGTGTCATTACAGTGCTTGTACTGTAAATATCAACCATAATTCATGGGGTGGTGGGTGTGGGGTGTCATTACATTTCTTGGACTGTAAATATAAACCATCATTAATTAGGTGGTGGGTTTGTGGGTGTCATTACAGTGCTCAGACTGTAAATATTAACAGTCATTCATGGGGTTGTGGGTGTGGGTGTCATTACAGTTCTTTGACTGTAAATATCAACAGTCATTCATGGAGTGGTAGTTGTGTGGGTGTCATTACAGTGCTTGGACTGTAAATATCAACAGTCATTAATTGGGTGGTGGGTGTGTGTGTGACATTACAGTGCATGAACTGTAAATATTAACAGTCATTCATGGGGTAGTGGGTGTGTGGATGTCATTACAGTGCTCGGACTGAAAATATCAACCGTTATTTATGGGGTGGTGGGTGTGTGGGTGTTATTACAGTGGTTGGACTGTAAATATCAACCGTCATTCATAGGGTGGTGGGTGTGTGAGTGTCATTATAGACCTTGGACTGTAAATATCAACAGTCATTCATGGAGTGGTGGTTGTGTGGGTGTCATTACAGTGCTTGGACTGTAAATATCAACAGTCATTAATTGGGTGGTGGAGGTGTAAGTATCATTACAGAGCTTGGACTGTAAATATCAACAGTCAATCATGGGGTGGTCGGTGTGTGGGTGTCATTACAGTGCTCAGACTGTAAATATCATCAGTAATTCTTGGGGTTGTGGGTGTGTAGGTGTCATTACAGTGCTTGTACTGTAAATATCAACCATAATTCATGGGGTGGTGGGTGTGGGGTGTCATTACAGTTCTTGGACTGTAAATATAAACTATCATTAATTTGGTGGTGGGTTTGTGGGTGTCATTACAGTGTTTGGACTGTAAATATCAAAAGTCATTCTTTGGTGGTGGGTGTGTGGGTGTCATTTCAGTGCTTAAACTGTAATCTCAACAGTCATTAATGGGATGGTGGGTGTGTGGCTGTCATTATAGTGCTTGGACTGTAAATATCAACAGTCAATCATGGGGTGGTGGGTATGTGGGTGTCATTACAGTGCTTGGACTGTAAATATCAACAGTCATTCATTGGGTGGTGGGTGTGTGGGTGTCATTACATTGTTTTCATTGTAAATATCAACAGTCATTAATAAGGTGGTGGGTGTCATTCGAATGCTTGGACTGTAAATATCAACAGTCATTCATGGAGTGGTGGGTGTGATGGTGTTATTACAGTGCTTGGACTATAAATATCAACCATAATCATGGGGTGGTGGGTGTGGGGCGTCATTACAGTGCTTTGACTGTAAATATCAACAGTCATTCATGGGGTGGTGGGGGTGAGGGTGTCATTACAGTGCTTAGACTTTAAATATCAACAATTATTCATGGGGTGGTGGGTGTGTGGGTGTCATTATAGTGCTTGGACTATAAATATCAACAGTCATTAATAGGGTTGTGGGTGTGTGGGTGTCATTACAGTTCTTGGACTGTATATATCAACAGTCATACATAGGGTGGAGGGTGTGTGAGTGTCATTACAGTGCTCAGACTGTAAATATCATCAGTAATTCATGGGGTTGTGGGTGTGTAGGTGTCATTACAGTGCTTGGACTGTAAATATTAACCATAATTCATAGGGTGGTGGGTGTGGGGTGTCATTACAGTTCTTGGACTGTAAATATAAACCATCATTAATTAGGTGGTGGGTTTGTGGGTGTCATTACAGTGCTCAGACTGTAAATATTAACAGTCATTCATGGGGTTGTGGGTGTGTGGGTGTCATTACAGTTCTTTGACCGTAAATATCAACTGTCATTCATAGGGTGTTGGGTGTGTGAGTGTCATTATAGAGCTTGGACTGTAAATATCAACAGTCATTAATGGAGTGGTAGTTGTGTGGGTGTCATTACAGTGCTTGGACTGTAAATATCAACAGTCATTAATTGGGTGGTGGGTGTGTGTGTGACATTACAGTGCATGGACTGTAAATATTAACCGTCATTCATGGGGTAGTGGGTGTGTGGATGTCATTACAGTGCTTGGACTGAAAATATCAACCGTTATTTATGGGGTGGTGGGTGTGTGGTTGGACTGTAAATATCAACCGTCATTCACAGGGTGGTAGGTGTGTGAGTGTCATTATAGACCTTGGACTGTAAATATCAACAGTCATTCATGGAGTGGTGGTTGTGTGGGTGTCATTACAGTGCTTGGACTGTAAATATCAACAGTCATTAATTGGGTGGTGGAGGTGTAAGTGTCATTACAGAGCTTGGACTGTAAATATCAACAGTCAATCATGGGGTGGTCGGTGTGTGGGTGTCATTACAGTGCTCAGACTGTAAATATCATCAGTAATTCTTGGGGTTGTGGGTGTGTAGGTGTCATTACAGTGCTTGGACTGTAAATATTAACCATAATTCATAGGGTGGTGGGTGTGGGGTGTCATTACAGTTCTTGGACTGTAAATATAAACCATCATTAATTAGGTGGTGGGTTTGTGGGTGTCATTACAGTGCTCAGACTGTAAATATTAACAGTCATTCAAGGGGTTGTGGGTGTGTGGGTGTCATTACAGTTCTTTGACTGTAAATATCAACTGTCATTCATAGGGTGTTGGGTGTGTGAGTGTCATTATAGAGCTTGGACTGTAAATATCAACAGTCATTAATGGAGTGGTAGTTGTGTGGGTGTCATTACAGTGCTTGGACTGTAAATATCAACAGTCATTAATTGGGTGGTGGGTGTGTGTGTGACATTACAGTGCATGGACTGTAAATATTAACAGTCATTCATGGGGTAGTGGGTGTGTGGATGTCATTACAGTGCTTGGACTGAAAATATCAACCGTTATTTATGGGGTGGTGTGTGTGTGGTTAGACTGTAAATATCAACCGTCATTCACAGGGTGGTAGGTGTGTGAGTGTCATTATAGACCTTGGACTGTAAATATCAACAGTCATTCATGGAGTGGTGGTTGTGTGGGTGTCATTACAGTGCTTGGACTGTAAATATCAACAGTCATTAATTGGGTGGTGGAGGTGTAAGTGTCATTACAGAGCTTGGACTGTAAATATCAACAGTGAATCATGGGGTGGTCGGTGTGTGGGTGTCATTACAGTGCTCAGACTGTAAATATCATCAGTAATTCTTGGGGTTGTGTTTGTGTAGGTGTCATTACAGTGCTTGTACTGTAAATATCAACCATAATTCATGGGTTGGTGGGTGTGGGGTGTCATTATAGTTCTTGGACTGTAAATATAAACCATCATTAATTAGGTGGTGGGTTTGTGGGTGTCATTACAGTGCTCAGACTGTAAATATTAACAGTCATTCATGGGGTTGTGGGTGTGTGGGTGTCATTACAGTTCTTTGGCTGTAAATATCAACTGTCATTCATAGGGTGTTGGGTGTGTGAATGTCATTATAGAGCTTGGACTGTAAATATCAACAGTCATTCATGGAGTGGAAGTTGTGTGGGTGTCATTACAGTGCTTGGACTGTAAATATCAACAGTCATTAATTGGGTGGTGGGTGTGTGTGTGACATTACAGTGCATGGACTGTAAATATTAACAGTCATTCATGGGGTAGTGGGTGTGTGGATGTCATTACAGTGCTCGGACTGAAAATATCAACCGTTATTTATGGGGTTGTGGGTGTGTGGGTGTTATTACAGTGGTTGAACTGTAAATATCAACCGTCATTCATAGGGTGGTGGGTGTGTGAGTGTCATTGTAGAGCTTGGACTGTAAATATCAACAGTCATTCATGGAGTGGTGGGTGTGTAGGTGTCATTACAGTGCTTGGACTGTAAATATCAACCATAATTCATGGGGTTGTGGGTGTGTAGGTGTCATTACAGTGCTTGGACATTAAATATCAAAAGTCATTTTTGGGGTGGTGGGTGTGTGGGTGTCATTACAGTGCTTAGACTGTAAATATCAACAGTCATTTATGGGGTTGTGGGTGTGTGGCTGTCATTATAGTGCTTGGACTGTAAATATCAACAGTCAATCATGGAGTGGTGGGTAGGTGGGTGTCATTACAGTGCTTGGACTGTAAATATAAACCGTCATTCATGGGGTGGTGGTTGTGTGGTTGTCATTACAGTGTTTTGATTGTATATATCAACAGTCATTTATAAGGTGCTAGGTGTCATTAGAGTGCTTGGACCGTAAATATTAACAGTCATTCATGGAGTGGTGGGTGTGTAGGTGTCATTACAGTGCTTGGACTGTAAATATCAACCATAATTCATGAGGTGGTGGGTGTGGGGTGTCATTACAGTTCTTGGACTGTAAATATAAACCATCATTCATTAGGTGGTGGGTTTGTGGGTGTCATTACAGTGCACAGACTGTAAATATTAAGAGTCATTCATGGGGTTGTGGGTGTGTGGGTGTCATTACAGTGCTTGGACTGTAAATATCAAAAGTCATTCTTTGGTGGTGGGTGTGTGGGTGTCATTACAGTGCTTAAACTGTAAGTCTCAATAGTCATTTATGGGGTGGTGGGTGTGTGGCTGTCATTATAGTGCTTGGACTGTAAATATCAACAGTCAATCATGGGGTGGTGTGTATGTGGGTGTCATTACAGTGCTTGGACTGTAAATATCAACAGTCATTCATTGGGTGGTGGGTGTGTGGGTGTCATTACATTGTTTTGATTGTAAATATCAACAGTCATTAATAAGGTGGTGGGTGTCATTCGAATGCTTGGACTGTAAATATCAACAGTTATTCATGGAGTGGTGGGTGTGTTGGTGTTATTACAGTGCATGGACTATAAATATCAACCATAATCATGGGGTGGTGGGTGTGGGGCGTCATTACAGTGCTTTGACTGTAAATATCAAAAGTCATTCATGGGGTGGTGGGGGTGAGGGTGTCATTACAGTGCTTAGACTTTAAATATCAACAATCATTCATGGGGTGGTGGGTGTGTCGGTGTCATTAGAGTGCTTGGACTGTAAATATCAACAGTCATTAATGTGGTTGTGGGTGTGTGGGTGTCATTACAGTTCTTGGACTGTATATATCAACAGTCATACATAGGGTGGAAGGTCTGTGAGTGTCATTACAGAGCTTGGACTGTAAATATCATCAGTAATTCATGGGGTTGTGGGTGTGTAGGTGTCATTACAGTGCTTGGACTGTAAATATCAAAAGTCATTCTTGGGTTGGTGGGTGTGTGGGTGTCATTACAGTGCTTAGACTGTAAATATCATCAGTAATTCATGGGGTTGTGGGTGTGTAGGTGTCATGACAGTGCTTGTACTATAAATATCAACCATAATTCATGGGGTGGTGGGTGTGGGGCGTCATTACAGTTTTTTGACGGTAAATATCAACAGTCATTCATGGGGTGGTGGGGGTGAGGGTGTCATTACAGTGCTTAGACTTTAAATATCAACAATCATTCATGGGGTGGTGGGTGTGTGGGTGTCATTATAGTGCTTGGACTGTAAATATCAACAGTCATTAATGGGGTTGTGGGTGTGTGGGTGTCATTACAGTTCTTGGATTGTATATATCAACAGTCATACATAGGGTGGTGGGTGTGGGGTGTCATTACAGTGCTTTGACTGTAAATATCAACAGTCATTCATGGGTTGGTGGGGGTGAGGGTGTCATTACAGTGCTTAGACTATAAATATCAACCATAATCAAGGGGTGGTGGGTGTCTGTGTGTCATTAGTGCTTGGACTGTGAATATCAACAGTCATTCATGGGGTGGTGGGTGGCACTACAGTGCTTAGACTCTAATATCAACAGTCATTAATGGGGAGATGGGTGTGTGGGTGTCATTACAGTTCTTGGACTGTAGATATCAACAGTTATTCATGGGGATGTGGGTGTTTGGGTGTCTATGCAGTGCTTGGAGTGTAAATATCAACGGTTAATCATATGGTGGTGGGTGTGTGGCTGTCATTTCAGTGCTTAGACTGTAAATATCAATAGTCATTCATGGGGTGGTGGGTGTGAGGATGTCATCACAGTGCTTAGACTGTATATATCAACAATCATTCATGGGGTTGTGGGTGTGTGGGTGTCATTATAGTGCTTGGACTGTAAATATCAACAGTCATTCATGAGGTGGTGGGTGTGTGGGTGTCATTACATTGCTTGGACTGTAAATATCAAGTCATTCATGGGGTGGTGGGTGTATGGGTGTCATTAGTGCTTGGACTGTGAATATCAACAGTCATTCATGGCGTGGTGGTGTCATTACAGTGCTTAGACTCTAATATGAACTGTTATTCATATGGTGATGGGTGTGTAGGTGTCATTACAGTGCTTGGACTGTAAAATTAAACAGTTATTCATGGGGATGTGGGTGTTTGGGTGTCATTATAATGTTTGGACTGTAAATATTATCAGTCATTCATGGTGTAGTGGGTGTGTGGATGTCATTACAGTGCTTGGACTAATAATATCAACTGTCATTAATGGGGTGGTGGGTGTGTGGGATTCATTACAGTTCTTGTATTGTAAATATCAACCATCCTTTATTGGGTGGTTGGTGTGTGTGTGACATTACAGTGCATGGACTGTAAATATTAACAGTCATTCATGGGGTAGTGGGTGTGTGGATGTCATTACAGTGCTCGGACTGAAAATATCAACCGTTATTTATGGGTGGTGGGTGTGTGGGTGTTATTACAGTGGTTGGACTGTAAATATCAACCGTCATTCATAGGGTGGTGGGTGTGTGTGTGTCATTATAGACCTTGGACTGTAAATATCAACAGTCATTCATGGAGTGGTGGTTGTGTGGGTGTCATTACAGTGCTTGGACTGTAAATATCAACAGTCATTAATTGGGTGGTGGAGGTGTAAGTATCATTAAAGAGCTTGGACTGTAAATATCAACAGTCAATCATGGGGTGGTCAGTGTGTGGGTGTCATTACAGTGCTCAGACTGTAAATATCATCAGTAATTCTTGGGGTTGTGGGTGTGTAGGTGTCATTACAGTGCTTGTACTGTAAATATCAACCATAATTCATGGGGTGGTGGGTGTGGGGTGTCATTACAGTTCTTGGACTGTAAATATAAACCATCATTAATTAGGTGGTGGGTTTGTGGGTGTCATTACAGTGCTTGGACTGTAAATATCAAAAGTCATTCATTTGTGGTGGGTGTGTGGGTGTCATTACAGTGCTTAAACTGCAAGTCTCAACAGTCATTTATTGGGTGGTTAGTGTGTGGCTGTCATTATAGTGCTTGGACTGTAAATATCAACAGTCAATCATGGGGTGGTGGGTATGTGGGTGTCATTACAGTGCTTGGACTGTAAATATCAACAGTCATTCATTGGGTGGTGGGTGTGTGGGTGTCATTACATTGTTTTGATTGTAAATATCAACACTCATTAATAAGGTGGTGGGTGTCATTCGATTGCTTGGACTGTAAATATTAACAGTCATTCATGGAGTGGTGGGTGTGTTGGTGTTATTACAGTGCTTGGACTATAAATATCAACCATAATCATGGGGTGGTGGGTGTGGGGCGTCATTACAGTGCTTTGACTGTAAATATCAACAGTCATTCATGGGGTGTTGGGGGTGAGGGTGTCATTACAGTGCTTAGACTTTAAATATCAACAATCATTCATGGGGTGGTGGGTGTGTGGGTGTCATTATAGTTCTTGGACTGTAAATATCAACAGTCATTAATAGGGTTGTGTGTGTGTGGGTGTCATTACAGTTCTTGGACTGTATATATCAACAGTCATACATAGGATGGAGGGTGTGTGAGTGTCATTACAGAGCTTGGACTGTAAATATCATCAGTAATTTATGGGGTTGTGGGTGTGTAGGTGTCATTACAGTGCTTGGACAGTAAATATCAAAAGTCATTCTTGGGGTGGTGGGTGTGTGGGTGTCATTACAGTGCTTAGACTGTAAATATCAACAGTCATTTATGTGGTGGTGGGTGTGTGGCTGTCATTATAGTGCTTAGACTGTAAATATCAACAGTCAATCATGGAGTGGTGGGTACGTGGGAGTCATTACAGTGTTTGGACTGTAAATATCAACCGTCATTCATGGGGTGGTGGTTGTGTAGTTGTCATTACAGTGTTTTGATTGTATATATCAACAGTCATTTATAAGGTGCTGGGTGTCATTAGAGTGCTTGGACTGTAAATATCAACAGTCATTCATGGAGTGGTGGGTGTGTTTGTGTCATTACAGTGCTTGGAGTGTAAATATCAACCATAATTCATGGGGTGGTGGGTGTGGGTTGTCATTACAGTTCTTGGACTGTAAATATAAACCATCATTTATTAGGTGGTGGGTTTGTGGGTGTCATTACAGTGCACAGACTGTAAATATTAAGAGTCATTCATGGAGTTGTGGGTGTGTGGGTGTCATTACAGTTCTTTGACTGTAAATATCAACTGTCATTCATAGGGTGGTGTGTGTGTGAATGTCATTACAAAGCTTGGACTGTAAATATCAACAGTCATTCATGAGGTTGTATGTGTGTAGGTGTCATTACAGTGCTTGGACTGTAAATATCAAAAGTCATTCTTTGGTGGTGGGTGTGTGGGTGTCATTACAGTGCTTAAACTGTAAGTCTCAACAGTCATTTATGGGGTGGTGGGTGTGTGGCTGTCATTATAGTGCTTGGACTGTAAATATCAACAGTCAATCATGGGGTGGTGGGTATGTGGGTATCATTACAGTGAGTGGACTGTAAATATCAAATGTCTTTTTTTGGTGGTGGGTGTGTGGGTGTCATTACAGTGCTTAAACTGTAAGTCTCAACAGTCATTTATGGGGTGGTGGGTGTGTGTCTGTCATTATAGTGCTTGGACTGTAAATATCAACAGTCAATCATGGGGTGGCGGGTATGTGGGTATCATTACAGTGCTTGGACTGTAAATATCAACAGTCATTCATTGGGTGGTGGGTGTGTTTTTGTCATTACATTGTTCTAATTTTAAATATCAACAGTCATTAATAAGGTGGTGGGTGTCATTCGAATGCTTGGACTGTAAATATCAACAGTTATTCATGGAGTGGTGGGTGTGTTGGTGTCATTACAGTGCTTGGACTATAAATATCAACCATAATCATGGGGTGGTGGGTGTGGGGCGTCATTACAGTGCTTTGACTGTAAATATCAACAGTCATTCATGGGGTGGTGGGGGTGAGGGTGTCATTACAGTGCTTAGACTTTAAATATCAACAATCATTCATGGGGTGGTGGGTGTGTGGGTGTCATTATAGTGCTTGGACTGAAAATATCAACAGTCATTCATGGGGTGGTGGGTGGCATTACAGTGCTTAGACTCTAATATCAACAGTCATTAATGGGGTGATGGGTGTGTGGGTGTCATTACAGTTCTTGGACTGTAGATATCAACAGTTATTCATGGGAATGTGGGTGTTTGGGTGTCTATGCAGTGCTTGGACTGTAGATATCAACGGTTAATCATATTGTGGTGGGTGTGTGTCTGTCATTTCAGTGCTTAGACTGTAAATATCAATAGTCATTCATGGGGTGGTGGGTGTGAGGATGTCATCACAGTGCTTAGACTGTATATATCAACAATCATTCATGGATTTGTGGGTGTGTGGGTGTCATTATAGTACTTGGACTGTAAATATCAACAGCCATTCATGAGGTGGTGGGTGTGTGGGTGTCATTATTGCTTGGACTGTGAATATCAACAATCATTCATGGCGTGGTGGTGGCATTACAGTGCTTAGACTCTAATATCAACTGTTATTCATAGGGTGATGGGTGTGTAGGTGTCATTACAGTGCTTGGAATATAAATATAAACAGTTATTCATGAGGATGTGGGTGTTTGGGTGTCATTATAGTGTTTGGACTGTAAATATTATCAGTCATTCATGGGGTAGTGGGTGTGTGGATGTCATTACAGTGCTTGGACTAATAATATCAGCTGTCATTAATGGGGTGGTGGGTGTGTGGGTTTCATTACAGTTCTTGTACTGTAAATATCAACCATCCTTTATTGGGTGGTTGGTGTGTGTGTGACATTACAGTGCATGGACTGTAAATATTAACAGTCATTCATGGGGTAGTGGGTGTGTGGATGTCATTACAGTGCTCGGACTGAAAATATCAACCGTTATTTATGGGGTGGTGGGTGTGTGGGTGTTATTACAGTGGTTGGACTGTAAATATCAACCGTCATTTAAAGGGTGGTGGGTGTGTGAGTGTCATTATAGAGCTTGGACTGTAAATATCAACAGTCATTCATGGAGTGGTGGTTGTGTAGGTGTCATTACAGTGCTTGGACTGTAAATATCAACAGTCATTAATTGGGTGGTGGAGGTGTAAGTGTCATTACAGAGCTTGGACTGTAAATATCAACAGTCAATCATGGGGTGGTCGGTGTGTAGGTGTCATTACAGTGCTCAGACTGTAAATATCATCAGTAATTCATGGGGTTGTTGGTGTGTAGGTGTCATTACAGTGCTTGGACTGTAAATATCAACCATAATTCATAGGGTGGTGGGTGTGGGGTGTCATTACAGTTCTTGGACTGTAAATATAAACCATTATTAATCAGGTGGTGGGTTTGTGGGTGTCATTACAGTGCTCAGACTGTAAATATTAACAGTCATTCATGGGGTTGTGGGTGTGTGGGTGTCATTACAGTTCTTTGACTGTAAATATCAACTGTCATTCATAGGGTGTTGGGTGTGTGAGTGTCATTATAGACCTTGGACTGTAAATATCAATAGTCATTAATGGAGTGGTAGTTGTGTGGGTGTCATTACAGTGCTTGGACTGTAAATATCAACATTCATTAATTGGGTGGTGGGTGTGTGTGTGACATTACAGTGCATGGACTGTAAATATTAACAGTCATTCATGGGGTAGTGGGTGTGTGGATGTCATTGCAGTGCACTGACTGAAAATATCAACAGTTATTTATGGGGTGGTGGATGTGTGGGTGTTATTACAGTGGTTGGACTGTAAATATCAACAGTCATTCATAGGGTGGTGGGTGTGTGAGTGTCATTATAGACCTTGGACTGTAAATATCAACAGTCATTTATGGAGTGGTGGTTGTGTGGGTGTCATTACAGTGCTTGGACTGTAAATATCAACAGTCATTAATTGGGTGGTGGAGGTGTAAGTGTCATTACAGAGCTTGGAATGTAAATAGTAACAGTCAATCATGGAGTGGTCGGTGTGTGGGTGTCATTACAGTGCTCAGACTGTAAATATCATCAGTAATTCTTGGGGTTGTGGGTGTGTTGGTGTCATTACAGTGCTTGTACTGTAAATATCAACCATAATTCATAGGGTGGTGGGTGTGGGGTGTCATTACAGTTCTTGGACTGTAAATATAAACCATCATTAATTAGGTGGTGGGTGTCATTACAGTGCTCAGACTTTAAATATTAACAGTCATTCATGGGGTTGTGGGTCTGTGGGTGTCATTACAGTTCTTTGACTGTAAATATCAACTGTCATTCATAGGGTGTTGGGTGTGTGAATGTCATTATAGAGCTTGGACTGTAAATATCAACAGTCATTCATAGAGTGGTAGTTGTGTGGGTGTCATTACAGTGCTTGGACTGTAAATATCAACAGTCATTAATTGGGTTGTGGGTGTGTGTGTGACATTACAGTGCATGGACTGTAAATATTAACAGTCATTCATGGGGTAGTGGGTGTGTGGATGTCATTACAGTGCTCGGACTGAAAATATCAACCGTTATTTATGGGGTGGTGGGTGTGTGGGTGTTATTACAGTGGTTGGACTGTAAATATCAACCATCATTCATAGGGTGGTGGGTGTGTGAGTTTATTATAGAGCTTGGACTGTAAATATCAACAGTCATTCATGGAGTGGTCGGTGTGTGGGTGTCATTACAGTGCTTGGACTGTAAATATCAACAGTCATTTATTGGGTGGTGGAGGTGTAAGTGTCATTACAGTGCTTGGACTGTAAATATCAACAGTCAATCATGGGGTGGTCGGTGTGTGGGTGTCATTACAGTGCTTGGACTGTAAATGTCAACAGTCATTCATGGGGTGGTGCATGTGTTGGTGTCATGACAGTGCTTAGACTGTCAATATCAACAGTCATTCATGGGGTGGTGAGTGTGTGGGTGTCAATACAGTTCTTGGACTATAAATATAAACCATCATTCATTAGGTGGTGGGTGTGTGGGTGTCATTACAGTGTTTGGGCTATAAATATCAACTGTCATTTATGGGGTTGTTGGTGTGTAGGTGTCATTACAGTTCTTGGACTGTATATATCAACAGTCATACATAGGTTGGTGGGTGTGTGAGTGTCATTACAGAGCTTGGACTGTAAATATCATCAGTAATTCATGGGGTTGCAGGTGTGTAGGTGTCATTACAGTGCTTGGACTGTAAATATCAAAAGTCATTCATGGGGTGGTGGGTGTGTGGGTGTCATTACAGTGCTTAGACTGTAAATATCAACAGTCATTTATGGGGTGGTGGGTGTGTGGCTGTCATTATAGTGCTTGGACTGTAAATATCAACAGTCAATCATGGAGTGGTGGGTAGGTGGGTGCCATTACAGTGCTTGGACTGTAAATATCAACCATCATTCATGGGGTGGTGGTTGTGTGGTTGTCATTACAGTGTTTTGATTGTATATATCAACAGTCATTTATAAGTTGCTGGGTGTCATTAGAGTGCTTGGACCGTAAATAATAACAGTCATTCATGGAGTGGTGGGTGTGTTGGTGTCATTACAGTGCTTGGAGAGTAAATATCAACCATAATTCATGAGGTGGTGGGTGTCGGGTGTCATTACAGTTCTTGGACTGTAAATATAAACCATCATTCATTAGGTGGTGGGTTTGTGGGTGTCATTACAGTGCACAGACTGTAAATATTAAGAGTCATTCATGGGGTTCTGGGTGTGTGGGTGTCATTACAGTTCTTTGACTGTAAATATCAACTGTCATTCATAGGGTGTTGGGTGTGTGAGTGTCATTACAGTGCTTGGACTGTAAATATCAACAGTAATTCATGGAGTGGTAGTTGTGTGGGTGTCATTACAGTGCTTGGACTGTAAATATCAACAGTCATTCATGGAGTGGTGGGTGTGTTGGTGTTATTACAGTGCTTCGACTATAAATATCAAACATAATCAAGGGGTGGTGGGTGTGGGGCGTCATTACAGTGCTTTGACTGTAAATATCAACAGTCATTCATGGGGTGGTGGGTGTGTGGGTGTCATTACAGTGCTTAAACTGTAAGTCTCAACAGTCATTTATGGGGTGGTGGGTGTGTGGGTGTCATTATAGTGCTTGAACTGTAAATATCAACAGTCATTAATGGGGTTGTGGGTGTGTTGGTGTCATTACAGTTCTTGGACTGTATATATCAACAGTCATACATAGGGTGGAGGGTGTGTGAGTGTCATTACAGAGCTTGGACTGTAAATATCATCAGTAATTCATGGGGTTGTGGGTGTGTAGGTTTCATTACAGTGCTTGGACTGTAAATATCAAAAGTCATTCTTGGGGTGGTGGGTGTGTGGGTGTCATTACAGTGCTTAGACTGTAAATATCATCAGTAATTCATGGGGTTGTGGGTGTGTAGGTGTCATTACAGTGCTTGTACTGTAAATATCAACCATAATTCATGGGGTGGTGGGTGTGGGGTGTCATTACAGTTCTTGGACTGTAAATATAAACCATCATTAATTAGGTGGTGGGTTTGTGGGTGTCATTACAGTGCTCAGACTGTAAATATTAACAGTCATTCATGGGGTTGTGGGTGTGTGGGTGTCATTACAGTTCTTTGACTGTAAATATCAACTGTCATTCATAGGGTGTTGGGTGTGTGAGTGTCATTACAGTGCTTGGACTGTAAATATCAACAGTAATTCATGGAGTGGTAGTTGTGTGGGTGTCATTACAGTGCTTGGACTGTAAATATCAACAGTCATTAATTGGGTGGTGGGTGTGTGTGTGACATTACAGTGCATGGACTGTAAATATTAACAGTCATTCATGGGGTAGTGGGTGTGTGGATGTCATTACAGTGCTCGGACTTAAAATATCAACCGTTATTTATGGGGTGGTGGGTGTGTGGGTGTTATTACAGTGGTTGGACTGTAAATATCAACCGTCATTCATAGGGTGGTGGGTGTGTGAGTGTCATTATAGAGCTTGGACTGTAAATATCAACAGTCATTCATGGAGTGGTCTGTGTGTGGGTGTTATTACAGTGCTTGGACTGTAAATATCAACAGTCATTAATTGGGTGGTGGAGGTGTAAGTGTCATTACAGTGCTTGGACTGTAAATATCAACAGTCATTCATGGGGTGGTGAGTGTGTGGGTGTCAATACAGTTCTTGGACTATAAATATAAACCATCATTCATTAGGTGGTGGGTGTGTGGGTGTCATTACAGTGCTTGGGCTATAAATATCAACTGTCATTTATTGGGTTGTTGTTGTGTGGGTGTCATTACAGTTCTTATACTGTATATATCAACAGTCATACATAGGTTGGTGGGTGTGTGAGTGTCATTACAGAGCTTGGACTGTAAATATCATCAGTAATTCATGGGGTTGTGGGTGTGTAGGTGTCATTACAGTGCTTGAACTGTAAATATCAAAAGTCATTCTTGGGGTGGTTGGTGTGTGGGTGTCATTACAGTGCTTGGAGTGTAAATATCAACCATAATTCATGTGTTGGTGGGTGTGGGGTGTCATTACAGTTCTTGGACTGTAAATATAAACCATCATTCATTAGGTGGTGGGTTTGTGGGTGTCATTACAGTGCACAGACTGTAAATATTAAGAGTCATTCATGGGGTTGTGGGTGTGTGGGTGTCATTACAGTTCTTTGACTGTAAATATCAACTGTAATTCATGAGGTTGTGGGTGTGTAGGTGTCATTACAGTGCTTAGACTGTAAATATCAACAGTCATTTATGGGGTGGTGGGTGTGTGGCCGTCATTATAGTGCTTTGACTGTAAATATCAACAGTCAATCATGGAGTGGTGGGTAGGTGGGTGTCATTACAGTGCTTGGACTGTAAATATCAACCGTCATTCATGGGGTGGTGGTTGTGTAGTTGTCATTACAGTGTTTTGATTGTACATATCAACAGTCATTTATAAGGTGCTGGTTGTCAATAGAGTGCTTGGACGGTAAATATCAACAGTCATTCATGGAGTGGTGGGTGTGTTTGTGTCATTACAGTGCTTGGAGTGTAAATATCAACCATAATTCATGGGGTGGTAGGTGTGGGGTGACATTACAGTTCTTGGACTGTAAATATAAACCATCATTCATTAGGTGGTGGGTTTGTGGGTGTCATTACAGTGCACAGACTGTAAATATTAAGAGTCATTCATGGGGTTGTGGGTGTGTGGGTGTCATTACAGTTCTTTGACTGTAAATATCAACTGTCATTCATAGGGTGGTGGGTGTGTGAATGTCATTACATAGCTTGGACTGTAAATATCAACAGTCATTCATGAGGTTGTATGTGTGTAGGTGTCATTACAGTGCTTGGACTGTAAATATCAAAAGTCATTCTTTGGTGGTGGGTGTGTGGGTGTCATTACAGTGCTTAAACTGGAAGTCTCAACAGTCATTTATGGGGTGGTGGGTGTGTGGCTGTCATTATAGTGCTTGGACTGTAAATATCAACAGTCAATCATGGGGTGGTGGGTGTGTGGGTGTCATTACAGTGCTTGGACTGTAAATATCAACAGTCATTAATGGGGTTGTGGGTGTGTGGGTGTCATTACAGTTCTTGGACTGTATATATCAACAGTCATACATAGGGTGGAGGGTGTGTGAGTGTCATTACAGAGCTTGGACTGTAAATATCATCAGTAATTCATGGGGTTGTGGTTGTGTAGGTGTCATTACAGTGCTTGGACTGTAAATATCAAAAGTCATTCTTGGGGTGGTGGGTGTGTTGGTGTCATTACAGTGCTTAGACTGTAAATATTATCACTTCACAACCCTGGCTAACCCTTGCCCTGGGCTACTACCCTCAATAACACAGGGAAGCAGTGACGAAGTCTAATTTAAAACACTCAATAACCCAGTGAGCAGCCATAAATATGAGGGAATGGTGGGCATGAGGTAAAAACGTTAAGGGGGTAGTCTGGAGAGGAATATTAATAAACAATTAACTACATTTACACACAGTATTTACATATTTAATGTACACAGGAAAAAAGGGATACAGCACAAATATGAATATCCTACCAGGCCCATAGTCGAGATTGACTATGCCTCCTACCAAAGGACAAACCTTAATGCACCACGAGGGAGCATTTCACAATGGACACAACAAGGAGGAGAGCTGAGGGGGAGATGTTGTCTTAACCAGTGGCGGGAACAGAGAGAGACCTAGAGCAAGCCAGGCCGCCTCGGGGACGGCAGCGAAAAGGGGTTATTCAACCTAGCCTGGGGGAAAACTATCTAACAATAACAATATGAATATTTGATGATGAATAATATGAGTTTATACATTACTAGCAGAGAATTACTATATTAAATGAATAACAACATGAATACTATTAGTGGGGAATGTATTTACAGTTAATTATATGCACCTATCGTGCGCCCGCCAGGGAAGGTATAAAATATAGCCAAACACAACTACAGTGTTACCAAAAAACATGGTCCAGCATTACCAATTGGGCTGGATCCATGACACCTCCCCCCCCAAGAAAACTTTTTTTTTTTTTTTTTTTTTTTTTTTTGCCTTATGGGAAAAAAAAAAGAAAAAAAACAACTTACGACTCCTAACATGAAGTAACATACATAGACATATATATAAAGACATAAATAAATACCTTGGAAATACATACAACAACAAAAATCATAATAATAAATACCAAGAACCTGAAAAAAAAACAAGAAATTAAACACGAGATAAAGCATCTGCAAGGGTATTTTCCTTTCCTCGTATATGTTGCACAGATAAATTGTAAGGTTGTAATGCGAGAGCCCACCTCAATACACGAGCATTTTTGAATTTTACCCTTTCTAAAAATACAAGAGGGTTATGGTCTGTGTAGACTGTAATTACATGAGGGCTGCCTTAAAACTTAGACTGGAGGGGATGGTTAGGCAAAGGGAGCAGAGCTAGAACTGAATCACCTGTCTTAAAAGTGCGTATTTGGACCTTGTGGCGCTTATCATAATTAAGTTTCATACGTTCCTGAGCTTGACCTAGGTGTGAATGAGCCACCTTTAAGGCAGTGCGTAAAGTTGTCTGAAAGTCAGTAACATATGTAGCAACTGGAACACAATTATCTTCTCTTAACCAACACTCTTTTAAGACTTTAAGAGGTCCTCTTACCTGGTGACCATAAATTAGTTGGAAAGGGCTGAATCCCAGACTTTCTTGAACACTATCACGTACAGAAAATAATAACAAATCAATACCTTCATCCCAATCCTTACCAGATTCCATACAAAAAGCTTTAATCATGGTCTTCAAGGTGTGGTGGAACCTCTCCACTACACCTTGACTCTGTGGATGAAAGGCAGTGGACATATAATGAGAAATCCCTAGAGTATTCACAACTTCCTTAAATAACCTAGAGGTGAAATTAGACCCCTGGTCTGACTGAACAATAGTTGGCAACCCCACTTGGGTGAAAAACTTAATAAGAGCCCTGACAATATTTTTAGAGTTAATGCTACGAAGGGGAATTGCTTCTGGGTAGCGGGTGGCAGAATCCATAATGGTAAGCAAATATTGGTTACCACGCTTACTCTTGGGCAAAGGGCCAACACAGTCAATTATAATTTTACTAAAAGGCTCGTCCATGACTGGTATGGGACAGAGAGGGGCAAGTTTAACTCCAGGACCAGACTTATTGCTAAGATGACATATGTGACAAGTTCCGCAATATGAAGCAACATCTTTTCTTAACTTAGGCCAGTAGAAATGAGACAGAATTTTCTGGTAAGTCTTGCGGACACCCAGGTGGCCACCCACACCATCATGGGCAATACTTAATATTGATGCTCGTAAGGGTTTAGGAATAATTATTTGATGGACAGTCTCCCAGGTGTGACTAGCAGGTACATGCAAGGGTCTGAATTTCCTCATTAAAACATTAGAATTAAGATAAAAACAATTTGAAAAATTATGAACCTCTCCTTCTTCAGTCAAATTATTGAAAAACTTTTGCAACTCAGGGTCACAGGACTGCTGCTGAATTAAAGCCTCACGGGTGATAGGGAGAGCATTGGAGTGGGTTTCCGTGGGCAAAGGGACATGAATGTCATCATTAAATAATTCACCAAGGAACAAATCATCAGTAGGGTCATTAGGTTCCTCTGAAGGAGCTTCAGCCAGCCCCTTACTCTGGCTACGTGTGACCGCACAATTGGGGAAAAGATTGGGGTACTGTTCCTCTACTTTACTGGTATTATTAACTATACTAGGGACATCAACAACAATGGGGTTAGGTGCAACCTGGGTACCTGCAAGATCATGGCCAATCAAAATAGATACGTTAGGCACTGGAAGAGTGTCAACAACAGCTAAAGTGACCTGTCGGGTCACAAAGGCACTTGTAAGATACACAGAACATAATGGATAACGAGCGGTTCCTGGTAATCCTGACACCAGTACCGTCTCTCCCGTATAACACTCAAAGTTAGGGACATCTTTCTTCAAAATACAGGATAGGTCTGAGCCGGTGTCACGCAGAATAGTGACTGAGGTGGAGGAGTTTACGGTACAAGAGGCTGCCACCCGGCCACTAGAGCAAAATGGTTGGAAAGAGGGAGGAATTTTACTTGGCAAAGTTACTAAACAGGGACTCAAATCAAGCTTTTCACTCACCTGGGGTATTTGAGGCAACTCCACTTCCTCTGGCCGTACACTAGTGTGGAGAACAACACGGCCATGTGGGGAGGAAGTGTTTTTGCTGGCCAACTTCATACACTCATGGATCTGGTGACCTGGCTTCTTACAATATCTGCAATATGGAGGTGGTCTTAGTTCACAACCGACATTCTGATAAGGTAGCCCAACAGCAGGCCTAACTGGTACCATTGGCCTAATAAAATGAGAGTCCCTAGTGTCTCTAAATAATGGTGGCCTAACAGGTGCCACACTCATCTGTTTAGGAGGGTAAGAGGGTAACACATGTGATTTATACTTGGGAGCGAGGTCAGGATTTATTAGAGCATAATGATCGGCTGAGGGCCCTGCTTCGGCTAAAGAATTAATTCCCCGCTCCTCAAGGTGTGACCTAATTTTAGTAGGAATGCATGACTTAACATCTTCTAAAACAAGCAATTGCAATAAATCATCAAAATTATTAGTGACAAGCTCAGAGTCAACCCACTTACGACAAAGAATTTGCTTACGTCTAAAAAATTCAACATACGTCTCTCCCTCGGCTTTCCGACAGCTACGGAACTGCTGGCGGTAGGCCTCAGGGACTTTCTGATAGGCATGCAATATGGATCTCTTAACAACATGATAATCATTAGTAAGGGTAGAGTCAAGAGAACAAAACACATCCTGGGCCTTCCCTCTAAATGAGTTGTGGGCTAGCAATACCCACTTGTCCTCTGGCCAATCATGCAATGCAGCTGCTCTCTCAAAACTAATGAAGAATCCATCTGGATCCTCTTCTGGGAATAAAGGAACAAACTTTAGGGCATCAGACAAGCGAAATGGAGGTTCTGAGGTTGAAGACCCCTGAGATAATTGCAATCTTAATTTCTCATTGTCAGCTTGGGCTAACTGAAGTTGCAATTTTTTTAGAACAATTAAGTCAGAAGGCTTATAAAGAAATGCAACATCCTCCTCCGCAAGGATTTCGTCGTCCACCATGTGCTCTAACACTAACTGACGCACTTCATTCTTACTTAGACCAGCTCGTACTTCTAGTTCATAATGAGTAGCTAGTTCCAACCACTGGACCTTAGTCAGGCCAGTTAGACTCTCCACCTCAGGGTTAGCTACAAAATCAGCTAAGACAAACATGGTTAGCAGCAAGAAGGGGACTACAACCCGAAAATAAGCTAGCTAATAAAAGTAAATAGAGGGATAAAATATGGTAATTACTTATAGGGAAAGAATATTTACTGTATATAAATAACCTCAAGTTATGAAATGTGAAATTAACACCACGTGTGTACAAAAATTCTCTCTCCAGATCCACAACAACAATGGAAAATTAGACTAAAATACATACATAGCACTCTCAGTGAATAAAGTGAAGGAAATATGAAAAAATGCGCAACGAGGTATATTCACACTCAGGCTAACATCAAAAATAAATTTCACAACACAAAAATAAAAATCAAGTGCTCAATTGCCAACAAAACACAACAAATACTCAAAGTTGAAGGAATGGCTTCAAAACGGCACTGATTAACTGAAAAAAAAATGAGAGGCTAGTACATTAATTAATTATGGGCAAATAAACATTCATAATCCATCCCGGACAGGCCCCCATTTATCACTTCACAACCCTGGCTAACCCTTGCCCTGGGCTACTACCCTCAATAACACAGGGAAGCAGTGACGAAGTCTAATTTAAAACACTCAATAACCCAGTGAGCAGCCATAAATATGAGGGAATGGTGGGCATGAGGTAAAAACGTTAAGGGGGTAGTCTGGAGAGGAATATTAATAAACAATTAACTACATTTACACACAGTATTTACATATTTAATGTACACAGGAAAAAAGGGATACAGCACAAATATGAATATCCTACCAGGCCCATAGTCGAGATTGACTATGCCTCCTACCAAAGGACAAACCTTAATGCACCACGAGGGAGCATTTCACAATGGACACAACAAGGAGGAGAGCTGAGGGGGAGATGTTGTCTTAACCAGTGGCGGGAACAGAGAGAGACCTAGAGCAAGCCAGGCCGCCTCGGGGACGGCAGCGAAAAGGGGTTATTCAACCTAGCCTG
Source organism: Petrolisthes cinctipes (assembly GCA_033782935.1). Lineage (NCBI taxonomy): Eukaryota > Metazoa > Arthropoda > Malacostraca > Decapoda > Porcellanidae > Petrolisthes > Petrolisthes cinctipes. Next base: position 2,200,599 of record JAWQEG010000163.1, on the reverse strand, counting down.
GGGGAAAACTATCTAACAATAACAATATGAATATTTGATGATGAATAATATGAGTTTATACATTACTAGCAGAGAATTACTATATTAAATGAATAACAACATGAATACTATTAGTGGGGAATGTATTTACAGTTAATTATATGCACCTATCGTGCGCCCGCCAGGGAAGGTATAAAATATAGCCAAACACAACTACAGTGTTACCAAAAAACATGGTCCAGCATTACCAATTGGGCTGGATCCATGACAATATCAACAGTCTTTTATGGGGTGGTGGGTGTGTGGCCGTCATTATAGTGCTTGGACTGTAAATATCAACAGTCAATCATAGAGTGGTGGGTATGTGGGTGTCATTACAGTGCTTGGACTGTAAATATCAACCGACATTCATGGGGTGGTGGTTGTGTGGTTGTCATTACAGTGTTTTGATTGTAAATATAAACAGTCATTTATAAGGTGGTGGGTGTCATTAGAGTGCTTGGACTGTAAATATCAACAGTCATTCATGGAGTGGTGGGTGTGTTGGTGTCATTACAGTGCTTGGACGGTAAATATCAACCATAATTCATGGGGTGGTGGGTGTGGGGTGTCATTACAGTTCTTGGACTGTAAATATAAACCATCATTCATTAGGTGGTGGGTTTGTGGGTGTCATTACCGTGCTCAGACTGCAAATATTAACAGTCATTCATGGGGTTGTGGGTGTGTTGGTGTCATTACAGTTCTTTGACTGTAAATATCAACTGTCATTCATAGGGTGGTGGGTGTGTGAGTGTCATTACAAAGCTTGGACTGTAAATATCAACAGTCATTCATTACGTTGTATGTGTGTAGGTGTCATTACAGTGCTTGGACTGTAAATATCAAAAGTCATTCTTTGGGGGTGGGTGTGTGGGTGTCATTACAGTGCTTAAACTTTAAGTCTCAACAGTCATTTATGGAGTGGTGGGTGTGTGTCTGTCATTATAGTGCTTGGACTGTAAATATCAACAGTCAATCATGGGGTGGTGGGTATGTGTGTGTCATTAAAGTGCTTGGACTGTAAATATCAACAGTCATTCATTGGGTGGTGGGTGTGTGGGTGTCATTACAGTGTTTTGATTGTAAATATCAACAGTCATTAATAAGGTGGTGGGTGTCATTAGAATGCTTGGACTGTAAATATCAACAGTCATTCATGGAGTGGTGGGTGTGTTAGTGTCATTACAGTGCTTGGACTATAAATATCAACCATAATCATGGGGTGGTGGGTGTGGGGCGTCATTACAGTGCTTTGACTGTAAATATCAACAGTCATTCATGGGTTGGTGGGGGTGAGGGTGTCATTACAGTGCTTAGACTATAAATATCAACCATAATCAAGGGGTGGTGGGTGTCTGTGTGTCATTAGTGCTTGGACTGTGAATATCAACAGTCATTCATGGGGTGGTGGGTGGCATTACAGTGCTTAGACTCTAATATCAACAGTCATTAATGGGGTGATGGGTGTGTGGGTGTCATTACAGTTCTTGGACTGTAGATATCAACAGTTATTCATGGGGATGTGGGTGTTTGGGTGTCTATGCAGTGCTTGGACTGTAAATATCAACGGTTAATCATATGGTGGTGGGTGTGTGGCTGTCATTTCAGTGCTTAGACTGTAAATATCAATAGTCATTCATGGGGTGGTGGGTGTGAGGATGTCATCACAGTGCTTAGACTGTATATATCAACAATCATTCATGGGGTTGTGGGTGTGTGGGTGTCATTATAGTGCTTGGACTGTAAATATCAACAGTCATTCATGAGGTGGTGGGTGTGTGGGTGTCATTACATTGCTTGGACTGTAAATATCAAGTCATTCATGGGGTGGTGGGTGTATGGGTGTCATTAGTGCTTGGACTGTGAATATCAACAGTCATTCATGGCGTGGTGGTGGCATTACAGTGCTTAGACTCTAATATCAACTGTTATTCATAGGGTGATGGGTGTATAGGTGCCATTACAGTGCTTGGACTGTAAATATAAACAGTTATTCATGGGGATGTGGGTGTGGGGTGTCATTATAGTGTTTGGACTGTAAATATTATCAGTCATTCATGGGGTAGTGGGTGTGTGCATGTCATTACAGTGCTTGGACTAATAATATCAACTGTCATTAATGGGGTGGTGGGTGTGTGGGTATCATTACAGTTCATGTACTGTAAATATCAACCATCATTTATTGGGTGGTTGGTGTGTGTGTGACATTACAGTGCATGGACTGTAAATATTAACAGTCATTCATGGGGTAGTGGGTGTGTGGATGTCATTACAGTGCTTGGACTGAAAATATCAACCGTTATTTATGGGGTGGTGGGTGTGAGGTTGTTATTACAGTGGTTGGACTTTAAATATCAACCGTCATTCAAAGGGTGGTGGGTGTGTGAGTGTCATTATAGAGCTTGGACTGTAAATATCAACAGTCATTCATGGAGTGGTGGTTTTGTGGGTGTCATTACAGTGCTTGGACTGTAAATATCAACAGTCATTAATTGGGTGGTGGAGGTATAAGTGTCATTACAGAGCTTGGACTGTAAATATCAACAGTCAATCATGGGGTGGTCGGTGTGTGGGTGTCATTACAGTGCTCAGACTGTAAATATCATCAGTAATTCTTGGGGTTGTGGGTGTGTTGGTGTCATTACAGTGCTTGTACTGTAAATATCAACCATAATTCATGGGGTGGTGGGTGTGGGGTGTCATTACGGTTCTTGGACTGTAAATATAAACCATCATTAATTAGGTGGCGGGTTTGTGGGTGTCATTACAGTGCTCAGACTGTAAATACTAACAGTCATTCATGGGGTTGTGGGTGTGTGGGTTTCATTACAGTTCTTTGACTGTAAATATCAACTGTCATTCATAGGGTGTTGGGTGTGTGAATGTCATTATAGAGCTTGGACTGTAAATATCAACAGTCATTCATGGAGTGGTAGTTGTGTGGGTGTCATTACAGTGCTTGGACTGTAAATATCAACCATCATTCTTTAGGTGGTGGGTTTGTGGGTGTCATTACCGTGCTCAGACTGCAAATATTAACAGTCATTCATGGGGTTGTGGGTGTGTGGGTGTCATTACAGTTCTTTGACTGTAAATATCAACTGTCATTCATAGGGTGGTGGGTGTGTGAGTGTCATTACAAAGCTTGAACTGTAAATATCAACAGTCATTCATGACGTTGTATGTGTGTAGGTGTCATTACAGTGCTTGGACTGTAAATATCAAAAGTCATTCTTTGGTGGTTGGTGTGTGGGTGTCATTACAGTGTTTAAACTTTAAGTCTCAGCAGTCATTTATGGAGTGGTGGGTGTGTGTTTGTCATTATAGTGCTTGGACTGTAAATATCAACAGTCAATCATGGGGTGGTGGGTATGTGTGTGTCATTACAGTGCTTGGACTGTAAATATCAACAGTCATTCATTGGGTGGTGGGTGTGTTGGTGTCATTACAGTGTTTTGATTGTAAATATCAACAGTCATTAATAAGGTGGCGGGTGTCATTAGAATGCTTGGACTGTAAATATCAACAGTCATTCATGGAGTGGTGGGTGTGTTAGTGTCATTACAGTGCTTGGACTATAAATATCAACCATAATCATGGGGTGGTGGGTGTGGGGCGTCATTACAGTGCTTTGAATGTAAATATCAACAGTCATTCATGGGTTGGTGGGGGTGAGGGTGTCATTACAGTGCTTAGACTATAAATATCAACCATAATCAAGGGGTGGTGGGTGTCTGTGTGTCATTAGTGCTTGGACTGTGAATATCAATAGTCATTCATGGGGTGGTGGGTGGCATTACAGTGCTTAGACTCTAATATCAACAGTCATTAATGGGGTGATGGGTGTGTGGGTGTCATTACAGTTCTTGGACTGTAGATATCAACAGTTATTCATGGGGATGTGGGTGTTTGGGTGTCTATGCAGTGCTTGGACTGTAAATATCAACAGTTAATAATATGGTGGTGGGTGTGTGGCTGTCATTTCAGTGCTTAGACTGTAAATATCAATAGTCATTCATGGGGTTGTGGGTGTGAGGATGTCATCACAGTGCTTAGACTGTATATATCAACAATCATTCATGGGGTTGTGGGTTTGTGGGTGTCATTATAGTGCTTGGACTGTAAATATCAACAGTCATTCATGAGGTGGTGGGTGTGTGGGTGTCATTACATTGCTTGGACTGTAAATATCAAGTCATTCATGGGGTGGTGGGTGTATGGGTGTCATTAGTGCTTGGACTGTAAATATCAACAGTCATTCATGGCGTGGAGGTGGCATTACAGTGCTTAGACTCTAATATCAACTGTTATTCATAGGGTGATGGGTGTGTAGGTGTCATTACAGTGCTTGGACTGTAAATATAAACAGTTATTCATGGGGATGTGGGTGTTTGGGTGTCATTATAGTGTTTGGACTGTAAATATTATCAGTCATTCATGGGGTAGTGGGTGTGTGGATGTCATTACAGTGCTTGGACTAATAATATCAACTGTCATTAATGGGGTGGTGGGTGTGTGGGTTTCATTACAGTTCATGTACTGTAAATATCAACCATCATTTATTGGGTGGTTGGTGTGTGTGTGACATTACAGTGCATGGACTGTAAATATTAACAGTCATTCATGGGGTAGTGGGTGTGTGGATGTCATTACAGTGCTTGGACTGAAAATATCAACCGTTATTTATGGGGTGGTGGGTATGAGGTTGTTATTACAGTGGTTGGACTGTAAATATCAACCGTCATTCAAAGGGTTGTGGGTGTGTGAGTGTCATTATAGAGCTTGGACTGTAAATATCAACAGTCATTCATGGAGTGGTGGTTGTGTGGGTGTCATTACAGTGCTTGGACTGTAAATATCAACAGTCATTAATTGGGTGGTGGAGGTGTAAGTGTCATTACAGAGCTTGGACTGTAAATATCAACAGTCAATCATGGGGTGGTCGGTTTGTGGGTGTCATTACAGTGCTCAGACTGTAAATATCATTAGTAATTCTTGGGGTTGTGGGTGTGTAGGTGTCATTACAGTGCTTGTACTGTAAATATCAACCACAATTCATGGGGTGGTGGGTGTGGGGTGTCATTACAGTTCTTGGACTGTAAATATAAACCATCATTAATTAGGTGGCGGGTTTGTAGGTGTCATTACAGTGCTCAGACTGTAAATACTAACAGTCATTTATGGGGTTGTGGGTGTGTGGGTGTCATTACAGTTCTTTGACTGTAAATATCAACTGTCATTCATAGGGAGTTGGGTGTGTGAATGTCATTATAGAGCTTGGACTGTAAATATCAACAGTCATTCATGGAGTGGTAGTTGTGTGGGTGTCATTACAGTGCTTGAACTGTAAATATCAACAGTCATTAAATGGGTGGTGGGTGTGTGTGTGACATTACAGTGCATGGACTGTAAATATTAACAGTCATTCATGGGGTAGTGGGTGTGTGGATGTCATTACAGTGCACGGACTGAAAATATCAACCGTTATTTATGGGGTGGTGGGTGTGTGGGTGTTATTACAGTGGTTGGACTGTAAATATTAACCGTCATTCATAGGGTGGTGGGTGTGTGAGTGTCATTATAGAGCTTGGACAGTAAATATCAACAGTCATTCATGGAGTGGTCGGTGTGTGGGTGTCATTACAGTGCTTGTACTGTAAATATCAACAGTCATTAATTGGGTGGTGGAGGTGTAAGTGTCATTACAGTGCTTGGACTGTAAATATCAACAGTCAATCATGGGGTGGTCGGTGTGTGGGTGTCATTACAGTGCTTGGACTGTAAATGTCAACAGTCATTCATGGGGTGGTGAATGTGTTGGTGTCATGACAGTGCTTAGACTGTCAATATCAACAGTCATTCATGGGGTGGTGAGTGTGTGGGTGTCAATACAGTTCTTGGACTGTAAATATCAACTGTCATTCATAGGGTGGTGGGTGTGTGAGTGTCATTACAAAGCTTGAACTGTAAATATCAACAGTCATTCATGACGTTGTATGTGTGTAGGTGTCATTACAGTGCTTGGACTGTAAATATCAAAAGTCATTCTTTGGTGGTTGGTGTGTGGGTGTCATTACAGTGTTTAAACTTTAAGTCTCAGCAGTCATTTATGGAGTGGTGGGTGTGTGTTTGTCATTATAGTGCTTGGACTGTAAATATCAACAGTCAATCATGGGGTGGTGGGTATGTGTGTGTCATTACAGTGCTTGGACTGTAAATATCAACAGTCATTCATTGGGTGGTGGGTGTGTTGGTGTCATTACAGTGTCTTGATTGTAAATATCAACAGTCATTAATAAGGTGGCGGGTGTCATTAGAATGCTTGGACTGTAAATATCAACAGTCATTCATGGAGTGGTGGGTGTGTTAGTGTCATTACAGTGCTTGGACTATAAATATCAACCATAATCATGGGGTGGTGGGTGTGGGGCGTCATTACAGTGCTTTGAATGTAAATATCAACAGTCATTCATGGGTTGGTGGGGGTGAGGGTGTCATTACAGTGCTTAGACTATAAATATCAACCATAATCAAGGGGTGGTGGGTGTCTGTGTGTCATTAGTGCTTGGACTGTGAATATCAATAGTCATTCATGGGGTGGTGGGTGGCATTACAGTGCTTAGACTCTAATATCAACAGTCATTAATGGGGTGATGGGTGTGTGGGTGTCATTACAGTTCTTGGACTGTAGATATCAACAGTTATTCATGGGGATGTGGGTGTTTGGGTGTCTATGCAGTGCTTGGACTGTAAATATCAACAGTTAATAATATGGTGGTGGGTGTGTGGCTGTCATTTCAGTGCTTAGACTGTAAATATCAATAGTCATTCATGGGGTTGTGGGTGTGAGGATGTCATCACAGTGCTTAGACTGTATATATCAACAATCATTCATGGGGTTGTGGGTTTGTGGGTGTCATTATAGTGCTTGGACTGTAAATATCAACAGTCATTCATGAGGTGGTGGGTGTGTGGGTGTCATTACATTGCTTGGACTGTAAATATCAAGTCATTCATGGGGTGGTGGGTGTATGGGTGTCATTAGTGCTTGGACTGTAAATATCAACAGTCATTCATGGCGTGGAGGTGGCATTACAGTGCTTAGACTCTAATATCAACTGTTATTCATAGGGTGATGGGTGTGTAGGTGTCATTACAGTGCTTGGACTGTAAATATAAACAGTTATTCATGGGGATGTGGGTGTTTGGGTGTCATTATAGTGTTTGGACTGTAAATATTATCAGTCATTCATGGGGTAGTGGGTGTGTGGATGTCATTACAGTGCTTGGACTAATAATATCAACTGTCATTAATGGGGTGGTGGGTGTGTGGGTTTCATTACAGTTCATGTACTGTAAATATCAACCATCATTTATTGGGTGGTTGGTGTGTGTGTGACATTACAGTGCATGGACTGTAAATATTAACAGTCATTCATGGGGTAGTGGGTGTGTGGATGTCATTACAGTGCTTGGACTGAAAATATCAACCGTTATTTATGGGGTGGTGGGTGTGAGGTTGTTATTACAGTGGTTGGACTGTAAATATCAACCGTCATTCAAAGGGTTGTGGGTGTGTGAGTGTCATTATAGAGCTTGGACTGTAAATATCAACAGTCATTCATGGAGTGGTGGTTGTGTGGGTGTCATTACAGTGCTTGGACTGTAAATATCAACAGTCATTAATTGGGTGGTGGAGGTGTAAGTGTCATTACAGAGCTTGGACTGTAAATATCAACAGTCAATCATGGGGTGGTCGGTTTGTGGGTGTCATTACAGTGCTCAGACTGTAAATATCATTAGTAATTCTTGGGGTTGTGGGTGTGTAGGTGTCATTACAGTGCTTGTACTGTAAATATCAACCACAATTCATGGGGTGGTGGGTGTGGGGTGTCATTACAGTTCTTGGACTGTAAATATAAACCATCATTAATTAGGTGGCGGGTTTGTAGGTGTCATTACAGTGCTCAGACTGTAAATACTAACAGTCATTTATGGGGTTGTGGGTGTGTGGGTGTCATTACAGTTCTTTGACTGTAAATATCAACTGTCATTCATAGGGAGTTGGGTGTGTGAATGTCATTATAGAGCTTGGACTGTAAATATCAACAGTCATTCATGGAGTGGTAGTTGTGTGGGTGTCATTACAGTGCTTGAACTGTAAATATCAACAGTCATTAAATGGGTGGTGGGTGTGTGTGTGACATTACAGTGCATGGACTGTAAATATTAACAGTCATTCATGGGGTAGTGGGTGTGTGGATGTCATTACAGTGCACGGACTGAAAATATCAACCGTTATTTATGGGGTGGTGGGTGTGTGGGTGTTATTACAGTGGTTGGACTGTAAATATTAACCGTCATTCATAGGGTGGTGGGTGTGTGAGTGTCATTATAGAGCTTGGACAGTAAATATCAACAGTCATTCATGGAGTGGTCGGTGTGTGGGTGTCATTACAGTGCTTGTACTGTAAATATCAACAGTCATTAATTGGGTGGTGGAGGTGTAAGTGTCATTACAGTGCTTGGACTGTAAATATCAACAGTCAATCATGGGGTGGTCGGTGTGTGGGTGTCATTACAGTGCTTGGACTGTAAATGTCAACAGTCATTCATGGGGTGGTGAATGTGTTGGTGTCATGACAGTGCTTAGACTGTCAATATCAACAGTCATTCATGGGGTGGTGAGTGTGTGGGTGTCAATACAGTTCTTGGACTATAAATATAAACCATCATTCATTAGGTGGTGGGTGTGTGGGTGTCATTACAGTGCTTGGGCTATAAATATCAACTGCCATTTATGGGGTTGTTGGTGTGTGGGTGTCATTACAGTTCTTGGACTGTATATTAACAGTCATACATAGGTTGGTGGGTGTGTGAGTGTCATTACAGTGCTTGGACTGTAAATATCATCTGTAATTCATGAGGTTGTGGGTGTGTAGGTGTCATTACAGTGCTTGGACGGTAAATATCAAGAGTCATTCTTGGGGTGGTGGGTGTGTGGGTGTCATTACAGTGCTTAGACTGTAAATATCAACAGTCATTTATGGGGTGGTGGGTGTGTGGCTGTCATTATAGTGCTTGGATTGTAAATATCAACAGTCAATCATGGAGTGGTGGGTAGGTGGGTGTCATTACAGTGCTTGGACTGTAAATATCAACCGTCATTCATGGGGTGGTGGTTGTGTGGTTGTCATTACAGTGTTTTGATTGTATATATCAACAGTCATTTATAAGATGCTGGGTGTCATTAGAGTGCTTGGACCATAAATATTAACAGTCATTCATGGAGTGGTGGGTGTGTTTGTGTCATTACAGTGCTTGGAGTGTAAATATCAACCATAATTCATGGGGTGGTAGGTGTGGGGTGTCATTACAGTTCTTGGACTGTAAATATAAACCATCATTCATTAGGTGGTGGGTTTGTGGGTGTCATTATAGTGCACAGACTGTAAATATTAAGAGTCATTCATGGGGTTGTGGGTGTGTGGGTGTCATTACAGTTCTTTGACTGTAAATATCAACTGTCATTTATATGGTGGTGGGTGTGTGAATGTCATTACAAAGCTTGGACTGTAAATATCAACAGTCATTCATGAGGTTGTATGTGTGTAGGTGTCATTACAGTGCTTGGACTGTAAATATCAAAAGTCATTCATTGGTGGTGGGTGTGTGGGTGTCATTACAGTGCTTAAACTGTAAGTCTCAACAGCCATTTATGGGGTGGTGGGTGTGTGTCTGTCATTATAGTGCTTGGACTGTAAATATCAACAGTCAATCATGGGGTGGTGGGTATGTGGGTGTCATTACAGTGCTTGGACTGTAAATATCAACAGTCATTCATTGGGTGGAGAGTGTGTGGGTGTCATTACATTGTTTTGATTGTAAATATCAACAGTCATTAATAAGGTGGTGGGTGTCATTCGAATGCTTGGACTGTAAATATCAACAGTCATTCATAGAGTGGTGGGTGTGTTGGTGTTATTACAGTGCTTGGACTATAAATATCAACCATAATCATGGGGTGGTGGGTGTGGAGCGTCATTACAGTGCTTTGACTGTAAATATCAACCGTTATTCATGGGGTGGTGGGGGTGAGGGTGTCATTACAGTGCTTAGACTTTAAATATCAACAGTCATTAATTGGGTGGTGGAGGTGTAAGTGTCATTACAGTGCTTGGACTGTAAATATCAACAGTCAATCATGGGGTGGTAGTTGTGTGGGTGTCATTACAGTGCTTGTACTGTAAATATCAACAGTCATTAATTGGGTGGTGGGTGTGTGTGTGACATTACAGTGCATGGACTGTAAATATTAACAGTTATTCATGGAGTAGTGGGTGTGTGGATGTCATTACAGTGCTCGGACTGAAAATATCAACCGTTATTTATGGGGTGGTGGGTGTGTGGGTGTTATTACAGTGGTTGGACTGTAAATATCAACCGTCATTCATAGGGTGGTGGGTGTGTGAGTGTCATTATAGACCTTGGACTGTAAATATCAACAGTCATTCATGGAGTGGTGGTTGTGTGGGTGTCATTACAGTGCTTGGACTGTAAATATCAACAGTCATTAATTGGGTGGTGGAGGTGTAAGTGTCATTACAGAGCTTGGACTGTAAATATCAACAGTCAATCATGGGGTGGTCGGTGTGTGGGTGTCATTACAGTGCTCAGACTGTAAATATCATCAGTAATTCTTGGGGTTGTGGGTGTGTAGGTGTCATTACAGTGCTTGTACTGTAAATATCACCCATAATTCATGGGGTGGTGGGTGTGGGGTGTCATTACAGTTCTTGGACTGTAAATATAAACCATCATTAATTAGGTGGTGGGTTTGTGGGTGTCATTACAGTGCTCAGACTGTAAATAATAACAGTCATTCATGGGGTTGTGGGTTAGTGGGTGTCATTACAGTTCTTTGACTGTAAATATCAACTGTCATTCATAGGGTGTTGGGTGTGTGAATGTCAATATAGAGCTTAGACTGTAAATATCAACAGTCATTCATGGAGTGGTAGTTGTGTGGGTGTCATTACAGTGCTTGGACTGTAAATATCAACAGTCATTAATTGGGTGGTGGGTGTGTGTGTGACATTACAGTGCATGGACTGTAAATATTAACAGTCATTCATGGGGTAGTGGGTGTGTGGATGTCATTACAGTGCTCGGACTGAAAATATCAACCGTTATTTATGGGGTGGTGGGTGTGTGGGTGTTATTACAGTGGTTGGACTGTAAATATCAACAGTCATTAATTGGGTGGTGGGTGTGTGAGTGTCATTACAGTGCTTGGACTGTAAATATCAACAGTCAATCATGGGGTGGTCGGTGTGTGGGTGTCATTACAGTGCTTGGACTGTAAATGTCAACAGTCATTCATGGGGTGGTGAATGTGTTGGTGTCATGACAGTGCTTAGACTGTCAATATCAACAGTCATTCATGGGGTGGTGAGTGTATGGGTATCAATACAGTTCTTGGACTATAAATATAAACCATGATTCATTAGGTGGTGGGTGTGTGGGTGTCATTACAGTGCTTGGGCTATAAATATCAACTGTCATTTATGGGGTTGTTGGTGTGTGGGTGTCATTACAGTTCTTGGACTGTATATATCAACAGTCATACATAGGTTGGTGGGTTTGTGAGTGTCATTACAGAGCTTGGACTGTAAATATCATCTGTAATTCATGGGGTTGTGGGTGTGTAGGTGTCATTACAGTGCTTGGACGGTAAATATCAAGAGTCATTCTTGGGGTGGTGGGTGTGTGGGTGTCATTACAGTGCTTGGACTGTAAATGTCAACAGTCATTCATGGGGTGGTGCATGTGTTGTTGTCATGACAGTGCTTAGACTGTCAATATCAACAGTCAATCATGGAGTGGTGGGTAGGTGGGTGTCATTACAGTGCTTGGACTGTAAATATCAACCGTCATTCATGGGGTGGTGGTTGTGTGGTTGTCATTACAGTGTTTTGATTGTATATATCAACAGTCATTCATATGGTGGTGGGTGTGTGAATGTCATTACAAAGCTTGGACTGTAAATATCAACAGTCATTCATGAGGTTGTATGTGTGTAGGTGTCATTACAGTGCTTGGACTGTAAATATCAAAAGTCATTCTTTGGTGGTGGGTGTGTGGGTGTCATTACAGTGCTTAAACTGTAAGTCTCAACAGTCATTTATGGGGTGGTGGGTGTGTGGCTGTTGTTATAATGCTTGGACTGTAAATATCAACAGTCAATCATGGGGTGGTGGGTATGTGGGTGTCATTACAGTGCTTGGACTGTAAATATCAACAGTCATTCATTGGGTGGTGAGTGTGTGGGTGTCATTACATTGTTTTGATTGTAAATATCAACAGTCATTAATAAGGTGGTGGGTGTCATTCGAATGCTTGGACTGTAAATATCAACAGTCATTCATGGGGTGGTGGGGGTGAGGGTGTCATTACAGTGCTTTGACTTTAAATATCAACAATCATTCATGGGGTGGTGGGTGTGTGGGTGTCATTATAGTGCTTGGACTGTAAATATCAACAGTCATTAACCCCTCCGGGACGGGCCAAGAATGAAATTACGTGCTGTGAGTACGGGTCCAATACTTACTTTTATCCTGCCTGTCCGGGTATTTCCCGGAAAATCACTCTACTTCTCTTACTCCCTACGTCTAAACTACAATACTGAACAACTTAAATTTGATTGTGTACTCACCATCAACTCCTCCTCTTTCCATTAAAACCAACCCTAGCTCTCTAGGACACTCCATTGCCGAGAAATCAAGTGAGGAATGGAGGTCACTTTTCCCGTGAGAGCGAGGCTGCGTTCGCTTTGTGAGCGTGGCTCTGACAAGGACTGGCGTGGGTGGAGAAAAGATGGCCGCCGGCAGAATGACGCAACACTTGCCTCCCCCGGGCGACACGTCGTACGGTTCGTGTGCATCCTACCATTACAGCCCCTGTATTATTTGTGTGGTTAGCTGACCATTCCAGAGTGGTTTTATGCCCTGGAGAGAAGCGTGGGAGTTATGTACAGTATTTACGCGAAACATTTTCAGTGTCATTCGCACCATTTGTTCATGTTCAACGTAAATATAAATGTGTCACTATCACTGTTATCCTTATTTTCTATATATTTTTGTATTTTGTTGTTTTAAATTTTTTATTATCATTTTTTCTATGCGTAAATGTGTCACTCTCACTTTTCTTATAGCCTAATATGTACAAATGTGTCACTATCACGTCACTACAGCCTAAAATATATGTACAAATGTGTCACTATCACGTCACTACAGCCTAAAATATATGTACAAATGTGTCACTCTCACTTTTCTTATAGCCTAATAAGTACAAATGTGTCACTATCACGTCACTACAGCCTAAAATATATGTACAAATGTGTCACTCTCACTTTTCTTATAGCCTAAATAGTGTCACTGTCACCAAGTGTCACTGTCACTTTATTCGCATACTCCCATCACTTCCTGCTTCTATATATATTCCAATATATGGTAGTCTGAGAAGCAGTTTCCAGGGCATAACGGCACACAACATTCCTTGCACCAGAAGCGAGTTTCCTTGGACTTCTGGGGGTGACGTGTTGTGTGCCTGCAAACATAGCAGCGACGAGAGCCTGGACGTCCTGACGGCAACGGTGGCAGATTAGTGAGGTAGTGGCGAGCCATATAGCCACTCTGCTGCAACCTGTCAGGCCGTTGTGCCGCTGCCTGTCTGCCTTGCTGTGGTTGCACAGTGCTGAACCTCTCCAGGAGCTGAGATATCAACTCTAGCTCGAATTCCCGGAGTGCCAACTTGGAGTCAGGGTGATGCTGGAGGTAGAGTATATAACAGTTCAGCACTGTGACATCAAGAAGGTGGAAGAAAGCCTTCTTGTACCACTTACAAGTTTTTCTCAGACAATCGATGGAACTCACCATCATGTCTGACTTATCAACGAGTCTCATATTGATGTTATAATCGAGCACAGCATCAGGCTTGTAGATGGTATCACCTGTGCCGCGCTCAGTCTTCCCAGAATCCTGCATCACGCCCCTGTTCACGGTGGTGAGCATATTGACGGGGCGTTTATCGTGCCATTTGATGGCCAGCATGTTCCCACATTTCTTTTTGATGCAGTCGCCCCTCCGGGTGAGAGGGAATGCTGGCCACCCCTTCCTGTTGACACGAATAGTTCCGCAGGATCCTGTTTGGTGCTGCAGGAGAAACTGGCTAAGTGCTGGAGAGGTGTAATAGTTATCAGTGTACAGGATGTGGTTGTTGTCAAGGTAATCCCCCATGAGTGCCTTGACAACACTCCCGCTGAAGCCAAGAGGGTCGTCGGCCGGGACATCCACATCCGTACCTGAATAGAGTATAAAATCCAACACATAGCCAGTCTTACAGTCGCAGATGACATAGAATTTGATGCCAAATCTATGCCTCTTTGACGGGATGTACTGGATGAAGGACAGTCTTCCCCTGAACAGCACCAGAGACTCGTCGATAACCACTTTCTGGAATGGTCGAAAAAATGCTCGTATTTTCTCCTGGAGGATAGACATTACTGGCCTAATTTTCCACAGCCTGTCGTTCGGGTGTGGACCCATGTTGGGGGCGAAGTGCAGGTAGGACAAAATGTCCCTATACCTGTCCCTGGACATGTATTTCCCGAACGCAGGTGTGGATATCAGGGCGTGTGTGCTCCAGAAGTCCTTGAGGCGATGTTTCTTGACATGAGGCATCATCATGGTCAAAGCTAACCACACATACAACTCAGCAATATCGACGTCAGCCCATTGCAACATCTTACTATGTTCCCTGCCTGGTCTATTGCTGAGTTGCACAGAGAGTTGTTTGAAGGTGTTTATCTCCTGCATCATGTAAGTCATCAATATTATATCAAAAAAGGCAGTGAAATAATCTAATATTGATGACCTCTGACGACAGGGAAATGCGGCCTGTATACCTGAATGACTGTCGTCAAAGGCAGGTATATCAGGCGCAAATTCATCGCAATCCGTCCACACATAGGGATCAGCGGGTCTATGACGAGGTGCGCCGCGTTGCTGTCGTTGTTGGCGTTGTTGTTGTGGTGGTGGTGGTGCAGCGGTACCAGGGGCAGGCGAGAGTGAGTCGTCAGGCACGAGAGGAGAGGGAGAGTGTGGTGGTGGGGGAGGTGGCGTCAGGTCACGGGGGGGCGGGCTATCAGGGTCAACTGTAGGGGAGAGATAAGCTGCCTTTGTCCTCTTCCCCCTTCCTTTACCCTTCCCTCTTACTCCTACTCTCCTCCCTCTTACCACCACTGGTTGCGACGCATCCTCGTCCGACGAGGAAGAGGAAGACGAAAAATCTAACCTCCTCCTCGGCCTCTTGCCCATGGGAGTGGAGACGTAGCGAGGTTTGGAGGTTGAAGCAGGAGTAGACCTCTTCCTGCCTCCCACGCCAGATGTTGTAGGAATGGGAGACAAGAGAGTGTCTCCCAAACTACCTCCCACCCCACTGGTGGACGGAATTGCAACAGGGGCTGTAACCTCTGACACATCATGCAAGGCTGAAGTTGAGGGAAGAGCTGTGATGGAAGTCACCGCTACACAGACATCTTCCTCAGTTGATTCGTCAGCTTGCCATTCAGTATCAGAGTAGCTGTCCAGGTCGTCCCTCCCATATGAAAGGTCTGCCAGATTCTCCAATTCCCGCCCTATTGCAGAATCTGACAACCTTGCAGGTGCATGACGCAATCTAGCTGGTTGCACCCGCGGAGTGGAGGTTACAGGAGCGGGTGCGCCTGGCAGCGCGGTAGGATGCACCGAATCGAACGAGCCCGTATTTTCTTCACTACGCCCAGCCATTGTCACGGTCAAGCACACACTGATTGCATGTGGGGATGAAAAGGTCTGGTGGTGAAGTATAGCCAGATCAAAAAAAATCCCGACAAATTTGGCGTTTTTCCCCATAAATTACCAAAAGCGGGATTTCCCGCTGCCCGGACTCTGTCGACAGAGCGGGATTTCCCGCTGCCCGGCCTCTGTCGACCGAGCGGGAAATCCCGCTGCCCGGACTCTGGGGGTTAATGGGGTGGTGGGTGTGTGGGTGTCATTACATTGCTTGGACTGTAAATATCAAGTCATTCAAAGGGTGGTTGGTGTCTGTGTGTCATTAGTGCTTGGACTGTGAATATCAACAGTCATTCATGGGGTGGTGGGAGGCATTACAGTGCTTAGACTCTAATATCAACAGTCATTCATGGGGTGATGGGTGTGTGGGTGTCATTACAGTTCTTGGACTGTAGATATCAACAGTTATTCATGGGGATGTTGGTGTTTGGGTGTCTATGCAGTGCTTGGACTGTAAATATCAACAGTTAATCATATGGTGGTGGGTGTGTGGGTGTCATTAGACTGCTTGGAGTGTAAATATTAACAGTTATTTATGGTGTAGTGGGTGTGTGGATGTCATTACAGTGCTTAGACAAAAAATATCAACAGTCATTCATGGGTGGTGGGTGTGTGATTGTCATTACAGTGCTTGGCCTATAATTATCAACCGTCATTCTTGGGGTGGTGGGTGTGTGGGTGTCATTACAGTTCTTTGACTGTAAATATCAACTGTCATTCATAGGGTGGTGGGTGTGTGAGTGTCATTACAAAGCTTGGACTGTAAATATCAACAGTCATTTATGGGGTTGTATGTGTGGAGGTGTCATTACAGTGCTTGGACTGTAAATATCAAAAGTCATTCTTGGGGTGGTGGGTGTGAGGGTGTCATTACAGTGCTTAGACTGTAAGTATCAACAGTCATTTATGGGGTGGTGGGTGTGTGGGTGTCATTACAGTGCTTTGACTGTAAATATCAACAGTCATTAATTGGGTGGTGGAGGTGTAAGTGTCATTACAGTGCTTGAACTGTAAATATCAACAGTCAATCATGGGGTGGTCGGTGTGTGGGTGTCATTACAGTGCTTGGACTGTAAACATCAACAGTTATTCATGGGGTGGTGCATGTGTTGGTGTCATGACAGTGCTTAGACTGTAAATATCAACAGTCATTCATGGGGTGGTGAGTGTGTGGGTGTCATTACAGTTCTTGGACTATAAATATCAACCATCATTCATTAGGTGGTTGGTTTGTGGGTGTCATTACAGTGATCAGACTGTAAATATTAACAGTCATTTATGGGGTGGTGGGTGTGTCGATGTCATTACAGGGCTTAGACTCAAAATATCAACAGTCATTTATGGGGTGGTTGATGTGTGGGTGTCATTACAGTGCTTGCAATATAAATATCAACTGTCATTTATGGGGTTGTGGGTGTCATTGCAGTTCTTGGACTGTAAATATCAACAGTCATACATAGGATGGTTAGTGTGTGAGTGTCATTACAGAGCTTGGACTGTAAATATCATCAGTAATTCATGGGGTTTTGGGTGTGTAGGTGTCATTACAGTGCTTGGACTGTAAATATTAAAAGTCATTCTTGGGGTGGTGGTTGTGTGGGTGTCATTAGAGTGCTTAGACTGTAAATTTCAACTGTCATTCATAGGGTGGTGGGTGTGTGAGTGTCATTACAAAGCTTGGACTGTAAATATCAACAGTCATTCATGGGGTTGTATGTGTGTAGGTGTCATTACAGTGCTTGGACTGTAAATATCAAAAGTCATTCTTGAGGTGGTGGGTGTGTGGGTGTCATTACAGTGCTTATACTGTAAGTATCAACAGTCATTTATGGGGTGGTGGGTGTGTGGGTGTCATTACAGTGCTTTGACTGTAAATATCAGCAGTCATTAATTGGGTGGTGGAGGTGTAAGTGTCATTACAGTGCTTGAACTGTAAATATCAACAGTCAATCATGGGGTGGTCGGTGTGTGGGTGTCATTACAGTGCTTGGACTGTAAATGTCAACAGTCATTCATGGGGTGGTGCATGTGTTGGTGTCATGATAGTGCTTAGACTGTAAATATCAACAGTCATTCATGGGGTGGTGAGTGTGTGGGTGTCATTACAGTTCTTGGACTGTAAATATCAAAAGTCATTCTTGGGGTGGTGGGTGTGTGGGTGTCATTAGAGTGCTTGGACTGTAAATATCAACAGTCATTCATGGAGTGGTAGGTGTGTTGGTGTCATTACAGTGCTTGGACTGTAAATATCAACCATAATTCATGGGGTGGTGGGTGTGGGGTGTCATTACAGTTCTTGGACTGTAAATATAAACCATCATTAATTAGGTGGTGGGTTTGTGGGTGTCATTACAGTGCTCAGACTGTAAATATCAAAAGTCATTCATGGGGTAGTGGGTGTGTGGATGTCATTACAGTGCTTGGACTGAAAATATCAACCGTTATTTATGGGGTGGTGGGTGTGTGGGTGTTATTACAGTGGTTGGACTGAAAATATCAACTGTCATTCATAGGGTGGTGGGTGTGTGAGTGTCATTATAGAGCTTGGACTGTAAATATCAAAACTCATTCATGGAGTGGTCGGTGTGTGGGTGTCATTACAGTGCTTGGACTGTAAATATCAACAGTCATTAATTAGGTGGTGGAGGTGTAAGTGTCATTACAGTGCTTGGACTGGAAATATCAACAGTTAATCATGGGGTGGTCGGTGTGTGGGTGTCATTACAGTGCTTGGACTGTAAATGTCAACAGTCATTCTTGGGGTGGTGCATGTGTTGGTGTCATGACAGTGCTTAGACTGTCAATATCAACAGTCATTCATGGGGTGGTAAGTGTGTGGGTGTCAATACAGCTCTTGGACTATAAATATAAACCATCATTCAAATGGTGGTGGGTGTGTGGGTGTCATTACAGTGCTTGGGCTATAAATATCAACTGTCATTTATGGGGTTGTTGGTGTGTGGGTGTCATTACAGTTCTTATACTGTATATATCAACAGTCATACATAGGTTGGTGGGTGTGTGAGTGTCATTACAGTGCTTGGACTGTAAATTTTAAAAGTCATTCTTGGGGTGGTGGGTGTGTGGGTGTCATTACAGTGCTTAGACTGTAAATATCAACAGTCATTAATGGGGTGGTGGGTGTGTGGCTGTCATTATAGTGCTTGGACTGTAAATATCAACAGTCAATCATGGAGTGGTGGGTAGGTGGGTGTCATTACATTGCTTGGACTGTAAATATCAACCGTCATTCATGGGGTGGTGGTTGTGTAGTTGTCATTACAGTGTTTTGATTGTATATATTAACAGTCATTTATAAGGTGCTGGGTGTCATTAGAGTGCTTGGACTGTAAATATCAACAGTCATTCATGGAGTGGTGGGTGTGTTGGTGTCATTACAGTGCTTGGAGTGTAAATATCAAATATAATTCATGGGGTGGTGGGTGTGGGGTGTCATTACAGTGCACAAACTGTAAATATTAAGAGTCATACATATGGTTGTGGGTGTGTGGGTGTCATTACAGTTCTTTGACTGTAAATATCAACTGTCATTCATAGGGTGGTGGGTGTGTGAATGTCATTACAAAGCTTGGACTGTAAATATCAACAGTCATTCATGAGGTTGTATGTTTGTAGGTGTCATTACAGTGCTTGGACTGTAAATATCAAAAGTCATTCTTTGGTGGTGGGTGTGTGGGTGTCATTACAGTGCTTAAACTGTAAGTCTCAACAGTCATTTATGGGGTGGTTGGTGTGTGGCTGTCATTATAGTGCTTGGACTGTAAATATCAACAGTCAATCATGGGGTGGTGGGTATGTGGGTGTCATTACAGTGCTTGGACTGTAAATATCAACAGTCATTCATTGGGTGGTGGGTGTGTGGGTGTCATTACATTGTTCTGATTGTAAATATCAACAGTCATTAATAAGGTGGTGGGTGTCATTCGAATGCTTGGACTGTAAATATCAACAGTTATTCATTGAGTGGTGGGTGTGTTGATGTCATTACAGTGCTTGGACTATAAATATCAACCATAATCATGGGGTGGTGGGTGTGGGGCGTCATTACAGTGCTTTGACTGTAAATATCAACAGTCATTCATGGGGTGGTGGGGGTGAGTGTGTCATTACAGTGCTTAGACTTTAAATATCAACAATCATTCATGGGGTGGTGGGTGTGTGGGTGTCATTATAGTGCTTGGACTGTAAATATCAACAGTCATTAATGGGGTTGTGGGTGTGTGGGTGTCATTACAGTTCTTGGACTGTATATATCAACAGTCATACATAGGTTGGTGGGTGTGTGAGTGTCATTACAGAGCTTGGACTGTAAATATCATCAGTAATTCATGGGGTTGTGGGTGTGTAGGTGTCATTACAGTGCTTGGACTGTAAATATCAAAAGTCATTCTTGGGGTGGTGGGTGTGTGGGTGTCATTACAGTGCTTAGACTGTAAATATCAACAGTCATTAATGGGGTGGTGGGTGTGTGGCTGTCATTATAGTGCTTGGACTGTAAATATCAACAGTCAATCATGGAGTGGTGGGTAGGTGGGTGTCATTACAGTGCTTGGACTGTAAATATCAACCATCATTCATGGGGTGGTGGTTGTGTAGTTGTCATTACAGTGTTTTGATTGTATATATCAACAGTCATTTATAAGGTGCTGGGTGTCATTAGAGTGCTTGGACTGTAAATATCTACAGTCATTCATGGAGTGGTGGGTGTGTTGGTGTCATTACAGTGCTTGGAGTGTAAATATCAAATATAATTCATGGGGTGGTGGGTGTGGGGTGTCATTACAGTGCACAGACTATAAATATTAAGAGTCATTCATATGGTTGTGTGTGTGTGGGTGTCATTACAGTTCTTTGACTGTAAATATCAACTGTCATTCATAGGGTGGTGGGTGTGTGAATGTCATTACAAAGCTTGGACTGTAAATATCAACAGTCATTCATGAGGTTGTATGTGTGTAGGTGTCATTACAGTGCTTGGACTGTAAATATCAAAAGTCATTCTTTGGTGGTGGGTGTGTGGGTGTCATTACAGTGCTTAAACTGTAAGTTTCAACAGTCATTTATGGGGTGGTGGGTGTGTGGCTGTCATTATAGTGCTTGGACTGTAAATATCAACAGTCAATCATGGAGTGGTGGGTATGTGGGTGTCATTACAGTGTTTGGACTGTAAATATCAACAGTCATTCATTGGGTGGTGGGTGTGTGGGTGTCATTGCATTGTTCTGATTGTAAATATCAACAGCCATTAATAAGGTGGTGGGTGTCATTCGAATGCTTGGACTGTAAATATCAACAGATATTCATGGAGTGGTGGGTGTGTTGGTGTCATTACAGTGCTTGGACTATAAATATCAACCTTAATCATGGGGTGGTGGGTGTGGGGCGTCATTACAGTGCTTTGACTGTAAATATCAACAGTCATTCATGGGGTGGTGGGGGTGAGTGTGTCATTACAGTGCTTAGACTTTAAATATCAACAATCATTCATGGGGTGGTGGGTGTGTGGGTGTCATTATAGTGCTTGGACTGTAAATATCAACAGTCATTCATGGAGTGGTGGGTGTGTTGGTGTCATTACAGTTCTTGGACTGTATATATCAACAGTCATACATAGGGTGGAGGGTGTGTGAGTGTCATTACAGAGCTTGGACTGTAAATATCATCAGTAATTCATGGGGTTGTGGATGTGTAGGTGTCATTACAGTGCTTGGACTGTAAATATCAAAAGTCATTCTTGGGGTGGTGGGTGTGTGGGTGTCATTACAGTGCTTAGACTGTAAATATCAACAGTCATTTATGGGGTGGTGGGTGTGTGGCCGTCATTATAGTGCTTGGACTGTAAATATCAACAGTCAATCATAGAGTGGTGGGTATGTAGGTGTCATTACAGTGCTTGGACTGTAAATATCAACCATCATTCATGGGGTGGTGGTTGTGTGGTTGTCATTACAGTGTTTTGATTGTATATATAAACAGTCATTTATAAGGTGGTGGGTGTCATTAGAGTGCTTGGACTGTAAATATCAACAGTCATTCATGGAGTGGTGGGTGTGTTGGTGTCATTACAGTGCTTGGACTGTAAATATCAACCATAATTCATGGGGTGGTGGGTGTGGGGTGTCATTACAGTTCTTGGACTGTAAATATAAACCATCATTCATTAGGTGGTGGGTTTGTGGGTGTCATTACCGTGCTCAGACTGCAAATATTAACAGTCATTCATGGGGTTGTAAGTGTGTGGGTGTCATTACAGTTCTTTGACTGTAAATATCAACTGTCATTCATAGGGTGGTGGGTGTGTGAGTGTCATTACAGAGCTTGGACTGTAAATATTATCAGTAATTCATAGGGTTGTGGGTGTGTAGGTGTCATTACAGTGCTTGGACTGTAAATATCAAAAGTCATTCTTGGGGTGGTGGGTGTGTGGGTGTCATTACAGTGCTTAGACTGTAAATATCAACCGTCATTCATGGGGTGGTGGTTGTGTAGTTGTCATTACAGTGTTTTGATTGTATATATCAACAGTCATTTATAAGGTTCTGGGTGTCATTAGAGTGCTTGGACTTTAAATATCAACAGTCATTCATGGAGTGGTGGGTGTGTTGGTGTCATTACAGTGCTTGGAGTGTAAATATCAAATATAATTCATGGGGTGGTGGGTGTGGGGTGTCATTACAGTTCTTGGACTGTAAATATAAACCATCATTCATTATGTGGTGGGTTTGTGGGTGTCATTACAGTGCACAGACTGTAAATATTAAGAGTCATACATATGGTTGTGGGTGTGTGGGTGTCATTACAGTTCTTTGACTGTAAATATCAACTGTCATTCATAGGGTGGTGGGTGTGTGAATGTCATTACAAAGCTTGGACTGTAAATATCAACAGTCATTCATGAGGTTGTATGTGTGTAGGTGTCATTATAGTGCTTGGACTGTAAATATCAACAGTCAATCATGGGGTGGTGGGTATGTGGGTGTCATTACAGTGCTTCGACTGTAAATATCAACAGTCATTCATTGGGTGGTGGGTGTGTGGGTGTCATTACATTGTTCTGATTGTAAATATCAACAGTCATTAATAAGGTGGTGGGTGTCATTCGAATGCTTGGACTGTAAATATCAACAGTTATTCATGGAGTGGTGGGTGTGTTTGTGTCATTACAGTGCTTGGACTATAAATATCAACCATAATCAAGGGGTGGTGGGTGTGGGGCGTCATTACAGTGCTTTGACTGTAAATATCAACAGTCATTCATGGGGTGGTGGGGGTGAGTGTGTCATTACAGTGCTTAGACTTTAAATATCAACAATCATTCATGGGGTGGTGGGTGTGTGGGTGTCATTATAGTGCTTGGACTGTAAATATCAACAGTCATTAATGGGGTTGTGGGTGTGTGGGTGTCATTACAGTTCTTGGACTGTATATATCAACAGTCATACATAGGTTGGTGGGTGTGTGAGTGTCATTACAGAGCTTGGACTGTAAATATCATCAGTAATTCATGGGGTTGTGGGTGTGTAGGTGTCATTACAGTGCTTGGACTGTAAATATCAAAAGTCATTCTTGGGGTGGTGGGTGTGTGGGTGTCATTACAGTGCTTAGACTGTAAATATCAACAGTCATTAATGGGGTGGTGGGTGTGTGGCTGTCATTATAGTGCTTGGACTGTAAATATCAACAGTCAATCATGGAGTGGTGGGTAGGTGGGTGTCATTACAGTGCTTGGACTGTAAATATCAACCATCATTCATGGGGTGGTGGTTGTGTATTTGTCATTACAGTGTTTTGATTGTATATATCAACAGTCATTTATAAGGTGCTGGGTGTCATTAGAGTGCTTGGACTGTAAATATCTACATTCATTCATGGAGTGGTGGGTGTGTTGGTGTCATTACAGTGCTTGGAGTGTAAATATCAAATATAATTCATGGGGTGGTGGGTGTGGGGTGTCATTACAGTGCACAGACTGTAAATATTAAGAGTCATTCATATGGTTGTGGGTGTGTGGGTGTCATTACAGTTCTTTGACTGTAAATATCAACTGTTATTCATAGGGTGGTGGGTGTGTGAATGTCATTACAAAGCTTGGACTGTAAATATCAACAGTCATTCATGAGGTTGTATGTGTGTAGGTGTCATTACAGTGCTTGGACTGTAAATATCAAAAGTCATTCTTTGGTGGTGGGTGTGTGGGTGTCATTACAGTGCTTAAACTGTAAGTTTCAACAGTCATTTATGGGGTGGTGGGTGTGTGGCTGTCATTATCGTGCTTGGACTGTAAATATCAACAGTCAATCATGGAGTGGTGGGTATGTGGGTGTCATTACAGTGTTTGGACTGTAAATATCAACAGTCATTCATTGGGTGGTGGGTGTGTGGGTGTCATTACATTGTTCTGATTGTAAATATCAACAGCCATTAATAAGGTGGTGGGTGTCATTCGAATGCTTGGACTGTAAATATCAACAGATATTCATGGAGTGGTGGGTGTGTTGGTGTCATTACAGTGCTTGGACTATAAATAGCAACCTTAATCATGGGGTGGTGGGTGTGGGGCGTCATTACATTGCTTTGACTGTAAATATCAACAGTCATTCATGGGGTGGTGGGGGTGAGTGTGTCATTACAGTGCTTAGACTTTAAATATCAACAATCATTCATGGGGTGGTGGGTGTGTGGGTGTCATTATAGTGCTTGGACTGTAAATATCAACAGTCATTCATGGAGTGGTGGGTGTGTTGGTGTCATTACAGTTCTTGGACTGTATATATCAACAGTCATACATAGGGTGGAGGGTGTGTGAGTGTCATTACAGAGCTTGGACTGTAAATATCATCAGTAATTCATGGGGTTGTGGGTGTGTAGGTGTCATTATAGTGCTTGGACTGTAAATATCAAAAGTCATTCTTGGGGTGGTGGGTGTGTGGGTTTCATTACAGTGCTTAGACTGTAAATATCAACAGTCATTTATGGGTTGGTGGGTGTGTGGCCGTCATTATAGTGCTTGGACTGTAAATATCAACAGTCAATCATAGAGTGGTGGGTATGTAGGTGTCATTACAGTGCTTGGACTGTAAATATCAACCATCATTCATGGGGTGGTAGTTGTGTGGTTGTCATTACAGTGTTTTGATTGTAAATATAAACAGTCATTTATAAGGTGGTGGGTGTCATTAGAGTGCTTGGACTGTAAATATCAACACTCATTCATGGAGTGGTGGGTGTGTTGGTGTCATTACAGTGCTTGGACTGTAAATATCAACCATAATTCATGGGGTGGTGGGTGTGGGGTGTCATTACAGTTCTTGGACTGTAAATATAAACCATCATTCATTAGGTGGTGGGTTTGTGGGTGTCATTACCGTGCTCAGACTGCAAATATTAACAGTCATTCATGGGGTTGTGGGTGTGTGGGTGTCATTACAGTTCTTTGACTGTAAATATCAACTGTCATTCATAGGGTGGTGGGTGTGTGAGTGTCATTACAAAGCTTGGACTGTAAATATCATCAGTAATTCTTAGGGTTGTGGGTGTGTAGGTGTCATTACAGTGCTTGGACTGTAAATATCAAAAGTCATTCTTGGGGTGGTGGGTGTGTGGGTGTCATTACAGTGCTTAGACTGTAAATATCAACCGTCATTCATGGGGTGGTGGTTGTGTAGTTGTCATTACAGTGTTTTGATTGTATATATCAACAGTCATTTATAAGGTGCTGGGTGTCATTAGAGTGCTTGGACTGTAAATATCAACAGTCATTCATGGAGTGGTGGGTGTGTTGGTGTCATTACAGTGCTTGGAGTGTAAATATCAAATATAATTCATGGGGTGGTGTGTGTGGGGTGTCATTACAGTTCTTAGACTGTAAATATAAACCATCATTCATTATGTGGTGGGTTTGTGGGTGTCATTACAGTGCACAGACTGTAAATATTAAGAGTCATACATATGGTTGTGGGTGTGTTGGTGTCATTACAGTTCTTTGACTGTAAATATCAACTGTCATTCATAGGGTGGTGGGTGTGTGAATGTCATTACAAAGCTTGGACTGTAAATATCAACAGTCATTCATGAGGTTGTATGTGTGTAGGTGTCATTATAGTGCTTGGACTGTAAATATCAACAGTCAATCATGGGGTGGTGGGTATGTGGGTGTCATTACAGTGCTTGGACTGTAAATATCAACAGTCATTCATTGGGTGGTGGGTGTGTGGGTGTCATTACATTGTTCTGATTGTAAATATCAACAGTCATTAATAAGGTGGTGGGTGTCATTCGAATGCTTGGACTGTAAATATCAACAGTTATTCATGGAGTGGTGGGTGTGTTGGTGTCATTACAGTGCTTGGACTATAAATATCAACCATAATCATGGGGTGGTGGGTGTGAGGCGTCATTACAGTGCTTTGACTGTAAATATCAACAGTCATTCATGGGGTGGTGGGGGTGAGTGTGTCATTACAGTGCTTAGACTTTAAATATCAACAATCATTCATGGGGTGGTGGGTGTGTGGGTGTCATTATAGTGCTTGGACTGTAAATATCAACAGTCATTAATGGGGTTGTGGGTGTGTGGGTGTCATTACAGTTCTTGGACTGTATATATCAACAGTCATACATAGGTTGGTGCTTGTGTGAGTGTCATTACAGAGCTTGGACTGTAAATATCATCAGTAATTCATGGGGTTGTGGGTGTGTAGGTGTCATTACAGTGCTTGGACTGTAAATATCAAAAGTCATTCTTGGGGTGGTGGGTGTGTGGGTGTCATTACAGTGCTTAGACTGTAAATATCAACAGTCATTAATGGGGTGGTGGGTGTGTGGCTGTCATTATAGTGCTTGGACTGTAAATATCAACAGTCAATCATGGAGTGGTGGGTAGGTGGGTGTCATTACAGTGCTTGGACTGTAAATATCAACCGTCATTCATGGGGTGGTGGTTGTGTAGTTGTCATTACAGTGTTTTGATTGTATATATCAACAGTCATTTATAAGGTGCTGGGTGTCATTAGAGTGCTTGGACTGTAAATATCAACAGTCATTCATGGAGTGGTGGGTGTGTTGGTTTCATTACAGTGCTTGGAGTGTAAATATCAAATATAATTCATGGGGTGGTGGGTGTGGGGTGTCATTACAGTGCACAGACTGTAAATATTAAGAGTCATTCATATGGTTGTGGGTGTGTAGGTGTCTTTACAGTTCTTTGACTGTAAATATCAACTGTCATTCATAGGGTGGTGGGTGTGTGAATGTCATTACAAAGCTTGGACTGTAAATATCAACAGTCATTCATGAGGTTGTATGTGTGTAGGTGTCATTACAGTGCTTGGACTATAAATATCAAAAGTCATTCTTTGGTGGTGGGTGTGTGGGTGTCATTACAGTGCTTAAACTGTAAGTCTCAACAGTCATTTATGGGGTGGTGGGTGTGTGGCTGTCATTATAGTGCTTGGACTGTAAATATCAACAGTCAATCATGGAGTGGTGGGTATGTGGGTGTCATTACAGTGTTTGGACTGTAAATATCAACAGTCATTCATTGGGTGGTGGGTGTGTGGGTGTCATTACATTGTTCTGATTGTAAATATCAACAGCCATTAATAAGGTGGTGGGTGTCATTCGAATGCTTGGACTGTAAATATCAACAGTTATTCATGGAGTGGTGGGTGTGTTGGTGTCATTACAGTGCTTGGACTATAAATATCAACCTTAATCATGGGGTGGTGGGTGTGGGGCGTCATTAAAGTGCTTTGACTGTAAATATCAACAGTCATTCATGGGGTGGAGGGGGTGAGTGTGTCATTACAGTGCTTAGACTTTAAATATCAACAATCATTCATGGGGTGGTGGGTGTGTGGGTGTCATTATAGTGCTTGGACTGTAAATATCAACAGTCATTAATGGGGTTGTGGGTGTGTGGGTGTCATTACAGTTCTTGGACTGTATATATCAACAGTCATACATAGGGTGGAGGGTGTGTGAGTGTCATTACAGAGCTTGGACTGTAAATATCATCAGTAATTCATGGGGTTGTGGGTGTGTAGGTGTCATTACAGTGCTTGGACTGTAAATATCAAAAGTCATTCTTGGGGTGGTGGGTGTGTGGGTGTCATTACAGTGCTTAGACTGTAAATATCAACAGTCATTTATGGGGTGGTGGGTGTGTGGCCATCATTATAGTGCTTGGACTGTAAATATCAACAGTCAATCATAGAGTGGTGGGTATGTAGGTGTCATTACAGTGCTTGGACTGTAAATATCAACCATCATTCATGGGGTGGTAGTTGTGTGGTTGTCATTACAGTGTTTTGATTGTAAATATAAACAGTCATTTATAAGGTGGTGGGTGTCATTAGAGTGCTTGGACTGTAAATATCAACAGTCATTCATGGAGTGGTGGGTGTGTTGGTGTCATTACAGTGCTTGGACTGTAAATATCAACCATAATTCATGGGGTGGTGGGTGTGGGGTGTCATTACAGTTCTTGGACTGTAAATATAAACCATCATTCATTAGGTGGTGAGTTTATGGGTGTCATTACCGTGCTCAGACTGCAAATATTAACAGTCATTCATGGGGTTGTGGGTGTGTGGGTGTCATTACAGTTCTTTGACTGTAAATATCAACTGTCATTCATAGGGTGGTGGGTGTATGAGTGTCATTACAAAGCTTGGACTGTAAATATCAACAGTCATTCATGACGTTGTATGTGTAGGTGTCATTACAGTGTTTGGACTGTAAATATCAAAAGTCATTCGTTGGTGGTGGGTGTGTGCGTGTCATTACAGTGCTTAAACTGTAAGTCTCAACAGTCATTTATGGAGTGGTAGGTGTGTGGCTGTCATTATAGTGCTTAGACTGTAAATATCAACAGTCAATCATGGGGTGGTTGGTATGTGGGTGTCATTACAGTGCTTGGACTGTAAATATCAACAGTCATTCATTGGGTGGTGGGTTTGTGGGTGTCATTACAGTGGTTTGATTGTAAATATCAACAGTCATTAATGGAGTTGTGGGTGTGTGGGTGTCATTACAGTTCTTGGGCTGTATATATCAACAGTCATACATAGGGTGGAGGGTGTGTGAGTGTCATTACAGAGCTTGGACTGTAAATATCATCAGTAATTCATGGGGTTGTGGGTGTGTAGGTGTCATTACAGTGCTTGGACTGTAAATATCAAAAGTCATTCTTGGGGTGGTGGGTGTGTGTGTGTCATTACAGTTCTTAGACTGTAAATATCAACAGTCATTTATGGGGTGGTGGGTGTGTGGCCATCATTATAGTGCTTGGACTGTAAATATCAACAGTCAATCATAGAGTGGTGGGTATGTAGGTGTCATTACAGTGCTTGGACTGTAAATATCAACCGTCATTCATGGGGTGGTGGTTGTGTAGTTGTCATTACAGTGTTTTGATTGTATATACCAACAGTCATTTATAAGGTGTTGGGTGTCATTAGAGTGCTTGGACTGTAATTATCAACAGTCATTCATGGAGTGGTGGGTGTGTTGGTGTCATTACAGTGCTTGGAGTGTAAATATCAAATATAATTCATGGGGTGGTGGGTGTGGGGTGTCATTACAGTTCTTGGACTGTAAATATAAACCATCATTCATTAGGTGGTGGGTTTGTGGGTGTCATTACAGTGCACAGACTGTAAATATTAAGAGTCATACATATGGTTGTGGGTGTGTGGGTGTCATTACAGTTCTTTGACTGTAAATATCAACTGTCATTCATAGGGTGGTGGGTGTGTGAATGTCATTACAAAGCTTGGACTGTAAATATCAACAGTTATTTATGAGGTTGTATGTGTGTAGGTGTCATTACAGTGCTTGGACTGTAAATATCAAAAGTCATTCTTTGGTGGTGGGTGTGTGGGTGTCATTACAGTGCTTAAACTGTAAGTCTCAACAGTCATTTATGGGGTGGTGGGTGTGTGGCTGTCATTATAGTGCTTGGACTGTAAATATCAACAGTCAATCATGGGGTGGTGGGTATGTGGGTGTCATTACAGTGCTTGGACTGTAAATATCAACAGTCATTCATTGGGTGGTGGTTGTGTGGGTGTCATTACATTGTTCTGATTGTAAATATCAACAGTCATTAATAAGGTGGTGGATGTCATTCGAATGCTTGGACTGTAAATATCAATAGTTATTCATGGAGTGGTGGGTGTGTTGGTGTCATTACAGTGCTTGGACTATAAATATCAACCATAATCATGGGGTGGTGGGTGTGGGGCGTCATTAAAGTGCTTTGACTGTAAATATCAACAGTCATTCATGGGGTGGTGGGGGTGAGGGTGTCATTACAGTGCTTAGACTTTAAATATCAACAATCATTCATGGGGTGGTGGGTGTGTAGGTGTCATTATAGTGCTTGGACTGTAAATATCAACAGTCATTAATGGGGTTGTGGGTGTGTGGCTGTCATTACAGTTCTTGGACTGTATATATCAACAGTCATACATAGGGTGGAGGGTGTGTGAGTGTCATTACAGAGCTTGGACTGTTAATATCATCAGTAATTCATGGGGTTGTTGGTGTGTGGGTGTCATTACAGTGCTTGGACTGTAAATAACAAAAGTCATTCTTAAGGTGGTGGGTGTGTGGGTGTCATTACAGTGCTTAGACTGTAAATATCAACAGTCATTAATGGGGTGGTGGGTGTGTGGCTGTCATTATAGTGCTTGGACTGTAAATATCAACAGTCAATCATGGAGTGGTGGGTAGGTGGGTGTCATTACAGTGCTTGGACTGTAAATATCAACCTTCATTCATGGGGTGGTGGTTGTGTAGTTGTCATTACAGTGTTTTGTTTATATATATCAACAGTCATTTATAAGGTGCTGGGTGTCATTAGAGTGCCTGGACTGTAAATATCAACAGTCATTCATGGAGTGGTGGGTGTGTTGGTTTCATTACAGTGCTTGGAGTGTAAATATCAAATATAATTCATGGGGTGGTGGGTGTGGGGTGTCATTACAGTTCTTGGACTGTAAATATAAACCATCATTCATTAGGTGGTGGGTTTGTGGGTGTCATTACAGTGCACAGACTGTAAATATTAAGAGTCATTCATATGGTTGTGGGTGTGTGGGTGTCATTACAGTTCTTTGACTGTAAATATCAACTGTCATTCATAGGGTGGTGGGTGTGTGAATGTCATTACAAAGCTTGGACTGTAAATATCAACAGTCATTCATGAGGTTGTATGTGTGTAGGTGTCATTACAGTGCTTGGACTGTAAATATCAAAAGTCATTCTTTGGTGGTGGGTGTGTGGGTGTCATTACAGTGCTTAAACTGTAAGGCTCAACAGTCATTTATGGGGTGGTGGGTGTGTGGCTGTCATTATAGTGCTTGGACTGTAAATATCAACAGTCAATCATGGGGTGGTGGGTATGTGGGTGTCATTACAGTGCTTGGACAGTAAATATCAACAGTCATTCATTGGGTGGTGGGTGTGTGGGTGTCATTACATTGTTCTGATTGTAAATATCAACAGTCATTAATAAGGTGGTGGGTGTCATTCGAATGCTTGGACTGTAAATATCAACAGTTATTCATGGAGTGGTGGGTGTGTTGGTGTCATTACAGTGCTTGGACTATAAATATCAACCTTAATCATGGGGTGGTGGGTGTGGGGCGTCATTACAGTGCTTTGACTGTAAATATCAACAGTCATTCATGGGGTGGTGGGGGTGAGTGTGTCACTACAGTGCTTAGACTTTAAATATCAACAATCATTCATGGGGTGGTGGATGTGTGGGTGTCATTATAGTGCTTGGATTGTAAATATCAACAGTCATTAATGGGGTTGTGGGTGTGTGAGTGTCATTACAGTTCTTGGACTGTATATATCAACAGTCATACATAGTATAGAGGGTGTGTGAGTGTTATTACAGAGCTTGGACTGTAAATATCATCAGTAATTCATGGGGTTGTGGGTGTGTAGGTGTCATTACAGTGCTTGCACTGTAAATATCAAAAGTCATTCTTAGGGTGGTGGGTGTGTGGGTGTCATTACAGTGCTTAGACTGTAAATATCAACAGTCTTTTATGGGGTGGTGGGTGTGTGGCCGTCATTATAGTGCTTGGACTGTTAATATCAACAGTCAATCATAGAGTGGTGGTTGTGTAGTTGTCATTACAGTGTTTTGATTGTATATATCAACAGTCATTTATAAGGTGCTGGGTGTCATTAGAGTGCTTGGACTGTAAATATCAACAGTCATTCATGGAGTGGTGGGTGTGTTGGTGTCATTACAGTGCTTGGAGTGTAAATATCAAATATAATTCATGGGGTGATGGGTGTGGGGTGTCATTACAGTTCTTGGACTGTAAATATAAACCATCATTCATTAGGTGGTGGGTTTGTGGGTGTCATTACAGTGCACAGACTGTAAATATTAAGAGTCATACATATGGTTGTGGGTGTGTGGGTGTCATTACAGTTCTTTGACTGTAAATATCAACTGTCATTCATAGGGTGGTGGGTGTGTGAATGTCATTACAAAGCTTGGACTGTAAATATCAACAGTCATTCATGAGTTTGTATGTGTTTAGGTGTCATTACAGTGCTTGGACTGTAAATATCAAAAGTCATTCTTTGGTGGTGGGTGTGTGGGTGTCATTACAGTGCTTAAACTGTAAGTCTCAACAGTCATTTATGAGGTGGTGGGTGTGTGGCTGTCATTATAGTGCTTGGACTGTAAATATCAACAGTCAATCATGGGGTGGTGGGTATGTGGGTGTCATTACAGTGCTTGGACTGTAAATATCAACAGTCATTCATTGGGTGGTGGGTGTGTGGGTGTTATTAAATTGTTCTGATTGTAAATATCAACAGTCATTAATAAGGTGGTGGGTGTCATTCGAATGCTTGGACTGTAAATATCAACAGTTATTCATGGAGTGGTGGGTGTGTTGGTGTCATTACAGTGCTTGGACTATAAATATCAACCATAATCATGGGGTGGTGGGTGTGGGGCGTCATTACAGTGCCTTGACTGTAAATATCAACAGTCATTCATGGGGTGGTGGGGGTGAGGGTGTCATTACAGTGCTTAGACTTTAAATATCAACAATCATTCATGGGGTGGTGGGTGTGTGGGTGTCATTATAGTGCTTGGACTGTAAATATCAACAGTCATTAATGGGTTTGTGGGTGTGTGGGTGTCATTACAGTTCTTGGACTGTATATATCAACAGTCATACATAGGGTGGAGGGTGTGTGAGTGTCATTACAGAGCTTGGACTGTAAATATCATCAGTAATTCATGGGGTTGTGGGTGTGTAGGTGTCATTACAGTGCTTGGACTGTTAATATCAAAAGTCATTCTTGGGGTGGTGGGTGTGTGGGTGTCATTACAGTGCTTAGACTGTAAATATCAACAGTCATTTATGGGGTGGTGGGTGTGTGGCCGTCATTATAGTGCTTTGACTGTAAATATCAACAGTCATTCATGGGGTGGTGGGGGTGAGGGTGTCATTACAGTGCTTAGACTTTAAATATCAACAATCATTAATGGGGTGGTGGGTGTGTGGGTGTCATTATAGTGTTTGGACTGTAAATATCAACAGTCATTAATGGGGTGGTGGGTGTGTGGGTGTCATTACATTGCTTGGACTGTAAATATCAAGTCATTCAAGGGGTGGTTGGTGTCTGTGTGTCATTAGTGCTTGGAATGTGAATATCAACAGTCATTCATGGGGTGGTGGGTGTGTGGGTGTCATTACAGTTCTTTGACTGTAAATATCAACCGTCATTCATAGGGTGGTGGGTGTGTGAGTGTCATTACAAAGCTTGGACTGTAAATATCAACAGTCATTTATGGGGTTGTATATGTGTAGGTGTCATTACAGTGCTTGGACTGTAAATATCAAAAGTCATTCTTGGGGTGGTGGGTGTGTGGGTGTCATTACAGTGCTTAGACTGTAAGTATCAACAGTCATTTATGGGGTGGTGGGTGTGTAGGTGTCATTACAGTGCTTTGACTGTAAATATCAACAGTCATTAATTGGGTGGTGGAGGTGTAAGTGTCATTACAGTGCTTGAACTGTAAATATCAACAGTCAATCATGGGGTGGTCGGTGTGTGGGTGTCATTACAGTTCTTGGACTTTAAACGTCAACAGTCATTCATGGGG
The DNA here is from genome assembly GCA_033782935.1 of Petrolisthes cinctipes. Lineage (NCBI taxonomy): Eukaryota > Metazoa > Arthropoda > Malacostraca > Decapoda > Porcellanidae > Petrolisthes > Petrolisthes cinctipes. Next base: position 2,166,510 of record JAWQEG010000163.1, on the reverse strand, counting down.
TGGTGCATGTGTTGGTGTCATGACAGTGCTTAGACTGTAAATATCAATAGTCATTCATGGGGTGGTGAGTGTGTTGGTGTCATTACAGTTCTTGGACTATAAATATCAACCATCATTCATTAGGTGGTTGGTTTGTGGGTGTCATTACAGTGCTCAGACTGTAAATATTAACAGTCATTTATGGGGTGGTGGGTGTGTCGATGTCATTACAGGGCTTAGACTCAAAATATCAACAGTCATTTATGTGGTGGTGGATGTGTGGGTGTCATTACAGTGCTTGCAATATAAATATCAACTGTCATTTATGGGGTTGTGGGTGTCATTGCAGTTCTTGGACTGTAAATATCAACAGTCATACATAGGGTGGTAAGTGTGTGAGTGTCATTACAGAGCTTGGACTGTAAATATCATCAGTAATTCATGGGGTTTTGGGTGTGTAGGTGTCATTACAGTGCTTGGACTGTAAATATCAAAAGTCATTCTTGGGGTGGTAGTTGTGTGGGTGTCATTAGAGTGCTTAGACTGTAAATATCAGCTGTCATTCATAGGGTGGTGTGTGTGTGAGTGTCATTACAAAGCTTGGACTGTAAATATCAACAGTAATTCGTGGGGTTGTATGTGTGTAGGTGTCATTACAGTGCTTGGACTGTAAATATCAAAAGTCATTCTTGGGGTGGTGGATGTGTGGGTGTCATTACATTGCTTATACTGTAATTATCAACAGTCATTTATGGGGTGGTGGGTGTGTGGGTGTCATTACAGTGCTTTGACTGTAAATATCAACAGTCATTAATTGGGTGGTGGAGGTGTAAGTGTCATTACAGTGCTTGAACTGTAAATATCAACAGTCAATCATGGGGTGGTCGGTGTGTGGGTGTCATTACAGTGCTTGGACTGTAAATATCAACAGTCAATCATGGGGTGGTGGGTATATGGGTGTCATTACAGTGCTTGGACTGTAAATATCAACAGTCATTCATTGGGTGGTGGGTGTGTGGGTGTCATTACATTGTTTTGATTGTAAATATCAACAGTCATTAATAAGGTGGTGGGTGTCATTCGAATGCTTGGACTGTAAATATCTACAGTCATTCATGGAGTGGTGGGTGTGTTGGTGTTACTATAGTGCTTGGACTATAAATATCAATCATAATCATGGGGTGGTGGGTGTGGGGCGTCATTACATTGCTTTGACTGTAAATATTAACAGTCATTCATAGGGTGGTGGGGGTGAGGGTGTCATTACAGTGCTTAGACTTTAAATATCAACAATCATTCATGGGGTGGTGGGTTTGTGGGTGTCATTATAGTGCTTGGACTGTAAATATCAACAGTCATTAATGGGGTGATGGGTGTGTGGGTGTCATTACATTGCTTGGACTGTAAATATCAAGTCATTCAAGGGGTGGTTGGTGTCTGTTTGTCATTAGTGCTTGGACTTTGAATATCAACAGTCATTCATGGGGTGGTGGGTGGCATTACAGTGCTTAGACTCTAATATCAACAGTCATTCATGGGGTGATGGGTGTGTGGGTGTCATTACAGTTCTTGGACTGTTGATATCAACAGTTATTCATGGGGATGTTGGTGTTTGGGTGTCTATGCAGTGCTTGGACTGTAAATATCAACAGTTAATCATATGGTGGTGGGTGTGTGGGTGTCATTAGACTGCTTGGAGTGTAAATATTAACAGTCATTTATTGTGTAGTGGGTGTGTGGATGTCATTACAGTGCTTAGACTGAAAATATCAACAGTCATTCATGGGGTAGTTGGTGTGTGATTGTCATTACAGTGCTTGGACTATAAATATCAACCGTCATTCTTGGAGTGGTGGGTGTGTGGGTGTCATTACAGTTCTTTGACTGTAAATATCAACTGTCATTCATAGGGTGGTGGGTGTGTTAGTGTCATTACAAAGCATGGACTGTAAATATCAACAGTCATTTATGGGGTTGTATGTGTGTAGGTGTCATTACAGTGCTTGGACTGTAAATATCAAAAGTCATTCTTGGGGTGGTGGGTGTGTGGGTGTCATTACAGTGCTTAGACTGTAAGTATCAACAGTCATTTATGGGGTGGTGTGTGTGTGGGTGTCATTACAGTGCTTTGACTGTAAATATCAACAGTCATTAATTGGGTGGTGGAGGTGTAAGTGTCATTACAGTGCTTGAACAGTAAATATCAACAGTCAATCATGGGGTGGTCAGTGTGTGGGTGTCATTACAGTGCTTGGACTGTAAACGTCAACAGTCATTCATGGGGTGGTGCATGTGTTGGTGTCATGATAGTGCTTAGACTGTAAATATCAACAGTCATTCATGGGGTGGTGAGTGTGTGGGTGTCATTACAGTTCTTGGACTATAAATATCAACCATCATTCATTAGGTGGTTGGTTTGTGGGTGTCATTACAGTGCTCAGACTGTAAATATTAACAGTCATTTATGGGGTGGTGGGTGTGTGGATGTCATTACAGGGCTTAGACTCAAAATATCAACAGTCATTTTTGGGGTGGTGGATGTGTGGGTGTCATTACAGTGCTTGCAATATAAATATCAACTGTCATTTATGGGGTTGTGGGTGTCATTGCAGTTCTTGGACTGTAAATATCAACAGTCAAACATAGGGTGTTGGGTGTGTGAGTGTCATTACAGAGCTTGGACTGTAAATATCATCAGTAAATCATGGGGTTTTGGGGTGTGTAGGTGTCTTTACAGTGCTTGGACTGTAAATATCAAAAGTCATTCTCGGGGTTGTGGTTGTGTGGGTGTCATTAGAGTGCTTAAACTGTAAATATCAACAGTCATTTATGAGGTGGTGGGTGTGTGGCTGTTATTATAGTGCTTGGACTGTAAATATCAACAGTCAATCATGGAGTGGTGGGTATGTGGGTGTCATTACAGTGCTTGGACTGTAAATATCAAAAGTCATTCTTTGGGTTGTGGGTGTGTGGGTGTCATTAGAGTGCTTGGACTGTAAATATCAACAGTCATTCATGGAGTGGTAGGTGTGTTGGTGTCATTACAGTGCTTGGACTGTAAATATCAACTGAAATTCATGGGGTGGTGGGTGTGGGGTGTCATTACAGTTCTTGGACTGTAAATATAAACCATCATTCATTAGGTGGTGGGTTTGTGGGTGTCATTACAGTGCTCAGACTGTAAATATTAACAGTCATTCATGGGATTGTGGGTGTGTGGGTTTCATTACAGTTCTTTGACTGTAAATATCATTTGTCATTCATAGGGTGGTGGGTGTGTGAGTGTCATTACAAAGCTTGGACTGTAAATATCAACAGTCATTCATGAGGTTGTATGTGTGTAGGTGTCATTACAGTGCATGGACTGTAAATATCAAAAGTCATTCTTTGGTGGTGGGTGTGTGGGTGTCATTACAGTGCTTAGACTGTAAGTATCAACAGTCATTTATGGGGTGGTGGGTGTGTGGCTGTCATTATAGTGCTTGGACTGTAAATATCAACAGTTAATCATGGGGTGGTGGGTGTGTGGGTGTCATTAGACTGCTTGGACTGTAAATATTAACAGTCATGAATTTCGTGGTGGGTGTGTGGATGTCATTACAGTGCTTAGACTGAAAATATCAACAGTCATTCATGGGGTGGTAGGTGTGTGATTGTCATTACAGTGCTTGGACTATAAATATCAACCATCATTTATGGGGTTTTGAGTGTGTGGGTGTCATTACAGTTCTTTGACTGTAAATATCAACTGTCATTCATAGGGTGGTGGGTGTGTGAGTGTCATTACAAAGCTTGGACTGTAAATATCAACAGTCATTAATGGAGTTGTATGTGTGTATGACTCATTACAGTGCTTGGACTGTAAATATCAAAAGTCATTCTTGGGGTGGTGGGTCTGTGGGTGTCATTACAGTGCTTTGACTGTAAGTATCAACAGTCATTTATGGGGTGGTGGGTGTGTGTGTGACATAACAGTGCATGGACTGTAAATATTTACAGTCATTCATGGGGTAGTGGGTGTGTGAATGTCATTACAGTGTTCGGACTGAAAATATCAAACGTTCTTTATGGGGTGGTGGGTGTGTGGGTGTTATTACAGTGGTTGGACTGTAAATATCAACCGTCATTCATAGGGTGGTGGGTGTGTGAGTGTCATTATAGAGCTTGGACTGTAAATATCAACAGTCATTCATGGAGTGGTCGGTGTGTGGGTGTCATTACAGTGCTTGGACTGTAAATATTAACAGTCATTTATGGGGTGGTGGGTGTGTGGATGTCATTACATGGCTTAGACTGAAAATATCAACAGTCATTTATGGGGTGGAGGGTGTGTGGGTGTCATTACAGTGCTTGGACTATAAATATCAACCGACATTCCTGGGGTGGTGGTTGTGTAGTTGTCATTACAGTGTTTTGATTGTAAATATAAACAGTCATTTATAAGGTGGTGGGTGTCATTAGAGTGCTTGAACTGTAAATATCAACAGTCATTCATGGAGTGGTGGGTGTGTTGGTGTCATTACTGTACTTGGACTGTAAATATCAACCATATATTATGGGGTGGTGGGTGTGGGGTGTCATTACAGTTCTTGGACTGTAAATATAAACCATCATTCATTAGGTGGTGGGATTGTGGGTGTCATTACCGTGCTCAGACTGCAAATATTAACAGTCATTCATGGGGTTGTGGTTGTGTGGGTGTCATTACAGTTCTTTGACTGTAAATATCAACTGTCATTAATAGGGTGGTGGGTGTGTGAGTGTCATTACAAAGCTTGGACTGTAAATATCAACAGTCATTTATGGGGTTGTATGTGTGTAGGTGTCATTACATTGCTTGGACTGTAAGTATCAACAGTCATTTATGGGGTGGTGGGTGTGTGGGTGTCATTACAGTGCTTAAACTTTAAGTCTCAACAGTCATTTATGGAGTGGTAGGTGTGTGGCTGTCATTATAGTGCTTGGACTGTAAATTTCAACAGTCAATCATGGGGTGGTGGGTATGTGGGTGTCATTACAGTGCTTGGACTGTAAATATCAACAGTCATTCATTGGGTGGTGGGTGTGTGAGTGTCATTACAGTGTTTTGATTGTAAATATCAACAGTCATTAATAAGGTGGTGGGTGTCATTAGAATGCTTGGAATGTAAATATCAACAGTCATTCATGGAGTGGTGGGTGTGTTAGTGTCATTACAGTGCTTGGACTATAAATATCAACCATAATCATGGGGTGGTGGGTGTAGGGCGTCATTACAGTGCTTTGACTGTAAATATCAACAGTCATTCATGGGGTGGTGGGGGTGAGGGTGTCATTACAGTGCTTAGACTGTAAATATCAACAATCATTCATGGGGTGGTGGGTGTGTGGGTTTCATGATAGTTCTTGGACTGTAAATATCAACAGTCATTAATGGGGTGGTGTGTGTGTGGGTGTCATTACATTGCTTGGACTGTAAATATCAAGTCATTCAAGGGGTGGTGGGTGTCTGTGTGTCATTAGTGCTTGGACTGTGAATATCAACAGTCATTCATTGGGTGGTGGGTGGCATTACAGTGCTTAGACTCTAATATTAACAGTCATTAATTGGGTGATGGGTGTGTGGGTGTCATTACAGTTCTTGGACTGTAGATATCAACAGTTATTCATGGGGATGTGGGTGTTTGGGTGTCTATGCAGTGCTTGGACTGTAAATATCAACAGTTAATCATATGGTGGTGGGTGTGTGGCTGTCATTAGACTGCTTGGATTGTAATTATTAAAGTCATTTATGGTGTAGTGGGTGTGTGGATGTCATTACAGTGCTTAGACTGAAAATATCAACAGTCATTCATGGGGTGTTGGGTGTGTGATTGTCATTACAGTGCTTAAACTATAAATATCAACCATCATTTTTGGGGTGGTGGGTGTGTGGGTGTCATTACAGTTCTTTGACTGTAAATATCAACTGTCATTCATAGGGTGTTGGGTGTGTGAGTGTCATTACAAAGCTTGGACTGTAAATATCAACAGTCATTCATGGGGTTGTATGTGTGTAGGTGTCTTTACAGTGATTGGACTGTAAATATCAAAAGTCATTCTTGGGGTGGTGGGTGTGTGGGTGTCATTACAGTGCTTGGACTGTAAATATCAACCGTTAATTATGTGGTGGTGGGTGTGTGGGTGTTATTACAGTGGTTGGACTGTAAATATCAACAGTCATTCATGGAGTGGTCGGTGTGTGGGTGTCATTACAGTGCTTGGACTGCAAATATCAACCGTTAATTATGGGGTGGTGGGTGTGTGGGTGTTATTACAGTGGTTGGACTGTAAATATCAACCGTCATTCATAGGGTGGTGGGTGTGTGAGTGTCATTATAGAGCTTGGACTGTAAATATCAACAGTCATTCATGGAGTGGTCGGTGTGTGGGTGTCATTACAGTGCTTGGACTATAAATATCAACTGTCATTTATGGGGTTGTGGGTGTGTGGGTGTCATTACAGTTCTTGGACTGTATATATCAACATTCATACATAGGGTGGAGGGTGTGTGAGTGTCATTACAGAGCTTGGACTGTAAATATCATCTGTAATTCATGGGGTTGTGGGTGTGTAGGTGTCATTACAGTGCTTGGACTGTAAATATCATAAGTCATTCTTGGGGTGGTGGGTGTGTGGGTGTGATTACAGTGCTTAGACTGTAAATATCAACAGTCATTTATGGGGTGGTGGGTGTGTGGCTGTCATTATAGTGCTTGGACTGTAAATATCAACAGTAAATCATGGAGTGGTGGGTATGTGGGTGTCATTACAGTGCTTGGACTGTAAAAATCAATAATCATTCATGGGGTGATGGTTGTGTGGTTGTCATTACAGTGTTTTGATTGTAAATATAAACAGTCATTTGTAAGGTGGTGAGTGTCATTAGAGTGCTTGAACTGTAAATATCAACAGTCATTCATGGAGTGATGGGTGTGATGGTGTCATTACAGTGCTTGGACTATAAATATCAACCATAATCATGGGGTGGTGGGTGTGGGGCGTCATTACAGTGCTTTGACTGTAAATATCAACAGTCATTCATGGGGTGGTGGGGGTGAGGGTGTCATTACAGTGCTTAGACTGTAAATATCAACAATCATTCATGGGGTGGTGGGTGTGTGAATGTCATGATAGTGCTTGGACTGTAAATATCAACAGTCATTAATGGGGTGGTGGGTGTGTGGGTGTCATTACATTGCTTGGACTGTAAATATCAAGTCATTCAAGGGGTGGTGGCTGTCTGTGTGTCATTAGTGCTTGGACTGTGAATATCAACAGTCATTCATGGGGTGGTGGGTGGCATTACAGTGCTTAGACTCTAATATCAACAGTCATTAATGGGGTGATGGGTGTGTGGGTGTCTTTACAGTTCTTGGACTGTAGATATCAACAGTTATTCATGGGTATGTGGGTGTTTGGGTGTCTATGCAGTGCTTGGACTATAAATATCAACAGTTAATCATATGGTGGTGGGTGTGTGGCTGTCATTAGACTGCTTGGAGTGTAAATATTAACAGTCATTTAAGGTGTAGTGGGTGTGTGGATGTCATTACAGTGCTTAGACTGAAAATATCAACAGTCATTCATGGGGTGGTGGGTGTGTGATTGTCATTACAGTGCTTGGACTATAAATATCAACCGTCATTTTTGGGGTGGTGGGTGTGTGGGTGTAATTACAGTTCTTTGACTGTAAATATCAACAGTCATTCATAGGGTGTTGGGTGTGTGAGTGTCATTACAAAGCTTGGACTGTAAATATCAACAGTCATTCATCGGGTTGTATGTGTGTAGGTGTCATTACAGTGCTTGGACTGTAAATATCAAAAGTCATTCTTGGGGTGGTAGGTGTGTGGGTGTCATTACAGTGCTTGGACTGTAAATATCAACCGTTAATTATGGGGTGGTGGGTGTGTGGGTGTTATTACAGTGGTTGGACTGTAAATATCAAACGTCATTCATAGGGTGGTGGGTGTGTGAGTGTCATTATAGAGCTTGGACTGTAAATATCAACAGTCATTCATGGAGTGGTCGGTGTGTGGGTGTCATTACAGTGCTTGGCTGTAAATATTAACAGTCATTTATGGGGTGGTGGGTGTGTGGATGTCATTACAGGGCTTAGACTGAAAATATCAACAGTCATTTATGGGGTGGTGGGTGTGTGGGTGTCATTACAGTGCTTGGACTATAAATATCAACTGTCATTTATGGGGTTGTGGGTGTGTGGGTGTCATTACAGTTCTTGGACTGTATATATCAACAGTCATACATTGGGTGGAGGGTGTGTGAGTGTCATTACAGAGCTTGGACTGTAAATATCATCAGTAATTTATGGTGTTGTGGGTGTGTAGGTGTCATTACAGTGCTTGGACTGTAAATATCAAAAGTCATTCTTGGGGTGGTGGGTGTGTGGGTGTCATTACAGTCCTTAGACTGTAAATATCAACAGTCATTTATGGGGTGGTGGGTGTGTGGCCGTCATTATAGTGCTTGGACTGTAAATATCAACAGTCAATCATGGAGTGGTGGGTATGTGGGTGTCATTACAGTGCTTGGACTGTAAATATCAATCATCATTCATGGGGTGATGGTTGTGTGGTTGTCATTACAGTGTTTTGATTGTAAATATAAACAGTCATTTATAAGGTGGTGGGTGTCATTAGAGTGCTTGAACTGTAAATATCAACAGTCATTCATGGAGTGGTGGGTGTGTTGGTGTCATTACAGTGCTTGGACTGTAAATATCAACCATAATTCATGGGGTGGTGGGTGTGGGGTGTCATTACATTTCTTGGACTGTAAATATAAACCATCATTCATTAGGTGGTGGGTTTGTGGGTGTCATTACCGTGCTCAGACTGCAAATATTAACAGTCATTCATGGGGTTGTGGGTGTGTGGGTGTCATTACAGTTCTTTGACTGTAAATATCAACTGTCATTCATAGGGTGCTGGGTGTGTGAGTGTCATTACAAAGCTTCGACTGTAAATATCAACAGTCATTCATGATTTTGTATGTGTGTAGGTGTCATTACAGTGCTTGGACTGTAAATATCAAAAGTCATTCTTTGGTGGTGGGTGTGTGGGTGTCATTACAGTGCTTAAACTTTAAGTCTCAACAATCATTTATTGAGTGGTGGGTGTGTAGCTGTCATTATAGTGCTTGGACTGTAAATATCAAGAGCCAATCATGGGGTGGTGGGTATGTGGGTGTCATTACAGTGCTTGGACTGTAAATATCACCAGTCATTCCTTAGGTGGTGGGTGTGTGGGTGTCATTACAGTGTTTTGATTGTAAATATCAACAGTCATTAATAAGGTGGTGGGTGTCATTAGAATGCTTGGACTGTAAATATCAACAGTCATTCATGGAGTGGTGGGTGTGTTAGTGTCATTACAGTGCTTGGACTATAAATATCAACCATAATCATGGGGTGGTGGGTGTGGGGCATCATTACAGTGCTTTGACTGTAAATATCAACAGTCATTCATGGGGTGGTGGGGGTGAAGGTGTTATTACAGTGCTAAAACTGTAAATATCAACAATCATTCATGGGGTGGTGGGTGTGTGGGTGTCATTACATTGCTTGGACTGTAAATATCAAGTCATTCAAGGGGTGGTGGGTGTCTGTGTGTCCTTAGTGCTTGGACTGTGAATATCAACAGTCATTCATGGGGTGGTGGGTGGCATTACAGTGCTTAGACTCTAATATCAACAGTCATTAATGGGGTGATGGGTGTGTGGGTGTCATTACAGTTCTTGGACTGTAGATATCAACAGTTATTCATGGGGATGTAGGTGTTTGGGTGTCTATGCAGTGCTTGGACTGTAAATATCAACAGTTAATCATATGGTGGTGAGTGTGTGGCTGTCATTAGACTGCTTGGAGTGTAAATATTAACAGTCATTTATGGTGTAGTGGGTGTGTGGATGTCATTACAGTGCTTAGACTGAAAATATCAACAGTCATTCATGGGGTGGTGGGTGTGTGATTGTCATTACAGTGCTTGGACTATAAATATCAACCGTCATTTTTGGGGTGGTGGGTGTGTGGGTGTAATTACAGTTCTTTGACTGTAAATATCAACTGTCATTCATAGGGTGTTGGGTGTGTGAGTGTCATTACAAAGCTTGGACTGTAAATATCAACAGTCATTCATGGGGTTGTATGTGTGTAGGTGTCATTACAGTGCTTGGACTGTAAATATCAAAAGTCATTCTTGGGGTGGTGGGTGTGTGGGTGTCATTACAGTGCTTGGACTGTAAATATCAACAGTCATTAATTGGGTCGTGAAGGTGTAAGTGTCATTACAGTGCTTGGACTGTAAATATCAACAGTCAATCATGGGGTGGTCGGTGTGTGGGTGTCATTACAGTGCTTGGACTGTAAATGTCAACAGTCATTCATGGGGTGGTGCATGTGTTGGTGTCATGACAGTGTTGAGACTGTAAATATCAACAGTCATTCATGGGGTGGTGAGTGTGTGGGTGTCATTACAGTTCTTGGACTATAAATATCAACCATCATTCATTAGGTGGTGGGTTTGTGGGTGTCATTACAGTGCTCAGACTGTAAATATTAACAGTCATTTATCTGGTGGTGGGTGTGTGGATGTCATTACAGGGCTTTGACTCAAAATATTAACATTCATTTATGGGGTGGTGGATGTGTGGGTGTCATTACAGTGCTTGCAATATAAATATCAACTGTCATTTATGGGGTTGTGGGTGTGTGGGTGTCATTACAGTTCTTGGACTGTAAATATCAACAGTCATACATAGGGTGGTGTGTGTGTGAGTGTCATTACAGAGCTTTGACTGTAAATATCATCAGTAATTCATGGGGTTGTGGGTGTGTAGGTGTCATTACAGTGCTTGGACTGTACATATCAAAAGTCATTCTTGGGGTGCTGGGTGTGTGGGTGTCATTAGAGTGCTTAGACTGTAAATATCAACAGTCATTTATGGGGTGGTGGGTGTTTGGCTGTCATTATAGTGCTTGGACTGTAAATATCAACAGTCAATCGTGGAGTGGTGGGTATGTGGGTGTCATTACAGTGCTTGGACTGTAAATATCAACCGTCATTCATTGGGTGGTGGTTGTGTGGTTGTCATTACAATGTTTTGATTGTAAATATCAACAGTCATTTATAAGGTGGTGTGTGTCATTAGAGTGCTTGGACTGTAAATATCAACAGTCATTCATGGAGTGGTGGGTGTGTTGGTGTCATTACAGTGTGTGGACTGTAAATATCAACCATAATTCATGGGGTGGTGGGTGTGGGGTGTCATTACAGTTCTTGGACTGTAAATATAAAACATCTTTCATTAGGTGGTGGGTTTGTGGGTGTCATTACCGTGCTCAGACTGTAAATATTAACAGTCATTCATAGGGTTGTGGGTGTTTGGGTGTCATTACACTTCTTTGACTGTAAATATCATCTGTCATTCATAGGGTGGTGGGTGTGTGAGTGTCATTACAAAGCTTGGACTGTAAATATCAACAGTCATTCATGAGGTTGTTTGTGTGTAGGTGTCATTACAGTGCTTGGATTGTAAATATCAAAAGTTAATCATGGGGTGGTGGGTGTGTGGGTGTCATTAGACTTCTTGGACTGTAAATATTAACAGTCATTTATGGGGTGGTGGGTGTGTGGGTGTCATTACAGTGCTCAGACTGTAAATATTAACAGTCATTATATGGGTGGTGGAGGTGTAAGTGTCATTACAGTGCTTGGACTGTAAATATCAACAGTCATTCATAGGGTGGTGGGTGTGTGAGTGTTATTATAGAGCTTGGACTGTAAATATCAACAGTCATTCATGGAGTGGTCGGTGTGTGGGTGTCATTACAGTGCTTGGACTGTAAATATCAACCGTCATTAATTGGGTGGTGGAGGTGTAAGTGTCATTACAGTGCTTGGACTGTAAATATCAACAGTCAATCATGGGGTGGTCGGTGTGTGGGTGTCATTAAAGTGCTTGTACTGTAAATGTCAACAGTCATTCAAGGGGTGGTGCATGTGTTGGTGTCATGACAGTGCTTAGACTGTCAATATCAACAGTCATTCATGGGGTGGTGAGTGTGTGGGTGTCATTACAGTTCTTGGACTATAAATATAAACCATCGTTCATTAGTTGGTTGGTTTGTGGGTGTCATTACAGTGCTCAGACTGTAAATATTAACAGTCATTTATGGGGTGGTGGGTGTGTGGATGTCATTACAGGGCTTAGACTGAAAATATCAACAGTCATTTATGGGGTGGTGGGTGTGTGGGTGTCGTTACAGTGCTTGAACTATAAATATCAACTGTCATTTATGGGGTTGTGGGTGTGTGGGTGTCATTACAGTTCTTGGACTGTATATATCAACAGTCATACATAGGGTGGTGTGTGTGTGAGTGTCATTACAGAGCTTGGACTGTAAATATCATCAGTAATTCATGGGGTTGTGGGTGTGTACGTTTTTTATTACAGTGCTTGGACTGTAAATATCAAAAGTCAATTTTGGGGTGGTGGGTGTGTGGGTTTCATTACAGTTCTTTGACTGTAAATATCAACTGTCATTCATAGGGTGGTTGGTGTGTGAGTGTCATTACAAAGCTTGGACTGTAAATATCAACAGTCATTCATGATGTTGTATGTGTGTAGGTGTCATTACAGTGCTTGGACTGTAAATATCAAAAGTCATTCTTTGGTGGTGGGTGTGTGGGTGTCATTACAGTGCTTAAACTGGAATTCTCAACAATCATTTATGGGGTGGTGGGTGTGTGGCTGTCATTATAGTGCTTGGAGTGTAAATATCAACAGTCAATCATGGGGTGGTGGGTGTGTGGGTGTCATTACAGTGTTTTGATTGTAAATATCAACAGTCATTAATAAGGTGGTGGGTGTCATTAGAATGCTTGGACTGTAAATATCAACAGTGTTACGTCCCCAGCCCCGGGTAGACTGAGGCACGTAATCAGATTAATTATCAGAAGGAAGAGGAGCAAATCAAACCCTTTAAAGCCTTAAAGTTTTATTATCTTCTCAAATCTTGTTCTATTCTTGAGCTTCCTCCCCCCCCCGTCTACAATATATTCCTAAACTATATTTCACAATATAGGGGTAACCTGGAACTACCCTAGGAATATAATAACATACAACATCTTCACATAATAGTGTAGATGTAGGGGTAACCTGGAACTACCCTAGGAATATAACAACATACAATAATCACATCTTCACATAATAGTGAAGATGTTTACACTACTAAAACATAATGACGATGTGACATAAGCTTAAGCTTTCCCTTGTATGGGTAGTGAAGATATGTCACACCGTAACACCCCCTTTGCAATTTTAGATGTGAGTTCTCCGTTAGGAGGGCTCACATCTACATCTTTATAATACAGGGTGGATATTTTATCACTTTCTATTGTATATCCTTTTCCCACAATTCCCCATCACCTTCATAATCGCCATTATCATCATCATCATCATCATCATCATAATATTCATAATCTTCATCATCTTCATCATCACTTTCTTCTTCAACTTCACCATCTTTTTCTTTAACTTTATTTTCTTCTTCAACTTCTTCATTTTCTTCTTCTACTTTATCATTTTCTTCTTCTACTTTATTTTCTTCTACTTCATCATCATTTTCTTCTACTTCATCAGCATCACTTTCAACCATAACACGCCTCTTTTTCTTGTGCAGGGGGGATGGAGGATCACTAAACTCGTCTGGAAGCTAATCACTTACCCCATACTTCTACCCAGAATCACCTTCAAAAACATAGTCCTCTTCTTTTCGAATATCATGGACTAACTCTCCATCATCTTCACTCTTTTCCACAGTATCCTCTGCTGCCTCAAAGTCTAGAAACTCATCTTCCTCTTCATCACTACCATCTTCATCCAACAAGCGCTTCTCGAGCCTGCTGCCGTTTACTGATGAGCTGGAGTGTTTCCGTGTATTGGGGGTTGCTCATTGTTTTGGGTTCAATTTTCCATAACTTGTGGTGAAGCACAACCATCTGGTGGTTTAGTTTGCCTAGCTGTTCTTCGATTTCGGGCTCAATGTTTTTGTCTATGGCTTTGTTGGCGCTCCTTGACACGTGATGAGCTGATTTCCTTGTCTTCTTGTGAACTGGTTTCTTGGAGTTCTTTTTCTTCTTCTTGCCGTCGTCATTCCCTTCACTGTCCTGGTGGCCTTCTTCCTCCTTTTCATTGCTCTTCTCCTCCTTCTCCTCCTTTTCAACCTTTTCAACCTTCTTTCTTCCCTTTTTCTTTTTAACACTTTCTGTAGCTCCACCAGTCTTGGCCTCGGATGACTAAACCTCTGCAGTCTCTTCAATTGCTTCTGTTGGTGATGTTTCTTCCCTGGGTGATGTTTCTTCCTTGGTTGAAGTTTCCTTAGCCTTCTTCTTCTTTTTGGATTTAGCATCTTCCTCGTTATCGATGTCTTCCTCACACTCTTCCTCCACATCATATTCTTCTAATTCTTCTTCACTCATTTCTTCCACATTGTTTTCAGTGGTTTCTTCCTCAGTGTTGTTTTCAGCAGTTTCTTCATCAATGTTTTCAGCAGTTTCTTCTTCAGTGTTTTCAGCAGTTTCTTCCTCTGCTTCTTTTTCCTCTGACACAAGGAAGTTCACTTTATTTTCAGCTGGGCCTCTATTTCTGGCATCCAGCTTTTTTAACTCAAGCTCCAATTGAGCTGTCTCCTCCTTCTCTTTCTTCAGGAGGCCCCGCAGGAGCTTCATTTCCTGCTCGTACTCCATACCTTTCGTTAGTACACCTTTCTGGGGCCACTCTTCCATTACTTCACTATGGATTTCCTGCACTACTTTTCTTGCATAATCCATGACTCTTTCTCGATGAATCTTCAAATCGAGAATACCGGTCAGGCCCCCAATTTCTGTTACGTCCCCAGCCCCGGGTAGACTGAGGCACGAAATCAGATTAATTATCAGAAGGAAGAGGAGCAAATCAAACCCTTTAAAGCCTTAAAGCTTTATTATCTTCTCAAATCTTGTTCTATTCTTGTATGTGTGTAGGTGTCATTACAGTGCTTGGACTGTAAATATCAAAAGTCATTCTTTGGTGGTGGGTGTGTGGGTGTCATTACAGTGCTTAAACTGGAAGTCTCAACAATCATTTATGGGGTGGTGGGTGTGTGGCTGTCATTATAGTGCTTGGAGTGTAAACATCAACAGTCAATCATGGGGTGGTGGGTGTGTGGGTGTCATTACAGTGTTTTGATTGTAAATATCAACAGTCATTAATAAGGTGGTGGGTGTCATTAGAATGCTTGGACTGTAAATATCAACAGTCATTCATGGAGTGGTGGGTGTGTTGGTGTCATTACAGTGCTTGGACTATAAATATCAACCATAATCATGGGGTGGTGGGTGTGGGGCGTCATTACAGTGCTTTCACTGTAAATATCAACAGTCATTCATGGGGTGGTTTGGGTGAGGGTGTCATTACAGTGCTTAGACTGTAAATATCAACAATCATTCATGGGGTGGTGGGTGTGTGGGTGTCATGATAGTGCTTGGACTGTAAATATGAACAGTCATTAATGGGGTGGTGGGTGTGTGGGTGTCATTACATTGCTTGGACTGTAAATATCAAGTCATTCAAGGGGTGGTGGGTGTCTGTGTGTCATTAGTGCTTGGACTGTGAATATCAACAGTCATTCACGGGGTGGTGTGTGGCATTACAGTGCTTAGACTCTAATATCAACAGTCATTAATGGGGTGATGGGTGTGTGGGTGTCATTACAGTTCTTGGACTGTAGATATCAACAGTTATTCATGGGGATGTCGGTGTTTGGGTGTCTATGCAGTGTTTGGACTGTAAATATCAACAGTTAATCATATGGTGGTGGGTGTGTGGGTGTCATTAGACTGCATAGAGTGTAAATATTAACAGTCATTTATGGTGTAGTGGGTGTATGGGTGTCATTACAGTGCTTAGACTGAAAATATCAACAGTCATTCATGGGGTGGTGGGTGTGTGATTGTCATTACAGTGCTTGGACTATAAATATCAACCGTCATTCTTGGGGTGGGGGGCGTGTGGGTGTCATTACAGTGCTTAGACTGTAAATATCATCAGTAATTCATGGGGTTGTGGGTGTATAGGTGTCATTACAGTGCTTGGACTGTAAATATCAAAAGTCATTCTTGGAGTGGTGGGTGTGTGGGTGTCATTAGAGTGCTTAGACTGTAAATATCAACAGTCATTTATGGGGTTGTGGGTGTGTGGCTGTCATTATAGTGCTTGGACTGTAAATATCAACAGTCAATTATGGAGTGGTATGTATGTGGGTGTCATTACAGTGCTTGGACTGTAAATATCAACCATCATTCATGGGGTGGTGGGTGTGTTGGTGTCATTACAGTGAGTGGACTGTAAATATCAACCATAATTCATGGGGTGGTGGGTGTGGGGTGTCATTACAGTTCTTGGACTGTAAATATATACCATCATTTATTAGGTGGTGGGTTTGTGGTTGTCATTACAGTGCTCAGACAGTAAATATTAACAGTCATTTATGGTGTGGTGGGTGTGTGGATGTCATTACAGTTCTTTGACTGTAAATATCAACTGTCATTCATAGGGTGGTGGGTGTGTGATTGTCATTACAATGCTTGGACTGTAAATATCAACAGTCATTCATGGGGTTGTATGTGTGTATGTGTCATTACAGTGCTTGGACTGTAAATATCAAAAGTCATTCTTGGGGCGGTGGGTGTGTGGGTGTCATTACAGTGCTTAGACTGTAAGTATCAACAGTCATTTATGGGGTGGTGGGTGTGTGGGTGTCATTACAGTGCTTGGACTGTAAATATCAACAGTCATTAATTGGGTGGTGGAGGTGTAAGTGTCATTACACTGCTTGGACTGAAAATATTACCAATCAATCATGGGGTGGTCGGTGTGTGGGTGTCATTACAGTGCTTGGACTGTAAATGTCAACAGTCATTCATGGGGTGGTGCATGTGTTGGTGTCATGACAGTGCTTAGACTGTAAATATCAAGTCATTCATGGGTGGTGAGTGTGTGGGTGTCATTACAGTTCTTGGACTATAAATATCAACCATCATTCATTAGGTGGTGGGTTTGTGGGTGTCATTACAGTGCTCAGACTGTAAATATCAACAGTCATTAATTGGGTGTTGGAGGTGTAAGTGTCATTACAGTGCTTGGACTGAAAATATCAACAGTCAATCATGGGGTGGTCGGTGTGTGGGTGTCATTACAGTGCTTGGACTGTAAATGTCAACAGTCATTCATGGGGTGGTGCATGTGTTGGTGTCATGACAGTGCTTAGACTGTAAATATCAACAGTCAATCATGGGGTGGTCGGTGTGTGGGTGTCATTACAGTTCTTGGACTATAAATATCAACCATCATTCATTAGGTGGTGGGTTTGTGGGTGTCATTACAGTGCTCAGACTGTAAATATTAACAATCATTTATGGGTTGGTGGGTGTGTGGGTGTCATTACAGTGCTTGGACTATAAATATCAACTGTCATTTATGGGGTTGTGGGTGTGTGGGTGTCATTACAGTGCTTGGACTGTAAATATCAACCATCATTTATGGGGTTGTGGGTGTGTGGGTGTCATTACAGTTCTTTGACTGTAAATATCAACTGTCATTCATAGGGTGGTGGGTGTGTGACTGTCATTACAAAGCTTGGACTGTAAATATCAACCGTCATTGATGGGGTTGTATGTGTGTAGGTGTCATTACAGTGCTTGGACTGTAAATATCAAAAGTCATTCTTGGGGTGGTGGGTGTGTGGGTGTCATTACAGTGCTTAGACTGTAAATATCAACAGTCATTTATGGGGTGGTGGGTGTGTGGCTGTCATTATAGTGCTTGGACTGTAAATATCAACAGTCAATCATGGAGTGATGGTTGTGTGGTTGTCATTACAGTGTTTTGATTGTAAATATCAACAGTCATTTATAAGGAGGTGGGTGTCATTAGAGTGCTTGGACTGTAAATATCAACAGTCATTCATGGAGTGGTGGGTGTGTTGGTGTCATTACAGTGGTTGGACTGAAAATATCAACCATAATTTATGGGGTGGTGGGTGTGGGGTGTCATTACAGTTCTTGGACTGTAAATACAAACCATCATTCATTTGGTGGTGGGTTTATGGGTGTCATTACAGTGCTCAGACTATAAATATTAACAGTCATTCATGGGGTTGTGGGTGTGTGGGTGTCATTACAGTTCTTTGACCGTAAATATTAACTGTCATTTATAGTGTGGTGGGTGTGTGAGTGTCATTACAAAGCTTGGACTGTAAATATCAACAGTCATTTTTGAGGTTGTATGTGTGTAGGTGTCATTACAGTGCTTGGACTGAAAATATCAAAAGTCATTCTTTGGTGGTGGGTGTGTGGGAGTCATTACAGTGCTTAGACTGTAAGTATCAACAGTCATTTATGGGGTGGTGAGTGTGTGGCTGTCATTATTGTGCTTGGACTGTAAATATCAACAGTCAATCATTGGGTGGTGTGTGTGTGGGTGTCATTACAGTGTTTTGATTGTAAATATCAACAGTCATTATTAAGGTGGTGGGTGTCATTAGAATGCTTGGACTATAAATATCAACAGTCATTCATGGAATGGTGGGTGTGTTGGTGTCATTACAGTGCTTGGAGTATAAATATCAACCATAATCATGGGGTGGTGTTTGTGGGGCATCATTACAGTGCTTTGACTGTAAATATCAACAGTCATTCATGAGGTGGTGGGGGTGAGGGTTTCATTACAGTGCTTAGACTGTAAATATCAACAATCATTCATGGGGTGGTGGGTGTGTGGGTGTCATTATAGTGCTTGGACTGTAAATATCAACAGTCATTAATGGGGTGGTGGGTGTGTGGGTGTCATTACATTGCTTGGACTGTAAATATCAAGTCATTCAAGGGGTGGTGGGTGTCTGTGTGTCATTAGTGCTTGGACTGTAAATATAAACAGTCATTCATGGGGTGGTGGGGGGTATTACAGTGCTTAGACTCTAATATCAACAGTCATTCATGGGGTGATGGGTGTTTGGGTGTCATTACACTGCTTGGACTGTAGATATCAACAGTTATTCAGGGGGATGTGGGTGTTTGGGTGTCTATGCAGTGCTTGGACTGTAAATATCAACAGTTAATCATGGGGTGGTGGGTGTGTGGGTGTCATTAGACTGCTTGGACTGTAAATATTAATTGTCATTCATGGTGTGGTGGGTGTGTGGATGTCATTACAGTGCTTAGACTGAAAATATCAACAATCATTCATGGGGTGTGTCACGAGTCAGACATAATACTCGTGACGTAATTTGAATTACAGAGAGTTGGAAAATTCCATACTGGTGTCATTATAGAATGTTCTAGAGAAGGTTCTGGAATATTCCATTCATGAGACAAAGGAGACAGGAGTGGGTTAAGTTGGGGGTGCAGCTAGTTAATCCGCAGGTACCGGATTAGTAGCCAAATTTAGAAAAGGGTCAAAAAGGTCATGGTTCAACTGAATTTGCCACATTCAGTCATATAGGTGTTCGTACATTAATTACAATTTGTATTAATAATTATGCTACCTGGGTAACTATGGTATTGCAAATGATCGTGAAGTGGAGGGGAATTATCGGGAATTATTAGCACGCCATAGGTAAATTGCAATTGCATGTATAACTCAGGAATAAGTGGGTACAATGTAAATCGTAGCCAGTTAGGAAAAACGAACACAGATAGGAGGAGTCAGTAGAAATTTTGAAATTTCAGCTTCCAGTCAAGAGGAAGAATTGGGGTCAGTTGGAACAGGACACACTCGAAGGGAACACACTCGTATCGTCAGCTTCCCTTACCTAGATCAATCCTCCACGTGTGCAGTGGGGAGTGATCAACGTAAACGCCGAATTCGTTGTATATTACGCGATTCACAAGGCTTTACAGTTGTATACTGACTAGTTGCATTGACGCTGGTTCAGTGACTGAATTAAGGTAAGGGAGTTGGATCTTTGAAGAAAATTACGAGTGTGTTGTGAGACTCTAAAGTGTGAGACATTAGAAAATATTCCAACTCGCGTAACAATTGATAGAATTACTACAGTGTTAACGTAAGCTAGACTATCGTCACGCGAGCGAGAGCGAGAGGTAACGAGAGCGAGTAGCTAGTTAGCGTTGCGTGAGCGTGAGTTGTGTGTGTGTGTGTGTGTGAAATTTAATTTATTCATGTTGGCATACTGGAGTTGAATAAATATAGAAAATTTGCAATTGGTTGTTTAACTGCACCAGTAGATTTGTTATCTATATAAATACATATATATCGGGAAGAACCCTTAACATAAAAATTTATTATGTGCGTGGTGATTGAGGCCTAAACGGGGAATTAATCCCCGACTTTTTGTTCTTCGCTGCAGCCAACCAACGAGATCATAAATTAACAGGGCAAGGTAAGTTGTAATTGTCATATTATAAAATACATTATCTATCATTCTCACATCACCGTCACATATTTGGCGCCCGAACATTGGGGCCTGATTCGTTGTATTAACTCCAGTCACACACGCACACTTTCACGAGTAGATAGTCATAACTGTCCAGAAATTAAGGCAACCGAAACGATAGAAAATAAATTAAAAATGTCTACCGTACAAGAATTATTGGGAGAGGCTCAGCAATTGGGAATT
The DNA here is from genome assembly GCA_033782935.1 of Petrolisthes cinctipes. Taxonomy (NCBI): domain Eukaryota; kingdom Metazoa; phylum Arthropoda; class Malacostraca; order Decapoda; family Porcellanidae; genus Petrolisthes; species Petrolisthes cinctipes. The sequence goes on along the minus strand of JAWQEG010000163.1, from coordinate 2,145,814 downwards.
GAAGGTAAGGCCGAACTTCAAGTATACGTGAAAACCCGCCAAGAAGAAGAACGGCTTGAACGGGCGGCCATAAGAGAAAATGAAAGGGAACAGAGAGAGCAAGAAAAATTGAAATGGGAACATGAAAAGGAAGTATTGGAACTGAAATTACGTGCGAGTGAAAGTCAAAGCTCGAGTGGAAGTGAGGGTGTAAGCTCAACCACCGTGACTCCAAGGTTACAACTGTCAAAATACGTAGAGGGAGACGATATCGAGCCGTTTATTGAGCGATTTGAAATGGTTGCAGACACTTATAGATTAGATGATGATATAAAGAAGCTCGAGTTTATTAATTTATTAGATGGAAAAGCACTTAGTATTCTCCACCGACTCGACAGTACCGCCAGAGATTATGAGAACATGAAAAAGGCTTTATTACAGGCGTATGGGTTGACGGTCGATGACGCTAGGAATCAGTTCTGGCGTGCATCCTTACAGGATAAGGAGACTGTTGCACAGTTTAGTGCACGTCTGACCAGTTACCTGGATCAGTGGTTGGAGAAGGCCGAAACACCTAAGACTTTGGAGGGGGTAAAAGACTTGTTGCTGCGCACACAGCTGGAAAAGTCTTGCCCTCCAGAATTGTCGGCTCAGCTGAAAACCAACAAGGTGGAAACGTTGCAAACGATGGTGGATATGTCCGACGCGCATTTTACCGCGTATGGTTACCATACGCGGATTCAGTATAATAAGAAAATTAATCAGTCGGATAAGCCTTCTCAGAACTCTGCTGTTTCATATAACCAGTCGAGTAAAAATCAGTCACAGCAGCAGAGTCAAATTGTTCGTCTGCAACCTAAACCTCATTTTAATCATACCCAGAAACAAGGTAATAATCACTATTCGCAGCAGTCCAATCAGTACCGTTACCAAGGGAAAAGTAACTGGAAAAATAGTAATAACCACGGTGGAAATAAGGGTTATTATCAGCGATCGGCAGCTGCAACACAGGGTGAACCACAGTATTCACCTGTGGCGGTTCAACCTAGTGTAGAACCACGAGTGCCTCAGTCGGTTCACGAACCTCATCAATTGTGACTAAACGCGACAGGAGTCTCGAAAGGTAAGTCTGGTTTTCATATTTGTCCCGGGATGGTTAACGGGATATCTGTTGAAGTCTTTCGAGATAATGGGTCATCGGGGTGTTGTGTCGCTGATGGGTTAGTTGCTTCTAATGATTTTACAGGGGAGCAGGTAACTATCACTATGATTGATGGTACCAGGAGGCTCTATCCTCTTGCTAAAATTGCAGTGGAGAGTCCATTCTATACAGGCCAGGTAATTGCAGCAGTCATGCAAAATCCTGTGTCAGATTTGGTAATAGGAAATATACCAGGGGTTAAGAATGCGTGTTCAGTGGAAGTTTCCACACAGACTGGTGCAGCTGCTGTAACCAGGGGTATGGCGCATGCGAAGAAAACAGTTGTTCCACTTCAGGTGACAACTGCCGCCGACCTCGTCAATTGCGAGGATGTAATTGCAGAGCAAGCAAGTGACCCTTCATTGGCACTTGTTCGCAAGCAGGCACTTGAGGGTGACAGTAGAGATCGACAGGGTATTGTAACCAGTTATGTCAGGAGGAGAAACAGGTTTTACCGACGTACAGTAAACCCCGATGGGGAAGAGAGGGTTCAGTTTCTCGTACCAGAGAAATACCGACAGGCTGTGTTTACCCTGGGTCATCATGCTATATTAGGGGGTCATATGGGGATGAGGAAAACAATTGATAGGATTCAGTCTCATTTCTATTGGCCAGGTATGGGGAGAGAGATAGGGAGGTTGTTGAGGTCATATGACGTTTGTCAGAAAACGTGTGACAGGGGTCGGGTGAAGCCCGCACCTCTTAAACCTCTACCGCTTATCTCAGAGTCATTTGAGAGAGTAGCGGTTGATATTGTTGGACCGATTATTCCGAGGGCTACGGACGGTGCCAAGTATATTCTTACCTGTGTGGATTTCGCGACCAGATGGCCTGAAGCAGTGCCTCTGCGTGATATTGAAGCCACTACAGTGGCTGAAGCTTTGTTGGATATATTCTGTCGTGTCGGCATACCAAAGCAGGTATTGTCCGATCGAGGCAGTCAATTTACCTCCGCTATGATGGAGGAATTGTGGAGATTACTCTCAGTTAAAGGGTTGAGGACAACACCTTATCATCCAATGTGTAATGGGTTGTGTGAGAGGTTTAATGGTACTCTCAAGAAAATGTTGAGGAGGATGGCAGTAGAACAACCTAGGGAGTGGTCCAGGTATATCTCGCCACTACTGTTCGCGTATCGCGAAGCACCTCAGGCATCGTTGCAATTTAGTCCATTCGAGTTAGTGTATGGTAAACCTGCTCGAGGACCACTTCAGGTTCTACGTGAACTTTGGGACGATGAGGAATCGGATCCCGTGGTGAAAACCACTTATTCTTATGTAATTGATTTGGCAGAACGATTACAGCAGACCTGCGAGATTGCAAAGCAGGAGTTATCTAAAGCAAAGGAGATTCAGAAGTCCTACTATGATAGGAAAACTAAGCTCCGAACGCTACAGGTAGGGGGGAAGTGTCTCGTTCTGTTACCAACAGCTCATAATAAGTTGTTGGCTCAGTGGAAGGGTCCCTTTGAAGTAGTCAAGAAGGTGAATGACCTTAACTACATAGTTAAAATCAAAGGTGAAGCCAAGCGGTTCCATATTAATATGCTTAAGGAATATTACACCACCCAACAGGGGTGTACTTCCATTGTTACCACATTTGGGGCAGGCTGTTGTAACCTCACCTCAGAACAGAGTGAAGTGTTAAGTCTAGTCCGTGGTCATTTTTCCCCAGCAGTAGACATGGTTAGCGCTGCTGTGGTAATTCCCGAGGGTGACGAGGGATATACTCCCCAGACGGCTGAAGCTCGTCAAGGTGAGACAGTGGCTGAGGTCTCCGTTTCGGAGAATTTAAGACCAGACCAGCTTGCAAGAGTCAATGCGGTACTGGCAAAATATTCACGTGTGTTCTCTGACAGGCCTGCTGTTGCTAACGTAGCCTGTCATGAGATACAGCTTACGAGCGACACACCAGTGAGGGTGAAACCATATCCTATTCCTGTACGGCTGATTGATACAGTACGTAAGGAAATTAATGACATGGAAGCAGCTGGTATTATTGAAAGGTCGGACTCGTCTTATTCCAGCCCTATTGTTGTGGTTCGGAAGAAGGACGGTGGTGTACGCATTTGTGGGGATTACCGGCGTGTCAACGCTGTCACTAGGGTCGATGCAGAACCCATGTGTGATCAGCAAGAGATTTTTGCTAGGATTAGCAATTCTCAGATGTTCTCTAAGATGGATTTGGCTAAGGGTTTCTTTCAGATACCACTGGAGAAACGAAGTCGTCTCCTCACGGCTATATCCACACCAAATGGGCTGTATCATTTCAAGGTACTACCTTTTGGTCTCACTAATTCTCCCGCCGTGTTTAATCGTGTCATGCGTCAAGTATTACATGGCATTAAAGGGGTTGAAGCTTTTGTTGACGATGTTCTCGTGCACTCAACCACGTTTGAGGAGCACATTGTGATATTGCAAGCTGTCTTGCAACGACTGCAGGAATATAACATGACAGTCAAACCATCTAAGTGTGAATTGTTTCAGAAGGAGGTACAATTTTTGGGTCACACTGTAGGTGGGGGACGTTGTGGGTGCCAGAATGACAAGATAAAGAAAATCAAGGATGCGTCACGACCCGTTACAAAGAAACAGGTGCGTTCATTCTTGGGTCTTACAGGTTATTACCGTAAGTTTATCCCAAACTTTTCTGTCATTGCACATCCACTTAGTGAGCTCTTAAGGAAGAATGCTCCTAATAAAATCTCATGGGGGTCAGAACAAGAAGAAGCATTCGTTTCACTTAAGAATCTTCTTTGCAAGGAACCAATCTTGCAGTTGCCTGACAACCAACGGCCATTTATACTTAGGACTGATGCTTCTCAGTATGGTCTTGGTGCAGTCCTATTCCAGGAGAAGGATGGGGAAATATTCCCTGTTGCATATCACAGTCGTAAACTGAAGTCTGCTGAAGAAAATTACAGTACAGTGGAAAAGGAACTTCTGGCAGTAGTAGAAGGTATTAAGAAATACTACTACTATCTGTATGGTGATAATTTTGTGTTAGAAACCGATCATATGCCTCTGGAGAGTTTGCGTACATCCAAGAACGCCAACGCACGACTTATGCGCTGGGCCCTCTATCTGCAACAGTTCAACTTCACTGTGCGATACATAAAGGGAAGTGCTAATGTCGGGGCGGACCTTATGTCACGATTGCTTGAAGGAGAGTTAACCGAGTAAATATTCATGCGAAGATCGACCGGCAGAAGTATCCTCCGGGTCGAATTGCTCGTAAATTGTTACCTCTCCGAGCGCAACGAGCACGAGTCTTATGCGACTCAGATCAAGGGGGTTCCTAGGGTGTTGGGAAAATCCGATGTTCTATGTATTGTATTTTGTGCAACTTATCCAAGACACGGATTCTAGCGGTTTACTCTGATCCAAGGCTCGGATAATTTACTAACAATATATTGCCTTCCAGAATTATTATTGCATTATTTTGTGTAACCTTATCCAAGACACAGATTCCAGCGGTTTACTCTGATCCAAGGCTCGGATAATTCACTAATATATATATTGCCTTCCAGAATTATTATTGCAGTATTTTGTGTAACCTTATCCAAGACACAGATTCTAGCGGTTTACTCTGATCCAAGGCTCGGATAATTCACTAATATATGTATTGCCTTCCAGAGATATTGTTGCATTTCCTACATATTATGTAACAAATACACAATGCATTACATACACCACACTTATATATTGCTTAAATGTGTACAAATTGTACTGAGCAGAAATTACCAGGTACATTCATTCTTGTCTCGGAGTTTCTTCCTAAGATTGAAAAGCTAAAGTAACTGTTGGAAGTTTTCCACTCATTGGCAAAAATGAACACGTAACTGGTGATAGTAATTGACACATACAAGAATAAGTGAAGTGTGGATGAATTGTTATTGTAATAGTTATACATGCAAAGGCGTCGTTACCACTTCACGAATCTATTAAACATTGCATAGAGCAATGTCTCTTTGTGTGGGCGAATGTCACGAGTCAGACATAATACTCGTGACGTAATTTGAATTACAGAGAGTTGGAAAATTCCATACTGGTGTCATTATAGAATGTTCTAGAGAAGGTTCTGGAATATTCCATTCATGAGACAAAGGAGACAGGAGTGGGTTAAGTTGGGGGTGCAGCTAGTTAATCCGCAGGTACCGGATTAGTAGCCAAATTTAGAAAAGGGTCAAAAAGGTCATGGTTCAACTGAATTTGCCACATTCAGTCATATAGGTGTTAGTACATTAATTACAATTTGTATTAATAATTATGCTACCTGGGTAACTATGGTATTGCAAATGATCGTGAAGTGGAGGGGAATTATCGGGAATTATTAGCACGCCATAGGTAAATTGCAATTGCATGTATAACTCAGGAATAAGTGGGTACAATGTAAATCGTAGTCAGTTAGGAAAAACGAACACAGATAGGAGGAGGAGTCAGTAGAAATTTTGAAATTTCAGCTTCCAGTCAAGAGGAAGAATTGGGGTCAGTTGGAACAGGACACACTCGAAGGGAACACACTCGTATCGTCAGCTTCCCTTACCTAGATCAATCCTCCACGTGTGCAGTGGGGAGTGATCAACGTAAACGCCGAATTCGTTGTATATTACGTGATTCACAAGGCTTTACAGTTGTATACTGACTAGTTGCATTGACGCTGGTTCAGTGACTGAATTAAGGTAAGGGAGTTGGATCTTTGAAGAAAATTACGAGTGTGTTGTGAGACTCTAAAGTGTGAGACATTAGAAAATATTCCAACTCGCGTAACAATTGATAGAATTACTACAGTGTTAACGTAAGCTAGACTATCGTCACGCGAGCGAGAGCGAGAGGTAACGAGAGCGAGTAGCTAGTTAGCGTTGCGTGAGCGTGAGTTGTGTGTGTGTGTGTGTGTGAAATTTAATTTATTCATGTTGGCATACTGGAGTTGAATAAATATAGAAAATTTGCAATTGGTTGTTTAAATGCACCAGTAGATTTGTTATCTATATAAATACATATATATCGGGAAGAACCCTTAACATAAAAATTTATTATGTGCGTGGTGATTGAGGCCTAAACGGGGAATTAATCCCCGACTTTTTGTTCTTCGCTGCAGCCAACCAACGAGATCATAAATTAACAGGGCAAGGTAAGTTGTAATTGTCATATTATAAAATACATTATCTATCATTCTCACATCACCGTCACAGGGTGGTGGCTGTGTGATTGTCATTACAGTGCTTGGACTATAAATATCAACTGTCATTTATGGGGTTGTGGGTGTGTGGGTGTCATTACAGTTCTTTGACTGTAAATATCCACTGTCTTTTATAGGGTGGTGGGTGTTTGAGTGCCATTACAAAGCTTGGACTGTAAATATCAACAGTCATTTATGGGGTTGTATGTGTGTAGGTGTCATTACAGTGCTTGGACTGTAAATATCAAAAGTCATTCTTGGGGTGGTGGGTGTTTGGGTGTCATTACAGTGCTTAGACTTTAGGTATCAACAGTCATTAATGGCGTGGTGGGTGTGTGGGTGTCATTATAGTGCTTGGACTGTAAATATCAGCAGTCAATCATGGGGTGGTGGGTGTGTGGGTGTCATTACAGTGTTTTGATTGTAAGTATCAACAGTCATTAATAAAGTGGTGGGTGTCATTAGAATGCTTGGACTGTAAATATTAACAGTCATTCATGGAGTGGTGGGTGTATTGGTGTCATTACAGTGCTTGGACTGTAAATATGAACCATAATCATGGGGTTGTGGGTATGGGGCATCATTACAGTGCTTTGACTGTAAATATCAACAGTCATTCATGGGGTGGTGGGGGTGAGGGTTTCATATTAGTGCTTAGACTGTAAATATCAACAATCATTCATGGGGTGGTGGGTGTGTGGGTGTCATTATAGTGCTTGGACTGTAAATATCAACAGTCATTCATGGGGTGGTGGGTGTGTGGGTGTCATTAAAGTGTTTTGACTGTAAATATTAACAGTCATTCATAGGGTGGTGGGTGTCATTAGAGTGCTTGGACTGTTAATATTAACAGTTATTTATGGGGAGGTAGGTGTGTTGGTGTCATGACAGTACTTGGACTGTAAATATCAACAGTCATTCATTAGGTGGTGAGTGTGTGGGTGTTATTACAGTTCTTGGACTGAAAATATCAACCATCATTCATTGGGTGGTGGATGTGTGTGTGACATTACAGTGCTTGGACTGTAAATATTAACAGTCATTAATGGGGTAGTGGGTTTGTGGATGTCATTACAGTGCTCGGACTGAAAATATCAACCATAATTTATAGGGTGGTGGATTTGTGGGTGTTATTACAGTGGTTGGACTGTAAATATCAACATTCATTCATAGGGTGCTGTGGGTGTGAGTGTGTGTCATTACAGAGCTTTGACTGTAAATATCAACAGTTATTCATGGAGTGGTGGGTGTGTGGGTGTCATTACAGTGCTTCGACAGTAAATATCAACAGTCATTCCAAGGGTGGTATGTGTGTGGGTGTCATTACATTGCTTAGACTGTAAATATCAACAGTCATTAATTGGGTGGTGGGTGTGTGGGTGTCATTACACTGCTTGGACTGTAAATATCAACAGTCATTCCTGGGGTGGTGGGTGTGTGGGTGTCATTACAGTGCTTGTACTATAAATATCAACCGTCATTTTTGGGGTTATTTGTGTGTGGGTGTCATTACAGTTCTTGGACTGCAAATATCAACAGTCATACATAGGCTGGTGGGTGAGTGAATGTCATTACAGAGCTTGGACTATAAATATCAACAGTCATTCATTGGGTTGTGGGTGTGTAGGTGTCATTATAGTGCTTGGACTGTAAATATCAACAGTCAATCATGGTGTTATTGGGTATGTGAGTGTCATTACAGTGCTTGGACTGTAAATATCAACAGTCATACATGGGATGGTGGGAGTGTGGGTGTGTTTACAGTGCTTTGACTGTAAATATCAACAGTCATTCATGGGGTGGTGGGGGTGAGGGTTTCATATTAGTGCTTAGACTGTAAATATCAACAATCATTCATGGGGTGGTGGGTGTGTGGGTGTCATTATAGTGCTTGGACTGTAAATATCAACAGTCATTCATGGGGTGGTGGGTGTGTGGGTGTCATTAAAGTGTTTTGACTGTAAATATTAACAGTCATTCATAGGGTGGTGGGTGTCATTAGAGTGCTTGGACTGTTAATATTAACAGTTATTTATGGGGAGGTAGGTGTGTTGGTGTCATGACAGTACTTGGACTGTAAATATCAACAGTCATTCATTAGGTGGTGAGTGTGTGGGTGTTATTACAGTTCTTGGACTGAAAATATCAACCATCATTCATTGGGTGGTGGATGTGTGTGTGACATTACAGTGCTTGGACTGTAAATATTAACAGTCATTAATGGGGTAGTGGGTTTGTGGATGTCATTACAGTGCTCGGACTGAAAATATCAACCATAATTTATAGGGTGGTGGATTTGTGGGTGTTATTACAGTGGTTGGACTGTAAATATCAACATTCATTCATAGGGTGCTGTGGGTGTGAGTGTGTGTCATTACAGAGCTTTGACTGTAAATATCAACAGTTATTCATGGAGTGGTGGGTGTGTGGGTGTCATTACAGTGCTTCGACAGTAAATATCAACAGTCATTCCAAGGGTGGTATGTGTGTGGGTGTCATTACATTGCTTAGACTGTAAATATCAACAGTCATTAATTGGGTGGTGGGTGTGTGGGTGTCATTACACTGCTTGGACTGTAAATATCAACAGTCATTCCTGGGGTGGTGGGTGTGTGGGTGTCATTACAGTGCTTGTACTATAAATATCAACCGTCATTTTTGGGGTTATTTGTGTGTGGGTGTCATTACAGTTCTTGGACTGCAAATATCAACAGTCATACATAGGCTGGTGGGTGAGTGAATGTCATTACAGAGCTTGGACTATAAATATCAACAGTCATTCATTGGGTTGTGGGTGTGTAGGTGTCATTATAGTGCTTGGACTGTAAATATCAACAGTCAATCATGGTGTTATTGGGTATGTGAGTGTCATTACAGTGCTTGGACTGTAAATATCAACAGTCATACATGGGATGGTGGGAGTGTGGGTGTCTTTACAGTGTGTTGATTGTAAATATCAACAGTCATTTATAAGGTGGTGGGTGTCATTAGAGTGCTTGGAATGTAAATATTAACAGTCATTCATGGAGTGGTGGGTGTATTGGTGTCATTACAGTGCTTGGACTGTAAATATGAACCATAATTCATGGGGTGGTGGGTGTGGGGTGTCATTACAGTTCTTGGACTGTAAATATCAACCATCATTCATTGGGTGGTGGATGTGTGTGTGACATTACAGTGCTTGGACTGTAAATATTAACAGTCATTCATGGGGTGGTGGGTGTGTGGATGTCATTACAGTGCTTGGACTGTAAATATCAACAGTCATTCATGGAGTGGTGGGTGTGTGGGTTTCATTACAGTGCTTGGACTGTACATATCAATAGTCAATCAAGAGGTGGTCGGTGTGTGGGTGTCATTACAGTGCTTGGAATGTAAATATCAACAGTCATTCATTTGGTGGTGCGTGTGTTGTTGTCATGACAGTGCTTGGACTGTAAATATCAACAGTCATTCATGGGGTGTTGAGTGTGTGGGTGTCATTACAGTGCTCTGACTGTAAATATTAACAGTCATTCATGGGGTGGTGGGTGTGTGGATATCATTGCAGTGCTTAGACTGAAAATATCAACAGTCATTTATGGGGTGGTAGGTGTGTTTGTGTCATTACAGTGCTTGGACTATAAATAACAACGGTCATTTTTGGGGTTGTGGGTGTGTGGGTGTCAATACAGTTCTTGGACTGTAAATATCATAAGTCATTCTTGGGGTGGTGGGTGTGTGGCTGTCATTATAGTGGTTGGACTGTAAATATCAACAGTCATTCATGGGGTTGTGTGTGTGTAGGTGTCATTAAATTGCATGGACTGTAAATATCAAAAGTCATTCTTGGGATGGTGGGTGTGTGGCTGTCATTATAGTGATTTGACTGTAAATATCAACAGTCAATCATGGGGTGGTATGTATGTGGGTGTCATTACAGTGCTTGGACACTAAATATCGACAGTCATTCATGGGGTGTTGGGTGTGTGGGTGTCATTACAGTGTTTTAAATGTAAATATCAACAGTCATTTATAAGGTGGAGGGTGTTATTTTAGTGCTTGGACTGTAAATATTAACAGCCATTTATGGAGTTGGGGGTGTGTTGGTGTCATTACAGGGCTTGGAATGTAAATATCAACCATAATTTATGGGGTGGTGGATGTGGGGTGTCATTACAGTTCTTGGACTGTAAATATCAACCATCATTCATTAGGTGGTGGGTTTGTGGGTGTCATTACAGTGCTCAGACTGTAAATATTGACAGTCATTTATGGGATGGTGGGTATGTAGGTGTCATTACAGTTCTTGGACTGAAAAAATCAACAGTTATTTATAGGGTGGTGGGTGTGTGAGTGTCATTACAGGGCTTGGACTGTAAATATCAACCATAATGCATGGGGTGGTGGGTGTGGGGCGTCATTACTGTGATTTGACTGTAAATATCAACAGTCATTCATGGGGTGGTGGTGGTGAGGGTGTTATTACAGTGCTTGGACTGTATATATCAACAGTCATTCATGGGGTGGTGGGTGTGTGGATGTTATTACAGTGCTTGGACTGTAAATATCAAGTCATTTATGGGGTGGTGGATGTGTGTGTGTCATTAGTGCTTGGACTGTAAATATCAACAGTCATTTATGGGGTGGTGGGTGTGTTGTTATCATTACAGTGCTTGGACTGTAAATTTCAAAAGTCATTCTTGGGGTGGTGGGTGGGAGGGTGTTATTAAAGTGCTTGGACTAAAAAATATCAACCATCAATTATGCGGTGGTGTTGTGTGTGGATTTCATTACAGAGCTTGGACTGTAAATATAAACAGTCATTCATAGGTTGATGGGTGTGTGAGTGACATTACAGAGCTTGGAATGTAAATATCAACAGTCATTTATGGGGTGGTGGGTGTGTTGTTATCATTACTGTGCTTGGACTGTAAATTTCAAAAGTCATTCTTGGGGAGTTGGGTGTGTGGGTGTCATAACAGTGCTTGGACTGTAAATATCAACAATCAATCATGGGGTGGTGGGTGTATGGTTGTCATTACAGAGCTTGGACTGTAAATATCAACAGTCATTCATGGGGTGGTGGGTGTGTGGGTGTCATTACAGTGATTGGACTGTAAATATCAACAGTCATTCTTGGGTAAGTGGGTGTGTGGGTGTCATTATAGTGCTTAGACTGTAAATACCAACAGTCATTCATGAGGTGGTGGGTGTTTGGCTGTTATTACAGTGCTTGGACTGTAAATATCAACTGTAATTCATGGTGTGGTGGCTGTGTGAGTGTCATTACAGTACTTGGACTGTAAATATCAACAGTCATTCATGGGGTGGTTGGTGTGTGGGTGTCATTACAGTGTTTTGATTGTAAATATCAACAGTTATTCATAGGATGGTGGGTGTCATTAGAGTGCTTGGACTGTAAATATCAACAGTCATCGATTGGGTGGTTGGTGTGTGGGTGTCATTACAGTTCTTGGACTGTAAATTTCAACCATAATTCATTGGGTGGTGGGTGTGGGGGTGTCATTACAGTGCTTTGACTGTAAATATCAACAGTCATTCATGGGGTGGTGGGTGTGAGGGTGTCATTACAGTGCTTGGACTGTAAACATTAACAGTCATTCATGGGGTGGTGAGTGTGTGAGTCTCATTATAGTGCTTGGACTGTAAATATCAACAGTCATTCATGGGGTGATGGGTGTGTGAGTGTCATTACAGTGCTTGGACTGTAAATATCAACATTCATTCATGGGTTGGTGGGTGTGTGGGTGTCATTACAGTGCTTGGACTATAAATATCAACAGTCATTTATGGGGTGGTTGTTTTGTGGGTGTCATTACAGTGCTTAGACTGAAAATATCAAGTCATTTATGGGGTGGTGGCTGTGTAAGTGTCATTACAGTACTTGGACTGTAAATATCAACAGTCATTCATTGGGTGGTGGGTGTGTGGGTGTCATTACAGTGTTTTGATTGTAAATATCAACAGTCATTCATGGGTTGTGAGGGTTTCATTAGAGTGCTTGGACTGTAAATATCAACAGTCATTCATAGGGTGGTGGGTGTGTGGGTGTCATTACAGTGCTTAAACTGTAAATATCAACAGTCATTCATGGGGTGGTGGGTTTGTGGATGTCATTACAGTGCTTAGACTGTAAATATTGACATTCATTTATGGGGTGGTGGGTATGTAGGTGTCATTACAGTTCTTGGACTGAAAAAATCAACAGTCATTTATAGGGTGGTGGGTGTGTGGGTGTCATTAGAGTGCTTGGACTGTAAATATCAACAGTCATTCATGGGGTTGTGTGTGTGTAGGTGTCATTACAGTGCTTGGACTGTAAGTATCAACAGTCATTTATGGGATAGTGGGTGTGTGGCTGTCATTATAGTGCTTGGACTGTAAATATCAACAGTCAATCATGGGGTGGTATGTATGTGGGTGTCATTACAGTGCTTGGACTGTAAAATATCGACAGTCATTCATGGAGTGGTGGGTTTGTGGATGTCATTACAGTGCTTAGACTGTAAATATTGACATTCATTTATGGGGTGGTGGGTATGTAGGTGTCATTACAGTTCTTAGACTGAAAAAATCAACAGTCATTTATAGGGTGGTGGGTGTGTGAGTGTCATTACAGAGCTTGGACTGTAAATATCAACAGTTATTCATGGGGTTGTGTGTGTGTGTAGGTGTCATTACAGTGCTTGGACTGTAAATATCAACAGTCATTCATGGAGTGGTGGGTGTGTTGGTGTCATTACAGTGCTTGGACTGTAAATATCAACCATAATTCATGGGGTGGTGGGTGTGGGGTGTCATTACAGTTCTTGGACTGTAAATATCAACCATCATTCATTGGGTGGTGGATGTGTGTGTGACATTACAGTGCTTGGACTGTAAATATTAACAGTCATTCATGGGAAAGGTGGGTGTTTGGATGTCATTACAGTGCTTTGACTGTAAATATCAACAGTCATTCATGGGGTTGTGGGTGTGAGGGTGACATTACAGTGCTTGGACTGTAAATATCAACAGTCATCAATAGGGTGGTGGGTGTCATTAGAGTGCTTGAACTTGAAATATCAACAGTCATTCATAGGTTGTGAGGGTGTCATTAGAGTGCTTGGACTGTAAATATCAACAGTCATTAATGGGGTGGTGGGTGTGTGGGTGTCATGACAGTGTTTGAACTGTAAATATCAACAGTTATTTATGGGGTGGTAAGTGTGTTGGTGTCATTACAGTGCTTGGATTATAAATATCAACAGTCATTCATGGGGTGGTGGGTGTGTGGGTGTCATTACAGTGCTTGGACTATAAATATCAACAGACATTCATAGGGTGGTGGGTGTGTGGGTGTCATTACAGTGCTTAGACTATAAATATAAACAGTCATTCGTAGGGTGGTGGGTGTCATTAGAGTGCTTGGACTGTAAATATCAACAGTCATTCATGGGGTGGTGTGTGTGAGTGTCATTACAGAGCTTGGACTGTAAATATCAACAGTCATTTATAGGGTGGTGTGTGTGTGGGTGTCATTACAGTGCTTGGACTATAAATATCAACAGTCATTCATGGGTTGGTGGGTGTGTGGGTGTCATTAGAGTGCTTGGACTGTAAATATCAACAGTCATTCATGGGATGGTGGGTTTGTGAGTGTCATTACAGTTCTCAGACTGTAAATATCAACCATAATTCATGGGGTAGTGGGTGTGGGGGTGTCATTACAGTGCTTTGACTGTAAATATCAACAGTCATTCATGGGGTGGTGGAGGTGAGAGTGTTATTACAGTGCTTGGACTGTAAATATCAAGTCATTTATGGGGTGGTGGGTGTGTGTGTGTCATTAGTGCTTGGACTGTAAATATCAACAGTCATTTATGGGGTGGTGGGTGTGTTATTATCATTACAGTGCTTGGACTGTAAATTTCATAAGTCATTCTTGGGGTGGTGGGTGTGAGGGTGTTATTACAGTGCTTGGACTATAAATATCAACCATCAATTATGCGGTGGTGTTGTGTGTGGATTACATTACAAAGCTTGGACTGTAAATATCAACAGTCATTCATAGGTTGGTGGGTGTGTGAGTGTCATTACAGAGCTTGGAATGTAAATATCAACAGTCATTTATGGGGTGGTGGGTGTATTGTTATCATTACTGTACTTGGACTGTAAGTTTCAAAAGTCATTCTTGGGGTGGTGGGTGTGTGGGTGTCATTACAGTGCTTAGACTGTAAATATCAACAGTCATTTATTGGGTGGTGGGTGTTTGGCTGTCATTACAGTGCTTGGACTGTAAATATCAACAATCAATCATGGGGTGGTGGGTGTATGGGTGTCATTACAGAGCTTGGACTGTAAATATCAACAGTCATTCATGGGGTGGTGGGTGTGTGGGTGTCATTACAGTAATTGGACTGTAAATATCAACAGTCATTCTTGGGTAGGTGGGTGTGTGGGTTTCATTATAGTGTTAGGACTGTAAATACCAACAGTCATTCATGAGGTGGTGGGTGTTTGGATGTTATTACAGTGCTTGGACTGTAAATATCAACAGTAATTCATGGTGTGGTTGCTGTGTGAGTGTCATTACAGTACTTGGACTGTAAATATCAACAGTCATTCATGGGGTGGTTTGTGTGTGGGTGTCATTACAGTGTTTTGATTGTAAATATCAACAGTCATTCATAGGGTGGTGGTTGTCATTAGAGTACTTGGACTGTAAATATCAACAGTCATCTATTGGGTGGTTGGTGTGTGGGTGTTATTACAGTTCTTGGACTGTAAATATCAACCATAATTCATTGGGTGGTGGGTGTGGGGGTGTCATTACTGTGCTTTGACTGTAAATATCAACAGTCATTCATGAGGTGGTGGGTGTGAGGGTGACATTACAGTGCTTGGACTGTAAACATTAATAGTCATTCATGGGGTTGTAAAAGTGTGAGTCTCTTTATAGTGCTTGGACTGTAAATATTAACAGTCATTAATGGGGTGATGGGTGTGTGGGTGTCATTACAGTGCTTGGACTGTAAATATCAAGTCATTCATGGGATGGTAGGTGTGTGTGTCATTAGTGCATGGACTGTAAATATCAACAGTCATTCATGGGGTGGTGGGTGGCATTACAGTGCTTGGAATGTAAATATCAACAGTCATTCATTGGGTGATGGGTGTGTGGATGTCATTACAGTGCTTGAACTGTAAATATCAACAGTCATTCATGGGTTGGTGTGTGTGTGGGTGTCATTACAGTGCTTGGACTATAAATATCAACAGTCATTCATGGGGTGGTAGGTTTGTGGGTGTCATTACAGTGCTTCGACTAAAAATATCAAGTCATTCATGGGGTGGAGGCAGTGTAAGTGTCATTACAGTACTTGGAGTGTAAATATCAACAGTCATTCATGAGGTGGTGGGTGTGTGGGTGTCATTACAGTGTTTTGATTGTAAATATCAACAGTCATTCATGGGTTGTGAGGGTGTCATTAGAGTTCTTGGACTG
This sequence comes from Petrolisthes cinctipes, assembly GCA_033782935.1. NCBI lineage: Eukaryota > Metazoa > Arthropoda > Malacostraca > Decapoda > Porcellanidae > Petrolisthes > Petrolisthes cinctipes. Next base: position 2,129,963 of record JAWQEG010000163.1, on the reverse strand, counting down.
TATATATCAACAGTCATTCATAGGGTGGTGGGTGTGTGGGTGTCATTACAGTGCTTAGACTGTAAATATCAACAGTCATTCATAGGGTGGTGGGTGTGTGGCTGTCATTACAGTGCTTAGACTGTAAATATCAAGTAATTCGTGGGGTGGTGGCTGTGTGAGTGTCATGACCGTGCTTGGATTGTAAATATCAGCAGTCATTCATGGGGTGGAGAGTGTGTGGGTGTCATTACAGTGCTTGGACTATAAATATCAACAGCCATTCATAGGGTGGTGGGTGTCATTAGAGTGCTTGGACTGTAAATATCAACAGTCATTCATGGGGTGGTGGGTGTGTGGGTGTCATTACAGTGCTTGGACTGTAAATAACAAACATAATTTATGAGGTAGTGGGTGTGGGGGTGTCATTACAGTGCTTTGACTGTAAATATCGACAGTCATTCTTGGGGTGGTGGGTGTGTGGGTGTCATTACAGTGCTTAGACTGTAAATATCAACAGTCATTTATTGGGTGGTGGGTGTTTGGCTATCATTACAGTGCTTGGACTGTAAATATCAACAATCAATCATGGGGTGTTGGGTGAATGGGTGTCATTACAGAGCTTGGACTGTAAATATCAACAGTCATTCATGGGGTGGTGGGTGTGTGGGTGTCATTACAGTGATTGGACTGTAAATATCAACAGTCATTCTTGGGTAGGTGGGTGTGTGGGTGTCATTATAGTGCTTAGACTGTAAATACCAACAGTCATTCATGAGGTGGTGGGTGTTTGGCTGTTATTACAGTGCTTGGACTGTAAATATCAACAGTAATTCATGGTGTGGTGGTTGTGTGAGTGTCATTACAGTACTTGGACTGTTAATATCAACAGTCATTCATGTGGTGGTTGGTGTGTGGATGTCATTACAGTGTTTTGATTGTAAATATCAACAGTCATTCATAGGGTGGTGGGTGTCATTAGAGTGCTTGGACTGTAAATATCAACAGTCATCGATTGGGTGGTTGGTGTGTGGGTGTCATTACAGTTCTTGGACTGTAAATATCAACCATATTTTATTGGGTGGTGGGTGTGGGGGTGTCAATACAGTGCTTTGACTGTAAATATCAACAGTCATTCATGGGGTGGTGGGTGTGAGGGTGTCATTACAGTGCTTGGACTGTAAACATTAATAGTCATTCATGGGGTTGAGAGTGTGTGAGTCTCTTTATAGTGCTTGGACTGTAAATATCAACAGTCATTCATGGGGTGATGGGTGTGTGGGTGTCATTACAGTGCTTGGACTGTAAATATCAAGTCATTCATGGGATGGTAGGTGTGTGTGTGTCATTAGTGCATGGACTGTAAATATCAACAGTCATTCATGGGGTGATGGGTGTGTGGATGTCATTACAGTGCTTTGACTGTAAATATCAACAGTCATTCATGGGTTGGTGGGTGTGTGGGTGTCATTACAGTGCTTGGACTATAAATATCAACAGTCATTCATGGGGTGGTAGGTTTGTGGGTGTCATTACAGTGCTTAGACTGAAAATATCAAGTCATTCATGGGGTGGTGGCTGTGTAAGTGTCATTACAGTAATTGGACTGTAAATATCAACAGTCATTCAAGGGTTGTGAGGGTGTCATTAGAGTGCTTGGACTGTAAATATCAACAGTCTTTCATAGGGTGGTGGGTGTGTGGGTGTCATTACAGTGCTTAGACTGTAAATATCAACAGTCATTCATAGGGTGGTGGGTGTGTGGCTGTCATTAAAGTGCTTAGACTGTAAATATCAAGTAATTCGTGGGGTGGTGGCTGTGTGAGTGTCATGACAGTGCTTGGATTGTAAATATCAGCAGTCATTCATGGGGTGGAGAATGTGTGGGGGACATTACAGTGCTTGGACTATAAATATCAACAGCCATTCATTGGGTGGTGGGTGTCATTAGAGTGCTTGGACTGTAAATATCAACAGTCATTCATGGAGTGGTGGGTGTGTGGGTGTCATTACAGTGCTTGGACTGTAAATAACAACCATAATTTATGAGGTAGTGGTTGTGGGGGTGTCATTACAGTGCTTTGACTGTAAATATCGACAGTCATTCATGGGGTGGTGGGTATGTGGCTGTCATTACAGTGCTTAGACTGTAAATATCAAGTACTTCGTGGGGTGGTGGCTGTGTGAGTGTCATCACAGTGCTTGGATTGTAAATATCAGCAGTCATTCATGGGGTAGAGAGTGTGTGGGTGTCATTACAGTGCTTGGACTATAAATATCAACAGCCATTCATAGGGTGGTGGGTGTCATTAGAGTGCTTGGACTGTAAATATCAACAGTCATTCATGGGGTGGTGGGTGTGTGGGTGTCATTACAGTGCTTGGACTGTAAATAACAACCATAATTTATGAGGTAGTAGGTGTGGGGGTGTCATTACAGTGCTTTGACTGTAAATATCGACAGTCATTCTTGGGGTGGTGGGTGTGTGGGTGTCATTACAGTGCTTAGACTGTAAATATCAACAGTCATTTATTGGGTGGTGGGTGTTTGGCTGTCATTACAGTGCTTGGACTGTAAATATCAACAATCAATCATGGGGTGTTGGGTGTATGGGTGTCATTACAGAGCTTGGACTGTAAATATCAACAGTCATTCATGGGGTGGTGGGTGTGTGGGTGTCATTACAGTGATTGGGCTGTAAATATCAACAGTCATTCTTGGGTAGGTGGGTGTGTGGGTGTCATTATAGTGCTTAGACTGTAAATACCAACAGTCATTCATGAGGTGGTGGGTGTTTGGCTGTTATTACAGTGCTTGGACTGTAAATATCAACAGTAATTCATGGTGTGGTGGCTGTGTGAGTGTCATTACAGTACTTGGACTGTTAATATCAACAGTCATTCATGTGGTGGTTGGTGTGTGGATGTCATTACAGTGTTTTGATTGTAAATATCAACAGTCATTCATAGGGTGGTGGGTGTCATTAGAGTGCTTGGACTGTAAATATCAACAGTCATCGATTGGGTGGTTGGTGTGTGGGTGTCATTACAGTTCTTGGACTGTAAATATCAACCATATTTTATTGGGTGGTGGGTGTGGGGGTGTCAATACAGTGCTTTGACTGTAAATATCAACAGTCATTCATGGGGTGGTGGGTGTGAGGGTGTCATTACAGTGCTTGGACTGTAAACATTAATAGTCATTCATGGGGTTGTGAGTGTGTGAGTCTCTTTATAGTGCTTGGACTGTAAATATCAACAGTCATTCATGGGGTGATGGGTGTGTGGGTGTCATTACAGTGCTTGGACTGTAAATATCAAGTCATTCATGGGATGGTAGGTGTGTGTGTGTCATTAGTGCATGGACTGTAAATATCAACATTCATTCACGGGGTGATGGGTGTGTGGATGTCATTACAGTGCTTTGACTGTAAATATCAACAGTCATTCATGGGTTGGTGGGTGTGTGGTTGTCATTACAGTGCTTGGACTATAAATATCAACAGTCATTCATGGGGTGGTAGGTTTGTGGGTGTCATTACAGTGCTTAGACTGAAAATATCAAGTCATTCATGGGGTGGTGGCTGTGTAAGTGTCATTACCGTACTTGGACTGTAAATATCAACAGTCATTCAAGGGTTGTGAGGGTGTCATTAGAGTGCTTGGACTGTAAATATCAACAGTCATTCATAGGGTGGTGGGTGTGTGGGTGTCATTACAGTGCTTAGACTGTAAATATCAACAGTCATTCATAGGGTGGTGGGTGTGTGGCTGTCATTACAATGCTTAGACTGTAAATATCAAGTAATTCGTGGGGTGGTGGCTGTTTGAGTGTCATGACAGTGCTTGTATTGTAAATATCAACAGTCATTCATGGGGTGGAGAATGTGTGGGGGACATTACAGTGCTTGGACTATAAATATCAACAGCCATTCATAGGGTGGTGGGTGTCATTAGAGTGCTTGGACTGTAAATATCAACAGTCATTCATGGGGTGGTGGGTTGTGGGTGTCATTACAGTGCTTGGACTGTAAATAACAACCATAATTTATGAGGTAGTGGTTGTGGGGGTGTCATTACAGTGCTTTGACTGTAAATATCGACAGTCATTCATGGGGTGGTGGGTGTGTGGGTGTCATTACAGTGTTTTGATTGTAAATATCAACAGTCTTTTATAAGGTGGTGGGTGTCATTAAAGTGCTTGGACTGTAAATATTAACAGTCATTCATGGAGTGGTGGGTGTATTAGTGTCATTACAGTGCTTGGACTGTAAATATCAACAGTCATTCATAGGGTGGGGGGAGTGTGGCTGTCATTACAGTGCTTTGACTGTAAATATCGACAGTCATTCATGGGCTGGTGGGTTTGTTGGTGTCATTACAGTGCTCAGACTGTAAATATTGACATTCATTTATGGGGTGGTGGGTGTGTAGGTGTCATTACAGTTCTTGGACTGAAAAAATCAACAGTCATTTATAGGGTGGTGGGTGTGTGAGTGTCATTACAGAGCTTGGACTGTAAATATCAACAGTCATTCATGGAGTTGTGTGTGTGTAGGTGTCATTACAGTGCTTGGACTGTAAGTATCAACAGTCATTTATGGGATAGTGGGTGTGTGGCTGTCATTATAGTGCTTGGACTGTAAATATCAACAGTCAATCATGGGGTGGTATGTATGTGGGTGTCATTACAATGCTTGGACGGTAAAATATCGACAGTCATTCATGAGGTGATGGGTGTGTGGGTGTCATTACAGTGTTTTGATTGTAAATATCAACAGTCATTTATAAGGTGGTGGGTGTCATTAGAGTGCTTAGACTGTAAATAGTAACAGTCATTCATGGAGTGGTGGGTGTGTTGATATCATTACAGTGTTAGGACTGTAAATATCAACCATAATTCATGGGGTGGTGGGTGTGGGGTGTCATTACAGTTCTTGGACTGTAAATATCAACCATCATTCATTGGGTGGTGGATGTGTGTGTGACATTACAGTGCTTGGACTGTAAATATTAACAGTCATTCATTGGGATGGTCGGTGTTTGGATGTCATTACAGTGCTTTGACTGTAAATATAAACAGTCATTCATGGAGTGGTGGGTGTGAGGGTGACATTACAGTGCTTGGACTGTAAATATTAACAGTCATTCATGGGGTGGTGGGTGTGTGGGTGTCATTACAATGGTTGGATTGTAAATATCAACAGTCATCAATAGGGTGGTGGGTGTCATTAGAGTGCTCGAACTGGAAATATCAACAGTCATTCATGGGTTGTGAGGGTGTCATTAGAGTGCTTGGACTGTAAATATCAACAGTAATTCATGGGGTGGTGGGTGTGTGGGTGTCATGACAGAGCTTGGACTGTAAATATCAATAGTCATTTATGGGGTGGTGAGTGTGTTGGTGTCATTACAGTGCTTGGACTATAAATATCAACAGTCATTCATGGGGTGGTGGATGTGTGGGTGTCATTACAGTGCTTGGACTATAAATATCAACAGTCATTCATGGGGTGGTGGGTGTGTGGGTGTCATTACAGTGCTTAGACTATAAATATCAACAGTCATTCATAGGGTGGTGGGTGTCATTAGAGTGCTTGGACTGTAAATATCAACAGTCATTCATGGGGTGGTGTGTGTGTGAGTGTCATTACAGAGCATGGACTGTAAATATCAACAGTCATTTATAGGGTGGTGTGTGTGTGGGTGTCATTACAGTGATTGGACTGTAAATATCAACATTCATTCATGGGATGGTGGGTGTGTAGGTGTCATTACAGTGCTTAGACTGTAAATATCAAGTAATTCGTTGGGTGGTGGCTGTGTGAGTGTCATTAGAGTGCTTGGACTGTAAATATCAACAGTCATTCATGGGGTGGTGGGTGTGTGGGTGTCATTACAGTGCTTGGACTGTAAATAACAACCATAATTTATGAGGTAGTGGTTGTGGGGGTGTCATTACAGTGCTTTGACTGTAAATATCGACAGTCATTCATGGGGTGGAGGGTGTGTGGGTGTCATTACAGTGTTTTGATTGTAAATATCAACAGTCTTTTTAAGGTGGTGGGTGTCATTAAAGTGCTTGGACTGTAAATATTAACAGTCATTCATGGAGTGGTGGGTGTATTAGTGTCATTACAGTGCTTGGACTGTAAATATCAACAGTCATTCATAGGGTGGGGTGTCTGTGGCTGTCATTACAGTGCTTTGACTGTAAATATCGACAGTCATTCATGGGCTGGTGGGTTTGTTGGTGTCATTACAGTGCTCAGACTGTAAATATTGACATTCATTTATGGGGTGGTGGGTGTGTAGGTGTCATTACAGTTCTTGGACTGAAAAAATCAACAGTCATTTATAGGGTGGTGGGTGTGTGAGTGTCATTACAGATCTTGGACTGTAAATATCAACAGTCATTCATGGAGTTGTGTGTGTGTAGGTGTCATTACAGTGCTTGGACTGTAAGTATCAACAGTCATTTATGGGATAGTGGGTGTGTGGCTGTCATTATAGTGCTTGGACTGTAAATATCAACAGTCAATCATGGGGTGGTATGTATGTGGGTGTCATTACAATGCTTGGACGGTAAAATATCGACAGTCATTCATGGGGTGATGGGTGTGTGGGTGTCATTACAGTGTTTTGATTGTAAATATCAACAGTCATTTATAAGGTGGTGGGTGTCATTAGAGTGCTTAGACTGTAAATAGTAACAGTCATTCATGGAGTGGTGGGTGTGTTGATATCATTACAGTGTTAGGACTGTAAATATCAACCATAATTCATGGGGTGGTGGGTGTGGGGTGTCATTACAGTTCTTGGACTGTAAATATCAACCATCATTCATTGGGTGGTGGATGTGTGTGTGACATTACAGTGCTTGGACTGTAAATATTAACAGTCATTCATTGGGATGGTCGGTGTTTGGATGTCATTACAGTGCTTTGACTGAAAATATAAACAGTCATTCATGTAGTGGTGGGTGTGAGGGTGACATTACAGTGCTTGGACTGTAAATATTAACAGTCATTCATGGGGTGGTGGGTGTGTGGGTGTCATTACAATGGTTGGATTGTAAATATCAACAGTCATCAATAGGGTGGTGGGTGTCATTAGAGTGCTTGAACTGGAAATATCAACAGTCATTCATGGGTTGTGAGGGTGTCATTAGAGTGCTTGGACTGTAAATATCAACAGTAATTCATGGGGTGGTGGGTGTGTGGGTGTCATGACAGTGCTTGGACTGTAAATATCAATAGTCATTTATGGGGTGGTGAGTGTGTTGGTGTCATTACAGTGCTTGGACTATAAATATCAACAGTCATTCATGGGGTGGTGGATGTGTGGGTGTCATTACAGTGCTTGGACTATAAATATCAACATTCATTCATGGGGTGGTGGGTGTGTGGGTGTCATTACAGTGCTTAGACTATAAATATCAACAGTCATTCATAGGGTGGTGGGTGTCATTAGAGTGCTTGGACTGTAAATATCAACAGTCATTCATGGGGTGGTGTGTGTGTGAGTGTCATTACAGAGCATGGACTGTAAATATCAACAGTCATTTATAGGGTGGTGTGTGTGTGGGTGTCATTACAGTGCTTGGACTGTAAATATCAACATTCATTCATGGGATGGTGGGTGTGTAGGTGTCATTACAATGCTTAGACTGTAAATATCAAGTAATTCGTTGGGTGGTGGCTGTGTGAGTGTCATTAGAGTGCTTGGACTGTAAATATCAACAGTCATTCATGGGGTGGTGGGTGTGTGGGTGTCATTACAGTGCTTAGACTATAAATATCAACAGTCATTCATAGGGTGGTGGGTGTCATTAGAGTGCTTGGACTGTAAATATCAACAGTCATTCATGGGGTGGTGTGTGTGTGAGTGTTATTACAGAGCTTGGACTGTAAATATCAACAGTCATTCATGGGGTGGTTGTTTTGTGGGTGTCATTACAGTGCTTAGACTGAAAATATCAAGTCATTTATGGGGTGGTTGCTGTGTGTCATTACAGTACTTGGACTGTAAATATCAACAGTCATTCATGGGGTGGTGGGTGTGTGGGTGTCATTACAGTGTTTTGATTGTAAATATCAACAGTCATTTATAAGGTTGTGGGTGTCATTAAAGTGCTTGGACTGTAAATATTAACAGTCATTCATGGAGTGGTGGGTGTATTAGTGTCATTACAGTGCTTGGACTGTAAATATCAACAGTCATTCATAGGGTGGGGGGTGTGTGGCTGTCATTACAGTGCTTTGACTGTAAATATTGACAGTCATTCATGGGGTGGTGGGTTTGTGGGTGTCATTACAGTGCTCAGACTTTAAATATTGACATTCATTCATGGGATGGTGGGTGTGTGGGTGTCATTACAGTATTTTGATTGTAAATATCAACAGTCATTCATAGGGTGGTGGGTGTCATTAGAGTGCTTGGACTGTAAATATCAACCGTCATCCATGGGGTGGTGGGTTTGTGGGTGTCATTACAGTTCTTGGACTGTAAATATCAACCATAATTCATGGGGTAGTGGGTGTGGGGTGTCATTAAAGTGCTTTAACTGTAAATATTAACAGTCATTCATGGGGTGGTGGGTGTGTGGTTGTCATTACAGTGCTTAGACTGAAAATATCAACAGTCATTCATGTGGTGGTGGGTGTGTGGGTGTCATACCAGTGCTTAGTCTGTAAATATCAACAGTCATTCATAGGGTGGTGGGTGTGTGGCTGTCATTACAGTGCTTGGACTGTATATATTAACAGTCATTCATTTGGTGGTGTGTGTGTGAGTGTCATTACAGAGCTTGGACTGTAAATATTAACAGTCATTCATGGGGTGGTGTGTGTGTGGGTGTCATTACAGTGCTTGGACTGTAAATATCAACATTCATTCATGGAATGGTGGGTGTGTGGGTGTCATTACAGTATTTTGATTGTAAATATCAACAGTCATTCATAGGGTGGTAAGTGTCATTAGAGTGCTTGGACTGTAAATATCAACAGTCATTCATGGGGTGGTGGGTGTGTGGGTGTCATTAAAGTGCTTGGACCGTAAATATCAACCATAAGTCATGGGGTAGTGGGTGTGAGGGTGTCATTACAGTGCTTTGACTGTAAATATCAACAGTCATTCATGGGGTGGTTGGTGTGAGGGTGACATTACAGTGCTTGGACTGTAAATATCAACAGTCATTCATGGGTTGGTGGGTGTGTGGGTGTCATTCTAGTGATTGGACTGTAAATATCAACAGTCATTCATGGGGTGGTGGGTGTGTGGGTGTCATTACAGTGCTTGGACTGTAAAAATTATGTTATTCATGTGGTGGTGGGTTTGTGTGGGTCATTAGTGCTTGGACTGTATATATAAACAGTCATTCATGGGGTGGTGGGTGGCATTACAGTGCTTGGACTGTAACTATCAACAGTCATTCATGGGTTGTGTTGGTGTCATTACAGAGGTTGGACTGTAAATATCAACAGTAATTCATGAGGTGGTGGGTGTGTGGGTGTTATTACAGTGCTTCGACTGTAAATATCAACAGTCATTCATGGGGTGGTGGGTGTGTGGATGTCATTCCAGTGCTTGGACTGTAAATATCAACCATCATTCATGAGGTGGTTAGTGTGGGGCGTCATTACAGTGCTTTTACTGTAAATATCAACAGTCATTCATGGGGTGGTGTGTGTGTGGGTGTCATTACAGTTCTTGGACTGTAAATATCAACAGTCATTCATAGGGTGGTGGGTGTGTGGGTTTCATTACAGTGATTGGGCTGTAAATATCAACAGCCATTCATGGGTTTATGGGTGTGTGGGTTTCATTACAGTGATTGGGCTGTAAATATCAACAGTCATTCATGGGTTTATGGGTGTGTGGGTGTCATTACAGTGCTTGGACTGTAAAAATTATGTTATTCATGGGGTGGTGGGTTTGTGTGGGTCATTAGTGCTTGGACTGTAAATATAAACAGTCATTCATGGGGTGGTGGGTGGCATTACAGTGCTTGGACTGTAACTATCAACAATCATTCATGGGTTGTGTTAGTGTCATTACAGAGGTTGGACTGTAAATATCAACAGTAATTCATGAGGTGGTGGGTGTGTGGGTGTTATTACAGTGCTTCGACTGTAAATATCAACAGTCATTCATGGGGTGGTGGGTGTGTAGATGTCATTCCAGTGCTTGGACTGTAAATATCAACCATCATTCATGAGGTGGTTAGTGTGGGGCGTCATTACAGTGCTTTTACTGTAAATATCAACAGTCATTCATGGGGTGGTGTGTGTGTGGGTGTCATTACAGTTCTTGGACTGTAAATATCAACAGTCATTCATAGGGTGGTGGGTGTGTGGGTTTCATTACAGTGATTGGGCTGTAAATATCAACAGTCATTCATGGGTTTATGGGTGTGTGGGTGTCATTACAGTGCTTGGACTGTAAATATCAACAGTCATTCATAGGGTGGGGGGAGTGTGGCTGTCATTACAGTGCTTTGACTGTAAATATCGACAGTCATTCATGGGGTGGTGGGTTTGTGGGTGACATTACAGTGCTCAGACTGTAAATATTGACAATCATTTATGGGGTGGTGGGTGTGTAGGTGTCATTACAGTTCTTGGACTGAAAAAATCAACAGTCATTTATAAGGTGGTGGGTGTGTGAGTGTCATTACAGAGCTTGGACTGTAAATATCAACAGTTATTCATGGAGTTGTGTGTGTATAGGTGTCATTACAGTGCTTGGACTGTAAGTATCAACAGACATTTATGGGATAGTGGGTGTGTGGCTGTCATTATTGTGCTTGGACTGTAAATATCAACAGTCAATCATGGGGTGGTATGTATGTGGGTGACATTACAGTGCTTGGACTGTAAAATATCGACAGTCATTCATGGGGTGATGGGTGTGTGGGTGTCATTACAGCGTTTTGATTGTAAATATCAACAGTCATTTATAAGGTGGTGGGTGTCATTAGAGTGCTTAGACTGTAAATATTAACAGTCATTCATGGGGTGGTGGGTGTGTGGATGTCATTACAGTGCTTAGACTGAAAATATCAACAGTCATTCATGGGGTAGTGGGTGTGTGGTTGTCATTACAGTGCTTAGACTATAAATATCAACAGTCATTCATGGGGTGGTGTGTGTGTGGGTGTCATTACAGTTCTTGGACTGTAAATATTAACAGTCATTCATAGGGTGGTGGGTGTGTGGGTTTCATTACAGTGATTGGGCTGTAAATATCAACAGTCATTCATGGGTTTATAGGTGTGTGGGTGTCATTACAGTGCTTGGACTGTAAAAATTATGTTATTCATGGGGTGGTGAGTTTGTGTGGGTCATTAGTGCTTGGACTGTAAATATTAACAGTCATTCATGGGGTGGTGGGTGGCATTACAGTGCTTGGACTGTAACTATCAACAGTCATTCATGGGTTGTGTTGGTGTCATTACAGAGGTTGGACTATAAATATCAACAGTAATTCATGAGGTGGTGGGTGTGTGGGTGTTTTTACAGTGCTTCGACTGTAAATATCAACAGTCATTCATGGGGTGGTGGGTGTGTGGATGTCATTCCAGTGCTTGGACTGTAAATATCAACCATCATTTATGAGGTGGTTAGTGTGGGGCGTCATTACAGTGCTTTTACTGTAAATATCAACAGTCATTCATGGGGTGGTGTGTGTGTGGGTGTCATTACAGTTCTTGGACTGTAAATATCAACAGTCATTCATAGGGTGGTGGGTGTGTGGGTTTCATTACAGTGATTGGGCTGTAAATATCAACAGTCATTCATGGGTTTATGGGTGTGTGGGTGTCATTACAGTGCTTGGACTGTAAATATCAACAGTCATTCATAGGGTGGGGGGAGTGTGGCTGTCATTACAGTGCTTTGATTGTAAATATCGACAGTCATTCATGGGGTGGTGGGTTTGTGGGTGACATTACAGTGCTCAGACTGTAAATATTGACAGTCATTTATGGGGTGGTGGGTGTGTAGGTGTCATTACAGTTCTTGGACTGAAAAAATCAACAGTCATTTATAGGTTGGTGGGTGTGTGAGTGTCATTACAGAGCTTGGACTGTAAATATCAACAGTTATTCATGGAGTTGTGTGTGTATAGGTGTCATTACAGTGCTTGGACTGTAAGTATCAACAGACATTTATGGGATAGTGGGTGTGTGGCTGTCATTATTGTGCTTGGACTGTAAATATCAACAGTCAATCATGGGGTGATGGGTGTGTGGGTGTCATTACAGCGTTTTGATTGTAAATATCAGCAGTCATTTATAAGGTGGTGGGTGTCATTAGAGTGCTTAGACTGTAAATATTAAAAGTCATTCATGGGGTGGTGGGTGTGTGGATGTCATTACAGTGCTTAGACTGAAAATATCAACAGTCATTTATGAGGTAGTGGGTGTGTGGTTGTCATTACAGTGCTTAGACTATAAATATCAACAGTCATTCATGGGGTGGTGGGTTCGTGGGTGTCATACCAGTGCTTAGTCTGTAAATATCAACAGTCATTCATAGGGTGGTGGGTGTGTGGCTGTCATTACAGTGCTTGGACTGTAAATATCAACAGTCATTCATTTGGTGGTGTGTGTGTGAGTGTCATTACAGAGGTTGGACAGTAAATATTAACAGTCATTCATGGGGTGGTGTGTGTGTGGGTGTCATTACAGTGCTCGGACTGTAAATATCAACATTCATTCATGGGATGGTGGGTGTGTGGGTGTCATTACAGTATTTTGATTGTAAATATTAACAGTCATTCATAGGGTGGTAAGTGTCATTAGAGTGCTTGGACTGTAAATATCAACAGTCATTCATGGGGTGGTGGGTGTGTGGGTGTCATTACGGTGCTTTAACTGTAAATATCAACCATAATTCATGGGGTAGTGGGTGTGAGGGTGTCATTACAGTGCTTTGACTGTAAATATCAACAGTCATTCATGGGGTGGTGGGTGTGAGGGTGACATTACAGTGCTTTGACTGTAAATTTCAACAGTCATTCATGGGTTGGTGGGTGTGTGGGTGTCATTATAGTGCTTGGACTGTAAATATCAACAGTCATTCATGGGGTGGTGGGTGTGTGGGTGTCATTACAGTGCTTGGACTGTAAAAATTATCTCATTCATGGGGTGGTGGGTTTGTGTGGGTCATTAGTGCTTGGACTGTAAATAAAAACAGTCATTCATGGGGTGGTGGGTGGCATTACGGTGCTTGGACTGTAACTATCAACAGTCATTCATGGGTTTTGTGGGTGTCATTACAGAGGTTGGACTGTAAATATCAACAGTAATTCATGAGGTGGTGGGTGTGTGGGTGTTATTACATTGCTTCGACTGTAAATATCAACAGTCATTCATGGGGTAGTGGGTGTGTGGATGTCATTCCATTGCTTGGACTGTAAATATCAACCATCATTCATGAGGTGGTTAGTGTGGGGCGTCATTACAGTGCTTTTACTGTAAATATCAACAGTCATTTATGGGGTGGTGGGTGTGCGGGTGTCATTACAGTTCTTGGACTGTAAATATCAACAGTCATTCATAGGGTGGTGGGTGTGTGGGTTTCATTACAGTGATTGGGCTGTAAATATCAACAGTCATTCATGGGATTATGGGTGTGTGGGTGTCATTACAGTGCTTGGACTGTAAATATCAACAGTCATTCATAAGGTGGTGGGTGTGTGGGTGTCATTACAGTGCTTGGACTGTAATTATCAACAGTCATTAATGGGGTGGTGCAAATAAGTCCATCTAAACATTTTGGTTTTATTAAAATATTTTCAAAATTAATTGAAGACTTGAAGGAACTTGAGAACAACGGCATTCAAATTAATAATGATAATTTGAAGGGGACACTATATTGCATTACTTGGGATAACTTGGGGTTTCATGGCATTGGTGCTTTTACAGAAAATGTTTGTAGATATTGTAACATAAACCTAAAAGAATTTTCTACTGACCCTGTGCATGTTGGTGTAATGAGAACAGTGGAAGACTATACATTAGCAATACAACAACTTTAAAACGAGAACACTGTCAAAATTTTAAATAATGTCATAGGTATTAAATTTAATTATCCATTCAATGCACTGAAATATTATCATGTCTGCAAAGCAGGTTTTCCACCATGCCTGGGTCATGACATTTTTTAGGGTGTTGGTGATTATAATGTTGCTCTGATATTGAAGAATTTAGTAAATGAAAAGAGATGGCTAACTTATGCAGAACTTAATCAGTGTATAATTATGTTTCTTTATCGTGGTACAGATGCTGCCTCAATGCCATGTCAAGTAAATACTTCAGGTACTAAATTAGGTGGTCAGGCTACACAAAACTGGTGTTTAATCAGGCTGTTGCCTGTTATATTATATGGCAAAATAGTTGATGTTAATGATCCTGTTTGGCAGTTGTTCCTGTTATTACGTAACATTACTGAAATTATCTGTGCCCCAAAGTTTGACGACTCTGACCTTGCATATCTAGCAATACTTATTAATGAATATTTAGAAGACAGACAAAGAATTTTTCAAATGACAAACTGAGGCCAAAGCATCATTTTCTAAAACATTATCCAAACCTAATTTTGCTGTTTGGCCCATTAATTCGTTTGTGGACATTACGCTTTGAAAGCAAGCACTGCTACTTCAAAGGATGCATTAAAAGTGCCCATTCCTTCAAGAATGTGTGTCAGACCATGAGTGAAAAACATCAGTTATTACAAGCATACAAACAGGCCAGTTCATATTTTCCCACTGATATAGAGGTTGTATAAAACATTTTGTTAATCTCAGATACATAAAGTTCAGATATTAAAAAAGCCTTAATGATGTGTCAGATTACTGAAGGTGCAGAAGTTAGCTTGGAAGTGACAATAATGGGGACTCCATACAAGAAGGGACACTATGTGGTGTTAAGTAAATGTGAACAGGGTCTAATGTTAGGTGAGATTCAGTTCATAATATTGAACTCCTGTACAAAAGCATAATTTTTAGTAAAAAAAATTCACAGAACAAATTTCCAAGGAGTTGCAATTATCTACAGTATTGAACACCTTCCCATGCTCTTCCTTTAAATGTACAGAATTTTCTAAACTCCTAGATTATTACCCACTGGTTGACTACAAAAGAGGAAAATAATTGTTGATCCCACTCAAACACAATATATCTGCATAAGACTTCCAAGAAAATTGAAAAGGTAATTTAAAGATTATAATTCTATATTCATGTAGACCATTAGATTTCCTGTACAGTACTGTATACCAGTACTACAGTACATTATATTCATCTCCTTTCCCTGGGGCATGATTTCAAGAAACTGACAAAAGGTTGAACTGAAATGGAAGCTAATTGTTAAAGTTCCATACAAAAGATTAAAACATTCTGAACTGGAATTGGTTGTAGCTAAGGACCATGATGGTTATGAAGCTGATGACAGTGATAGTGATACTTGTAGTACAAGTAGTAGAGAGACAGTGATTTACATGACAGGTAAAGTACAGTACTGTACCATATGCACTGTAATTATGAAAACTGCTTATATGAGTAATGTACAGCATACTAAAGTAACTCCACTTCTCTACATTTAATTGTGTTCTACATTGAATTTTTTACACAAAAATCATAAGTAAAATGAAAATGGTTAAATGACTTCTGTAAACTGGGGTTCGGCTTCCCTGAGCTCAGCTAGCTAAGTTAAACTGTTCTAATGAGATATGGTAGGCCTATGTGCAGTTATGTTAACTTACTTCCTTAGTTTGGATCATTATGGGTTTAATCTAGCAGTAGCTGTTTCATTTTCTAATTATTTTCTAATTATCAGAGACTGGATTGATTGATTGATTTATTGATGCTATTAGGCATCTGGCGGCGCAACAGCAATGGTCATATACCGCCCAACATAAAATGGTCATCTACATCATTAATAAAATATGTAAAAAGATTAAATAATTTTCACTACCTCGAAAGGGAGAAGCAGCATGAATAAAACCCACATCTTCCAAAAAATCATTTATTAATGAAATAACCTACTTAAGTTAGATATATAAAAGAATTGAAATATTAACGAAAGAAACATTAAACTTTAACTACCTAAAAATTAATAGCCATAAATACAATAAAATTCACAATTTGTGGAGAAGGCCAGCCTCCTCCACATACGAGAGGGTGTTCTCTCCCACACCACAAGCCTCCTCCCCGAGGACCTGAGAGAGACTGTAAGAACCGTCACCCTCCTGGTACTCAGAGAGGTGCCTTCAACGAAGGTCACCAAGGCTGGGACACTCAACAATAAGATGCTGCAATGTCAAAGGGACCAGACAATCATCACAGTAGGGAGGGTGAGCCCTCTCCATTATAAAGCCATGAGTCAATAATGTGTGGCCAATGTGCAGACGGACAAGAGCCGTCTCCCACCAGCGGGACAGGCCACTGTAGCTCCACAAACCAAGGTGCTGGCGGATGTCGCGGAGCTTGTTAGCCCCGACGGCATCCCATCTGTCCTGCCAGCAGGAACAAACAGTAGCATCTATGTAGGGTCGAAGGTCCACTGCAGGAACAGGATGATGCCTGGCAGGAGGCCGGGAATTGGAGACTGCAGCCTTAGCCAGGGCGTCAGCCCGCTCATTCCCATCAACACCCACATGGGCCGGGACCCAACAACAAGTGATTTTGCGGCCACGACGACCCAGGAGGACAAGCCACTCAAGAATGGCCAACACCAAAGGATGGGAAGAGTTAAAATTACACAAGGCCTGCCAGGCACTACAGGAATCGCTAAAAATAGTAAACGGAGGCTGAGGGAGAGTAAAAATTACTTGGAGGGCATATAAAATGGCCGAGAGCTCAGCAGTAAAAATTGACATGACAGAAGGGAGCCTGCCGCCACGGCAAAAGTCAGGAAAGACAACTCCAAAGCCAACTCCAGCATCAGACTTTGACCCATCAGTGTACACAGGGAGGGACTCCCTGTGAGTGAAGGCATGTTCTAAAAAGAGGGAACGAGCCACTGGAGGAGAAAGAGATTCCTTCTTGTCTGTAAAGCAGGTGCAGGGAAAAACTTCTGGAAAAAGTCATGGAGCCACCCTGGGGACCCTCACAGGACAAATCTGTAAGTCAACAATGCCCATCTCCTCCATAGCCTTCCTGACCTGGAAGCCAAAAAGCCATGGTGTACGAGAATGTAAAAGGTAGTACTGAGACATGATATCAGATGACACTGCCAAGCAGGGAAGGGAGTCAGAAAGTCGATGTAATCGATGCCAACAACGAACCATCAAGGACTGGCGACGGAGATCATGAGGTGGCTCATTAGCGTCCACCAGGAGACTGGGGATTGGGGACGACCTCAAGGCTCCGGTCGCCAGACGTACTCCAGCATGATGAACAGGGTCTAAAACTCTGAGACGGGCATCGGTGGCAGAAGAGTACACCTCACACCCATAGTCGTGTTTTGACCTAATAAGAACATGGTATAGGCGGAGGAGGGTGGCCCGATCAGCCTCCCAGGATGTATGGCCCAGGGCCCTCAACAGGTTAAGAGCCTTGAGGCAAGAGACCTTAAGTGTACGTAAGTGTGGCACCCAAGTCAAAACCTTGTCAAAAAGGAGACCCAAAAAGCGAGTCTCCTCGACACAGCGTATCCGATGACCATACATGAATAAGTCTGGATTGGGGTGGATGCCTCGGATGCCGCAGAAGTGCATAGCAACTGTCTTGGAAGGAGAAAATCGAAACCCATGAGAACCAGTCCAACGTGACACCCTGTCAAGGGCAAGCTGCATGCGCCGCTCTGCCACTGACATACGGGAAGCAGCAAACCAGACTGCTAGGTCATCAACGTACATCAAGTTAGCTATACCGTCTGGAAGGGATGAGGCAAAGGCAATAATTGCTACTGCAAACAATGTGACACTGAGGACGCTTTCCTTGGGGATGCCCTCCTCCTGTGCAACAGATGCTGAGTGGGTGGTACCGACCCTCACAGAAAAAACTGCGACCACTGAGAAACTCCTTAAGAAATGCGACCCCGCAGGCCATATAAATGGAGCTGCTGCAGGATGCCATATTGCCATGTAGTGTCATAGGCTTTCTCTAAATCAAAGAATACACAGACAAGGTGTTGATGTCGTGCAAAGGCCTCGCATGCAGCAGCTTCCAACCTGACCAGAGCATCTGTAGTGGAACGGTGTTTACGAAAGCCAGACTGGGACGGAGACAGAAAATCACCCCGTTCTAAGAAGTATACCAGTCTGACATTCACCATCTTTCCAAATAGTTTACAGAGACAGGAGGTCAAGGCAATTGGTCGATAACTGAGGGCAACACCAGAGTCCTTGCCCAGCTTGAGGAAAGGAAGGATGGTAGCAACCCTGCACCCAAAAGGGAAGACACCCTCCAGCCAGATTCTGTTATATAAAGCTAAAAGAAGTGAGATCGCCTCCTCACCCAAGTGTCGTAACATTGCATATGGGATGTTGTCTGGCCCAGGAGAAGTGTCGCCGCAGAGAGAGAGAGCAAAATGCAGGTCTTTCAGGGTGAATATATGGTTATAACTTTCATTCTCGTTCCCTGAGAAATCCAGGACAGTACGCTCCTTGGCTCTTAACTCATGCCTGACAGCCAGAGGTCGAGAGTCACGGCTGGAGGCTTTTGCAAAAGCCTCCGCCATGGTATTGGCCACTGTCAAACCATCCATGATCTTAATTCCATTGACCTTAAGTACAGGTGGAGAACTAGGAGAAAACTTCCTCGCCATCATACGGACTCTCCTGAACACTTGGGTGAGTGGAGTTTTAGTATTAATTGAAGACACATAGGCCTTCCAAGATGCACATCGTGCCTCTTTTAAAACTCGTCTAGCCCGAGCCCTTGCCCGTCGGAAGCCTCTTAAAGAGTTGGGTCCCCACGATTGCGACGAAGGCGAGAGAAAGCAGCGCGCTTCTCCCGCACAGCGTTGGTGCAGACTGATGACCACCAAGGGACAGGACGTTTGGGAAAGTAACCAGAAGTTCTAGTGATAGAGTTGAGAGCAGCAGAGTGGAGCATATCAGTGAAATATGTTACAGCCTCGTCAGAGCAACCAAAATCGGCTACAGAAGAGACCGAAGAAGTTAGCTCTCTAAAAAAACTGCCAGTCAGCCTTCTCTAATTTCTACCTAGGAAGACGAGACTGTGGTTCGTACCAGTTACCTTCTAAAAGTATAGGGAAGTGGTCACTGCCATATAAATCAGGCAACACTCTCCAAGTAAAATCCAACAGAGCACTGGGTGAGCAGAGGGAAATGTCAATGGCGGTAAAAGTCCCAGTAGTGCTATTAAAATGTGTCACATCTCCCGTATTTAAAACCCCTAATCCCTCATCCTCTATAAAAGAAGCCAATAAAACACCCCTGGGGTTGACCGAACTGTCACCCCACAGAAGGACACAATTCCACTAAAGGACCTTAAACGGTGTTACTTTAGTACTGATTTTTGGGAAGCCTCACGGAGGTACTTCCCACTACCACCTCGACTTGAGGGTTTACTCAAACAATAAGATTTGTCTAATCCTAGGCCACTAGAAGAAGAGCAAACCCGAGGAGTAGTATGTGGGGCAGTAATTGGGACCCGTAGACGAGTCCCTGAAGCATCTGATATGTTAGAAGATGAAGGTATATGAGCTGGGATATTCTTTGAAACAATTACATTGGTTTTGTCCTGTACAGCAGTGGTATCACTGACACAGGCAGATACATCAACATCCATAATACAGGTGGTAGAATCACTCCGTTGCTCAAGCGGAAGAGAAACTGAATCTTTTGAAGTAACAACATCCGTGGCATCCACATTAACTTCACGCCCCTCTGATGATCCCGAAGGAAGCTTGCGAGGAGGAACTTCTGTTGAATCAAGAGATTCATCAGAGCCACGAAAACGTTTCTGGTGAAATTGAGAGGAAACTATGGATGAGTTCACAGAGATGGTTGCCTTACAAGGTGGAATATCTATAGAGTCAAGTGCCTCAGAGGAACCACGAAGGCATCTCTGTGGCAGTTTAGGTGACTTAAGTTTCCTTTTTGGAGAGCGTGTGGCAGCGTGAACCTCTACCACATGGACACCTTTAGCTAAAGTCTGAGAATTGTCATCAGTTGAAGGTTCAACAGAATGAGTGTCTGATAAAGTTTCCAAGACAGAGAAACTATTATGTAGAGTAACCTTAGAAACATTCTCACTCGAGCAAAAAGCAGAAAGCAGCTGCCTCTTGAGAGGGTTGAGAGGGTGCTGCAACCACTTTAGGGCGAAGGGAGGAGGCGTATGTCTTCACACCACCATCCTTCTGTCGCCTGAAGTTGAGTTGCCGTCTGGCACAACCTATGCTAATGAATTGAATATTAGCCAAGTGGAGGATATCCTGCTCAAGGAGGTACATCTTACATTGGCGAGAACGCAAGGGGTGAGCATCTCTGCATTAAAAGCAGTAACTCTCTGACCGACACTCAGAAGTAAGATGTGAATCAAAAGCAGAACAATTACCACACCGGGAACGGTTGTTGCAGTTCCTCCTCCCATGACCAAACTCATAACAACAGAAACACTGTAGGGGACGCTCAACAAAAGGCTTCCTCAAATGAGGTGGGGTTAATGTTAATGCGATCTGGGATATGCGAGCCATAGAAAGTGAGGATGATCATATTTTTACTGCCTTTCATCTTCGTTACTCGTTGGACACTGTCTGGGCACATAGCGAGAATGTCCTCTTCAGAGAATTCATACAGGTCCTCATTATATATACGCCCCTTGCTATAATTAAATGTTCGATGTGGTTTAATAGATTCAAACATGCTATCAGAAGGACAGGGGAGATTGAGGAGCATCATGGCCTGTGTAAGATCTTTGGCTCTGATTAAAATGCCCGTACCATATTCCTTTATGTGGCCCATTGGTAATAATCCAATTTCTTTCTCCAGATACCGGGAAGCATGGATAAGGTTACCACGTCCCTCCCTGTAGTAAGCCACAAACCAAAAGGGTGTAGGAACCCGACATTCCTTTGGGACATGCTCTACAGAGTCATCAAATATATTAGGGCAGTAGTCATTGTCACTGTCAACTACATTGGTGGACCGCATCATCTGAACTTTACAATGAGTATCCCCCACCGTCAGAGAATCTTTTGCCTCAAATGCTGCTTTGGCAGAAGCATTTGTATTGAAAGTAATATAGCACCGATTAGACCTACAATCACTGTCATATGTGATTCGGATTCGAAGAACTACTCCAAAACACTTAAAAATGGAGTGGATAGCGCCATAGGAAAAGGATGCAAGTACATTCGTTAACATTAACGTGTCCAAATCGCTAACAGGTTCTTCGACACAACACACAACCTGCTAGGTCTAGTCTTATTTGCAGCTTTCTGCATATTACCACGACCAGAGAGTGACGTCTCGGGGGCCTGGTCGACCACCGCTCGAGGAAGAGATTGGGGCTTTTCTTTATCCATATATCATTGATTTGATGTTTTTGGCCCCAGGAGCCAAGAGATACTACCTACCGGGCAGATGAGGGGACCGAGCGCTGGTCGCCGTGGGCGGGGTACCTCTTCCCCCACTGGGCCACTCGTTTTAAAAAGCAGCCCCAATGGCTCGAAAGAATGCCCACGATGGTGCTGAGACCCGCTTCCCCAACATCTTCCGGCCCAGACACCCAACCATCCAACATAGGATGGCCCCTAGAGGGCAGTCCCTATGGAGGGCAGCGCTGTTGGCCCGTACTGGCAGCCTAATGCATGGGAACCATTTAGTCTGGTCTCTCACTGGTGACCTTACTAGCATGGGAAGCCCTCTCTCCCCGAAATTGGGGCAGAGCAGGGGCCGGAGCCCCCTCTAGTCTAGCTCGCCAGGTCTCAGAGACACACAAGCCCCTCTACCATGTCAAGGCGGTTCCCGTTGGGGGGGATCAGAGACTGGAGATGGAGGAAATCAAGGAGACCATTGAAAAAATATTCTTCCAACCCTTCCTCCACAGTTACTGGAGGAAGTGTGTGAACACCTTATCAGCATTGGTGTAGAAACTGTTAATGATATTCACTATGTGAAGGCATCCCATCTTACACCCATGTAGAAAGAGATTCAAGCACGTAAACTTATTGATAAATGGAAACAAGGTACAGTATAATGCATGCCATATTTTTTTAAGATTAGTTTACCTTACTGTACAGTTCTTGCCTGCATTTAAGACTCAGGTAATATTCTATATTAGCTTATGAGTTGTGTCCTAGCAAACTTGGCCAATCTTTTTTTTTTTTTTTACAGTACCGGTACAGTACTGTATATTCAGACACTTGATGTGGGTTGTCATTTAACTGCAGGTCCAATTAAAACAGAGTATCACTGTTGCTTGTTATGTAACTTATTGTTCCCATGTACCCACAAAATACTTATACATCATCTTTTTGATGAAATGTTGTCTCATTTTCTTCTCAATTATGTTTCTTATAAATTAACTCATACAAAAATGGAATGCAGGAAGGGAGAAGTGAAGGAAGGAAGCACTGTGTGAATTATGTACAGTGTTGTGGATAGGCATGTTATTGCATATGGGCTTAAGTACTATGCATAATCAACACCAACATTTTTTATAGGTTTTCTTAATATTTCAGTGGCACCGGCATCACAGGAATTATCACACTCATCACAGGAACTATCACACTCATCACATGAATTATCACACTCATCACAGGAAGATACACACTCATCACAGGAAGATACACACTCATCACAGGAAGATACACACTCATCACAGGAAGATACACACTCATCACAGGAAGATACACACTCATCACAGGAAGATACACACTCATCACAGGAAGATACACACTCATCACAGGAAGATACACACTCATCACAGGAAGATACACACTCATCACAGGAAGATACACACTCATCACAGGAAGATACACACTCACCACAGCAAGATACACACTCATCACAGGAAGATGCACACTCATCACAGCAAGATACACACTCATCACAGGAAGATACACACTCATCAAAGGAAGATATACACTCATCACAGGAAGATATACAATCATCACAGGAAGATATACAATCATCACAGGAAGATACACACTCATCACAGCAAGATACACACTCATCACAGGAAGATACACACTCAATTCAGCCAACTGTTTCAGCTCTAGATGACGGAGAAATCAGTGCCAAGCTACAACCAATCACATTGGGCTCAAGATTATACAATACCCTGGAAAAGATTTTCAAAGACAAATTTGCTCGTTTCCTTAGAAAAAGGACAGAGACCTAAGCCTTCTGCTAGAAGAGAGATAGTGAGAGTGTTGGTGGATGATATATCAAAAATCTCAGAAAGACCAGGGAAGAAATCACTGGCAGTAATTGCTGAGAGAATTGTTAAAACTTATCCAGCATCGTTTTTAGATGAAATTGATGGAACACTTGTTGGAACAGGTTTTGACTCTTTATTTAAACAGTTAATGGCAAGGTTTGATAATATAAATAGAGGGCCTAATAGTAATTCAATCAAAAGAAAAGTAGACTGTTCCCATGAAAATGAAGAAATAGACACTGAGGGAGCTGGTCTAATCAGAAGAGTACAGGTGTGTTTTAATGATAAATATGGGTGTATTAATTATATGCCCAAAGATTATCCGGATGGGGAATCTGAAACAACACAAGAAGACAGGAAAACTTAATGAAAAATTACTGAAAACATTACTGAATAATGAGAGTTTGGAGGACTACATTGACTCCAAATTGACCACAAAAGGTTGATTTCCTTAAGGTGGCATATAGCACATTGTTTTGGGTGATAAATTTAGAGCAATGATTCCTCCAAACTATTCCAGATATTGTATCAATATTTCTGCCTTTATTAAATTGAATAGTGTATGAATATTTCTGCTTTAAACTAAATTGAATAATGCATGAATATTTCTGCTTTAAATTAAATTGAATATTGTATAAATATTTCTGCTTTAAACTGAATATTGTATGAATGTGATATAAGTTGTTAATGTCAAACTTCCCTAAGTTTGATATACCGTAGGTCTTACCTTGTGAAACTCCGTATAGGCTGTTCAGGTTAGGTCTTGGTAGTCTGCTATGGTTAGGTCCCGCTAGTCTGCAATGGTCCAGATTAGGTTAGATTGGGTTGGGTCGGGTTGGGTTGGGTTGGGTCGGGTTGGGTTTGGTTGGGGTGGGTTTGGTTGGGGTGGGTTAGGTTGGATTAGATTAGGTTAGGTTAGGTATGTATGTCTAAAAACAGGACATTTGCACAATAAATGGATTGAACTAATCACTTGAAAAAATCTTGGAAAAGCAATATTTTGTCTGAAAATTTCACACGTGTAGCTCAGAAAATTTACCCAATTTTTTAATTACAAAAAAAAAATTGTATAGACAAGGGAAACCATTATGAAATATGAGTAATAAAAACAACCGGTAATTATCTATTCTATTGCCATTTTCTATTACAATATTTTTATCTTCTTTATTCACAAATTCATAACATTCTAAAACACTTTTATTCGGAAATGCCCCATTTCCAATTTAGGTCATATTCAAATTTTGAAATTAGTATGACCTTACATGACATAATTAGGGGAAACCACAATCTGACTATCTAACTCAGCTCCTTTTTACTGTAGAGGCAAAATCTCATTACCATCGTATTCCTCGTGTGTTTTTACGTATAATAACCAATTTTCATTGAAATCGTACGACAAATATTATTTTTCCCAATTTTTTTCACCAACTGAGGGATTTTTTTTTTTTTTTTTTTTTTTTTTCAGAACTTCCTCATACTTTATGTGAACACTCTCCCTAGATACAGCAACACTGTCATGAGCCAAGAACCCCATATCACTGCTAGAAATGGGAAATTGAAATCGCTTGAAAAGGGAGATAAAATTCCTGAGATGAAAAAAATCCTCAAAAATAGGGTAATCATTTATCAAGGAAATGGAAACAACAAAATATGCTCATATATACGTATATCACTTGTGAAAAGCTTCATGAACATGACATAAACACTGTTCGAGCTGTTATCAATTGCACCTGAAAAAGTGGGTCTTGAGAAAACTGCGAATTTATGATATAGGAAAGTTGGGCAGTCTAAAATAGTATCCCCCGTTTCCTTTCCGTACTCTATCATATCTCAAGTATAGAGAATGTGTCTGATGTATGGTAAACTATTATTTTTGCATATATAACTACGAGAATCTTTATTCCTCGTTCATCACTGACATATACCAGCACAGTATGATACATATAACGATATATTATGATATATTATGCTATATAGCAAAATATTATGATGCATTATGAATAATAAACAGTTCATATGATGGACTGAGAAGGGAGAATGAGATTTGAGATGGGTATGGGAGGTCTTATTTAATTTTTGTGTGTGTGTGTGCATACACTGCAATTATTTGTATGATCATTCACTTATTCATTATTTATTTGTTTATTTACCTATATAATTAGCCTTTACCGACAAGTGTAACTTGTCTCACCCCTGGGGGATTATGGAAGTAGCTGACTCAACGAAAAGGGGTTTATTTTTACCAGGGATTGGCTCTTCCCTTTCCTCCTCAGCTACTTCTACCCTTTTACTCACGTCCTTGCTTAGAAGGCTCCTGCTTCATATGTGGTGCCTTCTTTGGTGACTTTCTTCGTTTCTTCTTCCATTGCCTTTCGTTTCTTTGATCTTCTTTCTTCCTTCTTTTCTTGGCGGCTTTCAAACAATTTGTGTTTTTTCACGTCCTGCCCTGTTCCAATTTTTTTCCTTATTTTTCCAGAAGACACAAGGCCTCCAGAATGCGCAAATCCAAAGTTGAACTCAGTTATGGCCTTAGCAATCAGGTAATGCACCCTCTCCTTTTGATAAAACACAGTTTTAGAGCACTTGCTCCATATGACTGAATTCAGGCATTCATTGGCATTCTGTGTTCGTCCAGTGCACCTTGACAAGAGTTCATCTGTGCTGTACTTTCTCATTATGTCGTACAGGTCACCCTTGAGATCTTGGCGTATTGGGTGGTGAATATGCTGGTCATGGCTTCCAGTAGGCTTTCCTTCAGCTCGAGCTTTGTTGAAGAAGCACCAGGAATCAACTCCTTCTGGGCACAGCTCGTGGCAAGGATCGTCATCGGTGCTACAACAGTGTTCAATTATTGCAAAAATTGCCTTTTTCATCTTCTCCACATCATCCAGGTTACGAATTATGGCATACCTGTAAAAATCCTGGATTTTCCCTAAAGTAACCTGGGTCAGGGATCCTCTTCTCCTCCCTCCAACACCTTCTCCTTTCCTACTCTTTTCTTGTACATAGTCTCTCAATGCCTTCCCAACTCTCTTTGCAACTTGATTGATGCATTCGTCTTTGCGAATTTCCACATCTCCATTCACTTTTTCTTTCACTACAGATGAGTAGGTCTTCGAGTCACCATCTGAAATTACAGTGGTATATCGAAAGTTACATTTTTCCACTGACCTTTTCAACAGTTTCATCCAACCCTCTGTCTCCATTGCAGGAGAACTTCCATAAAAGTTTTTTTACGCACTGTGGCTGATGTGCAGCATACCAGTCACCTTCTGTTTTTTTATTTTTCTCACATATTCTGCAGTATTTACTCAATACTTCATAGTCCACAACAAGTCCTGTGTCAAAGTGTATGACTGGTACCACACAAAACTTTGCCACAAACCCTCTCTTTGACCAGGAACCATCACATGTCACTGTTATATTCTTCACTTCAGGAGAACCTGGTTGTTCATTTTCAAGATATTCATGGACGAGTTCCCGTGCTCGTCTCAAACTCACTTCACCATCTTGGATTCCTTTTGCCTCAATTTCTCGGGCAATGTAGAAGAACCTGGTACTTGACATTATTTTCATCTCGAACACTTTTTCCATGTCCTCAAGTGTTTTATAGCCATTGTTTTCTAGGCCAAATTCTACGAACTTCATATTCACATCATACTTGCCCTGTGGTTCGTACCTGAAGGAGGTCCAGGCAACAGACGTCTCGCCACACACACTACACTCGCACACGATTTTTGTTCGCTGCACCAAGTCGCCTTCCTACACTGGGGATATCCAATGCAATATTTCTACACTTTTCACATTTTTTTTTGAAATTTTGGAACAATTTTCTCTTCGAAATCATGACATATTCGTCTTTCACTCTGTCAAGAGGAACAGCGATACTTTCTCGCAGCCGTCTCTTCACAGCGGCTGGTGACACTTGGGTTGTCCCCTCCTCTTGTGGTTGTGGTTGCTCCCCCGATGGTCCTGGTTGTGGCTGGGGTTGTGGTTGCTCCCCCGATGGTCCTGGTTGTGGCTGGGGTTGTGGTTGCTCCCCTGATGGTCCTGGTTGTTGCTGGGGTTGTGGTTGCTCCCCTGCTTTTTCTGCAATAGCAGCCAGGGCCTTCTCCTTCTTCTTCCTCGCTATATCAGCCATCTTTCTTCTAAGCTTTGACTTGGGTCCCATCTTGAGAAAAAGATTGCTTGCTTGCTTGATTTGAGCTCGTACAATAATACTCGACAGAGTCTGGAGTAAAAGTGAAGAAAAGTGGTAGTGGTAGGATGCGCTGTTTATGGTCGCGTTCTGAATCCTTTGAGACAACTTGAGGGTAAAGGCTAATTTCATTTTACATTTCTGTTTTTTTCCTTTTTTCATTCACAGTGAGTTTCATATAGAGTATTCTACATAAAAAAAAAAACACACACACATGTATGTGTATTTGTATATGGGTTTGTTATATAGTCTACGACTGTTCAGAAAATGAATAGAGTGTGTATTGAAGACATCTACGTGTAATTTGAATGCAGCCTGGCCAGGGGTAGGCCTCCTTATCAGCCGTGGTTGAACGTGTGAAGAAGGGTCGCGATATGGGTAGTGAACAAGGTTGGAGGTTATGGGGTTGGGGATTGGGAGTTAGGGGGAGAGAGTTATGGGGTGGGGGTTATGTGATTGGGGTTATGGGTTGGGGGTTATGGGGTGGAGGTTATGGGGTTGGGGGTTATGAGTTAGGGGTTATGAGGTGGGGGTTATGGGGTGGGGGTTATGAGGTGGGGATTATGGGGTGGGGTTTATGGGGTGGGGATCATGGGTTGAGGGTTATGGGGTGGGGTTTATGGGGTTGGGGGTTATGGGTTGGGGGTTATGGGGTGGGGGTTATGAGTTAGGGGTTATGAGGTGGGGGTTATGGGGTGGGGGTTATGAGGTGGGGATTATGGGGTGGGGGTTATGGGGTGGAGTTTATGGGATCGGGGTTGTGGGGTGGGGGTTGTGGGATGGGGGTTATGAGGTTGGGGGTTGTGGGGTGGGGGTTAAGGGGTTGGGGGTTGTGGGGTGGGGTTCATTGGGTGGGGGTTATGGGGTGGGGATTATGGGGTGGGGGTTGTGGGGTGGGGGTTGTGGGGTGGGGGTTATGGGATGGTGGTTGTGGGGAGGGGGTTGTGGGGTGGGGGTTATGGGGTTCGGGATTGTTGGGTGGGGGTTGTTGGGTGTGGGTTGTGGGGTGGGGGTTATGGGGTTGGGGGTTGTGGAGTGGGGGTTATGGGGTTGGGGGTTGTGGGGTGGGGTTTATGGGGTTGGGGGTTATGGGGTGGGGGTTATGGGATGGTGGTTGTGGGGTGGGGGTTGTGGAGTGGGGGTTGTGGGGTAGGGGTTGTGGGGTGGGGGTTATGGGGTTGGGGGTTGTGGGGTGGGGTTTATGGGATTGGGGGTTATGGGGTGGGGGTTGTGGGGTGGGGGTTGTGGGGTGGGGATTGTGGGGTGGGGGTTATGGGGTGGGGTTTATGGGGTTGTGGGTTGTGGGGTGGGGGTTATTAGGTGGGGTTTATGGGGTAGGGGGTTATGGGGTGGGGTTTATGGGGGACATAATAATACTAATCAAATTACTAATTCAATGACCATATATAACATAGGAAACAAAAATGGAATTTCGTGTGTTTGGGGGTAGTTTGGGGGGGGGGGGTTGGAGGGGTTTGAAGGCTGATAAGCAAGTTTGGTTGCTACTACATGATGCGTAGGACCTCAAAGAACATATTTAGCATGGAATTGATAAATGCAAAATTTAGGCCAAAATTATCATGTCAGAGTGTGGTCTCCCCTCCTAATCTAAACTGCAGTAAGCTACCGGAACCTAACCTGGGCAAACTACCGGGAACTAAACGTGGTAAGGACCG
This sequence comes from Petrolisthes cinctipes, assembly GCA_033782935.1. Lineage (NCBI taxonomy): Eukaryota > Metazoa > Arthropoda > Malacostraca > Decapoda > Porcellanidae > Petrolisthes > Petrolisthes cinctipes. The sequence goes on along the minus strand of JAWQEG010000163.1, from coordinate 2,100,753 downwards.
TGGCAAAATACGGTAAATATTGAAACAACTGCCGTTATCATGTACGTTTTTTCTACTTTAATTACCCACTTATTTAGACCCATTCTAAGACTATTTTCTTCTATGACATTTCCAAGATAGGGCATATTCAAATGGGGCATTTTGAAATTAGCCTAGCCTAACCTAACCTAACCTAGACGCAATCAGACCACAGGGACCTAATCTGGGCAAACTACCGGAATCTAACCTGGTCAAACTACCAGGAAATAACCGTGGTAAAGTACAGGAAATGACTGGGGCAGAATACTGGGACCTAGCCGGATGTGGCAACACTGCTACAAAACGGTAATGGGCCAAACTTTACCTTAAATGGCACCAAACTATGGTAATCTGGGGTAATTACCTTGGAAATGACAACACTGAAGAAATTAGCAATGCTGGTGTAAATAAAAGGGATTATGAGTGTTAACTATTATTATTATCATTATTATTATTATTATCTATTTATTTATTTATCTAGTTATTGGATTCTAAATATTCATTGGTATTTATTCAAATATATTTCATTTTTTTTATAATACTCCTATTGTTATTATTATTGTTATTATTATTACTTTTACATTCATCATCTCAATGTAAACAAACTGGCGGCCATCATGGATTTTGACGTTATTATTGACAGTGTCGTGAAATCAGTGTTGCCATGTAAGAGGCAATTTTTTTTTTAATACTTACAAAAAAAAAATAATAATACTTTAAAAAAATTAATACTAAAAAAAATTAATAAATAAAAAAATAATATTACTTAAATAAATAATACTTAAAAAAAATTAATACTTATTAAAAAATTAATACTTAAAAAAAATTAATACTTACAAAAAGAAAATGAAAAAAAAATAATACTTACAAAAAAAAGTACTTAAAAAAATTGATACTTAAAAAAAATACTAAAATAAAAATAATACTTAACAAAAATTAATACATAAACAAAATTAATACTTAAAAAAAAATAATAATACTTTAAAAAAATTAATACTAAAAAAAATTAATAAATAAAAAAATAATATTACTTAAATAAATAATACTTAAAAAAAATTAATACTTATTAAAAAATTAATACTTAAAAAAAATTAATACTTACAAAAAGAAAATGAAAAAAAAATAATACTTACAAAAAAAAGTACTTAAAAAAATTGATACTTAAAAAAAATACTAAAATAAAAATAATACTTAACAAAAATTAATACATAAACAAAACAAATATATATACTTAAAAAAATAATACTTAAATAAAATTTAATACTTAAACAAATTATATTTAAAAAAAATAATACTTAAAAAAAATTGTTACTTAAAAAAAATAATACTTAAAAAAAATTAATACCTAAAAAAAAAATTGTTACTTATCAAACCTTGGTTTGGCACTTAAGACTGTCTTAGCCACTAAGGATATTATGGTTAAAGTTTAAAATTTTAGAAGTTACTATTAGGGTGCCAAATCAATCTTTAGATACATAAACAAATTCCAAAGTCAATATGACTTCAGCGGGAAACGTATGTCAGTGTGACCAGTTTGGTAACTATAACAAGTAGCAAAAAGAATAACCTAAGTTGGATGTTAGGGAGAATAAAGTCAATGAAGCACCTGTAAAGACTCTCAAAATGACACTTAGCTGTAGGGTTGCAGACACTTCGTTCTCCCAAGGTGAAGAAATGAGGCACGAGAATAGTATGGGTTATCACCAATAGTCAGTCACCCAGTCGAGTACCGGTATAAGGTTTCTTGGATAAGTCAAGAGGATATGTAGAAAAGATCTCGTTAACTGAGAGCTATGACAATCAAGAATAATGTATAAATGAAAGAACTTGAAGTGACTTGTACCACCACCGGTATTTGACTGGGCGAGATCCAGAACAGAACTGCTTTCCACACTCACTCTCTCCTCCTCCATCACCTCGGATTATATGTTATGAATCATCCCCAAAAGTCTCGAACTGAGGAAAACAGTTTCATACAGTTTTCACAACACAGAAAATTAGATTCATGAACATGGATTCATGTATTCATCGAATCATATCTTAACAAAACTAAATATACAGCATCTAATAATTATAACAAATACATGTATATGTTACACATGCAAAAAATCGATATTTTGGGTGCCCAAAGTCGATATGTGCATGCATCTTCTGTACCCGTTTATATCCCAAATTCAGGCTAAAAAAACAAACAAAAAATCGATATTTTTGTGTCCCAGAAGCGATCTGTACAGTCGGCCACAGTTCTGGCTGTTACAGTCAGCACTACAAACTCCAGTTGTCTGACGTTTGTATCCATGACTTTTCGAATCATGGGCTCGAAGAGTCTCAGGGGTGAAGAAGTGAGACGGTGCAGGGTGCGGAAGAGAGAGGGAGAGAGAGGGGGTACAGACGAGAGAGAAGGACGGGGGAGGAGAAAAGGGGACAGAAACGAGAGAGAGAGAGAGAGAGAGAGAGAGAGAGAGAGAGAGAGAGAGAGAGAGAGAGAGAGAGAGAGAGAGAGAGAGCCGGGTGGAGGAGAGGGTGGGCTGAAGGAGAGAGAGGGGGAAGGGGGACAGAATGAGTGGAGGGTAAGATACTTCGAGAAAGATAATTAAAACCATATAGCCACGTCGGATGTAAAAGAGTTATAAAATGCAATTATCGTTATCAGTGATACGGAGATATCACATGACATTTGGATAGCAGATATTTTTTCACAGTGCCTTATGTTAACTGAGGTGGGACAGCCAGCATGAAGGAAAAGAGAGACAGGTGAAGATTTAAAAGGAAGCGGCTCAGGTTCAAAGGGTGGCCAAATTCCCTCAAGTATTGCCTACGAAAAAAAAAGAAAAAAAAAATTGTAAGTCATACCTTCTTGCGGGGGTTTCCAGTAACTATACTAGTGATAAACAAAGAAATGTTTCTGTGAAGTAATTTATTCAACAAAGCTTTCATAACATCATCACGAGACAGACAGACAGACAGAGAGAAAGAGAGAAAACCCACAATTTTCGGTAACACTGATTCTGCTCTTTTTCTCTGACCAATGATTGTATAAGTTTATTACTACCTGGCCAGTGTAATAACGTTACTATAATGTCTGCTTTACCTAATTCGCCGTAATAAAAAAAAAAAATCTTTAGTATCAACTATGGAAATTATAAGTGCATTGGTATAACCTAGTGTTTGTCATTCCTTGTATGGCAGCATGGGTCTGGCAATATACAGTATAAATCTTAGCCAGAGTTATTTAACCTATACTATAATGTTAATAAATCGAGTACTGTTAATACTAGTAGTATTACACACCTAATTGTTATAAACAAATTATTTTCAACTTTCGTATGAACAAAATTTGATCGTAGCTCGAGGAGGTTTATCTCTAGGCAACAGGCTAATAACTGCTTGTTTTTATACGCAATAACAAACCGTAACAACAATTGCTGTGACCAAGAACGCCATGAAAGGCAGTATGATGCTTACTTTAACACTCCAGTGTATAATTATAACTATTGTGATCGATATTTATTTAAGTAGCACGATTCACATAGTATGGTATTGAAATAAGTGGCAACTCTGAGTAATCCTATCATGAGAAATTTTATCGTTTTCAAACTGAAAAACACACCCGTTTCTGTCCCCCTTTCTCCTCCCACGTCCTTCTCTCTCGTCTGTACCCCCTATCCCTCCCCCTTCCCTCCCTCTCTCTTCCGCCCCCTGTACCGTCTCACTTCTTCACCCCTGAGACTCTTCGAGCCCATGATTCGAAAAGTCAGGGATACAAACGTCAGACAACTGGAGTTTGTAGTGCTGACTGTAACAGCCAGAACTGTGGCCGACTGTACATACCTACTCAGTGCTAGAATGTTTTCAAAATATAGGCTCAAAACATGCTAATAATCGATATTTTATGTGTCCAAAGTCGATATGTACATGCATCTTCTGTACCCGTTTTTATCTTAAATTCAGGCTTAAAACACCCGAAAATTCGATATTTTTGGGTCCCAGGTGGTGGGAGTTTGGGTGTCATTACAGTGCTTTGACTGTAAATATCAACAGTCATTCATAGGTAGTGGGTGTGTGGGTGTCATTACAGTATTTTGATTGTAAATATCAACAGTCATTCATAGGTTGGTTGGTGTCATTAGAGTGCTTGGAATGTAAATATCAACAGTCATTCATGGGGTGGTTAGTGTGTGGATGTCATTACAGTGCATGGATTGAAAATATCAACTTCCTTCCTGGGGTGGTGGGTGTGTGGGTGTCATTACGGTGCTTGGACTGTAAATATCAACCATAATTCATGAGGTGGTGGGTGTGTGGGTGTCATTACAGTGCTTGGACTGTAAATATCAACCATAATTAATGGGGTGGTGGGTGTGGGGGTGTCATTACAGTGCTTGGACTTTAAATATCAACAGTCATTCATGGGGTGGTGGATGTGTGGGTGTCATTACAGTGCTTGAACTGTAAATATCAACAGCCATTTATAGAGTGGTGGTTGTGTGGCTGTCATTACAGTGCTTGGACTATAAATATCAACAGTCAATCATGGGGTGGTGGGTGTGTAGGTGTCATTACAGTGCTTGGACTGTAAATATCAACAGTCATTTATGGAGTTGTGGGTGTGTGGGTGTCATTACAGTGCTTGGACTATAAATATCAACAGTCATTTATTGGGTGGTGGGTGTCATTAGAGTGCTTGGACTGTAAATATCAACAGTCATTCATGGAGTGGTGAGTGTGTGGGTGTCAATACAGTTCTTGGACTGTAAATATCAACCATCATTCATTGGGAGGTGGGTGTGTGGGTGTCATTACTGTGCTCAGACTGTAAATATTAACAGTCATTCATGGGGTGGTGGGTGTGTGGATGTCATTACTGTGCTCAGACTGTAAATATTAACAGTCATTCATGGGGTGGTGGGTGTGTGAATGTCATTACAGTGCTTGGACTGAAATTATCAACAGTCATTTATGGTGTGGTTGGTGTGTGGGTGTCATTAGAGTGCTTGGACTGTAAATATCAAAAGTCATTCTTGGGGTGGTGGGTGTGTAAGTGTCATTACAGAGCTTGGACTGTAAATATCAACAGTCATTTATGGGGTGGTAGGTGTGTGGGTGTCATTACAGTGCTTGGACAGTAAATATCAAAAGTCATGCTTGGGGTGGTGGGTGTGTGGGTGTCATTACAGTGCTTAGAATGTAAATATCAACCGTCATTCATAGGGTGGTGGGTGTCATTAGAGTGCTTGGACTGTAAATATCAACAGTTATTCATGGGGTTTTTGGGTGTTTAGGTGTCTATGCAGTGCTTGGACTGTAAATATCAACAGTCATTCATGGGGTGGTGGGTGTGTGGGTATCATTACAGTGTTTTAACTGTAAATATCAACAGTCATTTATAAGGTGGTGGGTGTCATTAGAGTGCTTGGATTGTAAATATCAACAGTTATTCATGGGGTGGTGAGTGTGTTTGTGTCATGACAGTGCTTGGACTGTAAATATCAACAGTCAATCATGGGGTGGTGGGTGTGTGGGTGTCATTACAGTTCTTGGACTGTAAATATCAACCATCATTCATTGGGTGGTGAGTGTGTGGTGGTCATTACAGAGGTTGGACTGAAAATATCAACAGTCATTCATGTGGTGGAGGGTGTGTGGGTTTCATTACAGTTCTTGGACTGTAAATATCAACCATCATTCATTGGGTGGTGGGTGTGTGGTTGACATTACATTGCTTGGACTGTAAATATTAACAGTCATTCATATGATGGTGGGTGTGCTGATGTCATTCATGGAGTGGTAGGTGTGTGGGTGTCCCTACAATGCTTGGATTATAAATATCAACCTTCATTTATGGGGTGGTGGGTGTATGGGTGTCATTACAGTGCTTGGACTGTAAATATCAACAGTCAATCATTGGGTGGTCCATGTGTGGGTGTCATTACAGTGCTTGGACTGTAAATATCAACTGTCATTTATGGGGTGGTGGGTGTATGAGTGTCATTACAGTGTTTTAACTATAAATATCAACATTCATTTATTTGGTAATGGGTGTTATTAGGGTGCTTGGACTGTAAATATCAACAGTCATTCATGGGGTGGGGCGTGTGTGGGTGTCATGACAGAGTTTGGACTGTAAATATCAACAGTCATTCATGGGGTGGTGAGTGTGTGGGTGTCATTACAGTTCTTGGACTGTAAATATCAACCATCATTCATTAGGTGGTGGGAGTGTGGATGTCATTACAGTTCTTGGAGTGAATATATCAACAGTCATTTATAAGGTGGTTGGTGTCATTAAAGTGCTTGGACTGTAAATATTAACAGTCATTCATGGAGTGGTGGGTGTGTTGGTGTCATAACAGTGCTTGGACTGTAAATATCAACAGTCATTCATGGGGCGATGGGTGTGTGGGTGTCATTACAGTGCTTGGACTTTAAATATCAACAGTCATTTATGGGGTTGTGGGTGTTTGGGTGTCTATGCAGTGCTTGGACTATAAATATCAACAGTCAATAATGTAATTGTGGGTGTCATTACAGTGCTTGGATTGTAAATATGAACCATAATTAATGGGGTGGTGGGTGTGGGGATGTCTTTACAGTGCTTTGACTGTAAATATCAACAGTCATTCATGGGGTGGTTGGTGTGAGGGTATCATTACAGTGCTTAGACTGTAAATATCAAGTCATTCTTTGGGTGGTGGGTGTGTGTGTGTCATTAGTGCTTGGACTGTAAATATCAACAGTCATTCATGGGGTTGTGGGTGGCATTACAGTGCTTGGACTCTAAATATCAACAGTAATTCATAGGGTGATGGGGGTGTGGTTGTCATTACAGTGCTTGGACTGTAAATATCAACAGTCATTTATTGGGTGGTGGGTGTGTGGGTATCATTACAGTCCTTGGACTGTAAATATCAACGATCATTCATTGGTTGGTGGGTGTGTGGGTGACATTACAGTGCTTGGGCTGTAAATATTAACAGTTATTTAGGGGGTGGTAGGTGTGTAGATGTCATTACAGTGCTTGGACTGAAAATAAATACTGTCATTCATGGGGTGGTGGTTGTGTGGGTTTCATTACAGTTCTTGGACTGTAAACAATAACAGTCATTCATAGGGTGGTGGGTGTGTGGGTGACACTACAGTGCTTGTACTGTAAATATTTACAGTCATTCATGGGGTGGTGGGTGTGTAGGTGTCATTATAGTACTTGGTCTGTAAATATCAACCGTCATTCATGGGGTGGTGGGTGTGTGGGTGTCATTACATTGCTTGGACTATAAATATCAAGTCATTCATTGAGTAGTGGGTGTGTGTGTGTCATTAGTGCTTGGACTGTAAATATCAACTATCATTCATTGGGTAGTGGGTGTGTGGGTGACATTACATTACTTGGACTGTAAATATTAACATTCATTCATGGGGTGGTAGGTGTGTAGATGTCATTACAGTGCTTTGGACTGAAAATATCAACTGTCATTCATGGGGTGGTAGGTGTGTGGGTTTCATTACAGTTCTTGGACTGTAAATATCAACCATCATTCATTGGGTGGTGGGTGTGTGGGTGACATTACAGTGCTTGGACTGTAAATATTAACAGTCATTCAAGGGGTAGTGGGTGTGTGGATGTCATTAAAGTGCTTGGACTGAAAATAGCAACAGTCTTTCATGGGGTGGTAGGTGTGTGAGTGTCATTACAGTGCTTGGACTTTAAATATCAACCTCTATTTATGGGGTGGTGGGTGTGTGGGTGTCATTACTGTGCTTGGACTGCAAATATCAACAGTCAATCATGGGGTGGGCGGTGTGTTAATGTCATTACAGTGCTTGGAGTGTATATATCAACAGTCATTCATGGGGTGGTGGGTGTATGGGTGTCATTACAGTGTTTTAACTATAAATATCAACATTCATTTATTGGGTGGTGGGTGTCATGACAGTGCTTGGACTGTAAATATCAACAGTCATTCATGGGATGGTGCGGTTGTTGGTGTCATGACAGTGCTTGGACTCTAAATATCAACAGTCATTCATTAGGTGGTGAGTGTGTGGGTGTCATTACAGTTCTTGAACTGTAAATATCAACCATCATTCATTAGGTGGTGGGTGTGTGGGTGTCATTACAGTGCTTGGACTGAAAATATCAACCGTCATTTATTGGGTGGTTGGAATGTGGGTGTTATTACAGTGCTTGGACAGTAAATATCAACAGTCATTCATAGGGTGGTTGGTGTGTGAGTGTTATTACAGAGCCTGGACTGTAAATATCAACAGTCATTCATGGTGTGGTGAGTGTGTATGTGTCATTACAGTGCTTGGACTGTAAATATCAAAAGTCATTCTTGGGGTGGTGTGTGTGTGGGTGTCATTACAGTACTTAGACAATAAATATCAACAGCCATTTATCGGGTGGTAGGTGTCATTAGAGAGGTTGGACTGTAAATTTCAACAGTCATTCATGGATTGCTGGGTGTGTTGGTGTCATTACAGTGCTTGAACTGTAAATAACAACCATAATTAATGGGGTGGGTGGTGTGGGGGTGTCATTACAGTGCTTGGTCTGTAAATATCAGCAGTCAATCATGGGGTGGTGGGTGTGTGGGTGTCATTACAGGGCTTGGACTGTAAATATCAACAGTCATTCATGGGGTGGTGGGTGTATGGGTGTCATTACAGTGTTTTGATTGTAAATATCAACAGTCATTCATAGGGTGGTGGGTGTCATTAGAGTGTTAGGACTATAAATATCAACAGTCATTCATGGGGTGGTGGGTGTATGGGTGTCATTACATTGATTGGACTGTAAATATTAAGTCATTCATTGGGTTGTGGGTGTGTGTGTCATTATTGCTTGGTCTGTAAATATCAACAGTCATTTATGGGGTGATGGTTGGCATTACAGTGATTGGACTCTAAATATCAACAGTCATTCATAGGGTGATGGGTGTGTGGGTGTCATTACAGTGCTTGGACTGTAAATATTAACAGTCATTCTTGGGGTTGTGGGTGTTTGGGTGTCTATGCATTGCTTGGACTGTAAATATCAACAGTCAATCATGGGGTAGTGGGTGTGCAGGTGTCATTACAGTGTTTTGACTGTAAATATTAACAGTCATTCATAGGGTGGTGGGTGTCATTAGAGTGTTTGGACTGTAAATATCAACAGTCATTCATAGGGTGGTGGGTGTGTGAGTGTCATTACAGAGCTTGGACTGTAAATATCAACAGTCATTCATGGGGTGGTTGGTGTGTGGGTGTCATTACAGTGCATGGACTGAAAATATCAACAGTCATTCATGGGGTGTTGGGTGTGTAAGTGTCATTACAGTGTTTGGACTGTAAATATTAACTGTCATTTATGGGATGGTGGGTGTGTAGGTGTCATTACAGTTTTTGGACTGTAAATATCAAAAGTCATTCTTGGGGTGGTGAGTGTGTGGGTGTCATTACAGTGCTCAGACTGTAATTATTAACAGTCATTCATGGGGTGGTGGGTGTGTGGGTGTCATTACAGTGCTTAGACTGTAAATTTCAACAGTCATTTATAGGGTGGTGGGTGTGTGGCTGTTATTACAGTGCTTGGACTGTAAATATCAACAGTCAATCATGGGGTGGTGAGTGTTTGGGTGTCATTACAGTGCTTTGACTCTAAACATCAACAGTCATTCATAGGTGGTGGGTGTTTGGGTGTCATTACAGTGTTTTGATTGTAAATATCAACAGTCATTCAATGGTTGGTTAGTGTCATTAGAGTGCTTGGACTGTAAATATCAACAGTCATTTATGGGGTGGTGGGTGTGTGGATGTCTTTACAGTGCATGAACTGAAAATATCAACTGTCATTCCTGGGGTGGTGGGTGTGTGGGTGTCATTACAGTGTTTGGACTGTAAACATCAACCATAATTAATGATGTGGTGGGTGTGGGGGTGGTGTGGGGGTGTCATTACAGTGCTTGGACTTTAAATATCAACAGTCATTCATGGGGTGGTGGATGTGTGGGTGTCATTATAGTGCTTGAACTGTAAATATCAACAGTCATTCATGGGGTGGTGGGTGTGTGGGTGTCATTACAGTGCTTGGACTGTAAATATAAAAAGTCATTCTTGGGGTGGTGGGTGTGTGGGTGTCATTACAGTGCATAGACTGTAAATATCAACAGCCATTTATGGAGTGGTGGTTGTGTGGCTGTCATTACAGTGCTTGGACTGTAAATATCAACAGTCATTCATGAAGTGGTGGGTGTATGGGTGTCATTACAGTGCTTGGACTGTAAATATCAACAGTCATTCAAGAACTGGTGGGTGTGTGGGTGTCATTACAGAGCTTGGACTGTAAATATCAACAGTCATTTATAGGGTGGTGTGTGTGTGAGTGTAATTACAGAGCTTGGAATGTAAATATCAACAGTCATTTATGGGGTGGTTGGTGTGTCGGTCTCATTACAGTGCTTGGACTGTAAATATAAAAAGTCATTCTTGGGGTGGTGGGTGTGTGGGTGTCACTACAGTGCTTTGACTTTAAATATCAACAGTCACTCATGGGGTGGTGGATGTGTGGATGTCATTATAGTGCTTGAACTGTAAATATCAACAGTCATTCATAGGGTGGTGGGTGTGTGGGTTTCATTACAGTGCTTGGACTGTAAATAGAAAAAGTCATTCTTGGGGGGCTGGGTGTGTGGGTGTCATTACAGTGCTTAGACTGTAAATTTCAACAGTCATTTATGGGGTGGTGGGTGTGTGGCTGTCATTACAGTGCTTTGACTGTAAATATCAACAGTCATTCATATGTGGTGGGTGTGTGGGTGTCATTACAGTGTTTTAATTGTAAATATCAACAGTGATTTATAGGTTGGTTGGTGTCATTAGAGTGCTTGGACTGTAAATATCAACAGTCATTCATGGGGTGGTGGGTGTGTGGATGTCATTACAGTGCATCGACTGAAAATATCAACTGTCATTCCTGGGATGTTGGGTGTGTGGGTGTCATTACAGTGCTTGGACTGTAAATATCAACCGTGATTTATGGGTTGGTGGGTGTTTGGGTGTCATTACAGTGCTTGGACTGTAAATATAAAAAGTCATTCTTGGGGTGGTGGGTGTTTGGGTGCCATTACAGTGCTTAGACTGTAAATATCAACAGCAATTTATGGGGTGGTAGTTGTGTGGCTGTCATTACAGTGCTTGGACTGTAAATATCAACAGTCATTCATGGGGTGGTGGGTGTGTGGGTGTCATTACATTGCTTAGACTGTAAACATTAACAGTCATTTATTGGGTTGTGGGTGTGTGGGTGTCATTACAGAGCTTGGACTGTAAATATTAACAGTCATTCATGGGGTGGTTAGTGTGTAGGTGCCATTACAGTGCTTGGACTGTAAATATCAAAAGTCATTTTTGGGGTGGTGGGTGTGTGGGTGTCATTACAGTGCTAGGACTGAAAATATCAACAGTCATAATGGGGTGTTGGGTGTTTGGGTGTCAATACAGTGCTTTGACTGTAAACATCAACAGTCATTCATTGGTGGTGGGTGTGTGAGTGTCATTACAGTGTTTTGATTGTAAATATCAACAGTCATTCATAGGTTGGTTGGTGTCATTAGAGTGCTTGGACTGTAAATATCAACAGTCATTCATAGGGTGGTGGGTGTGTGGATGTCATTACAGTGCATAGACAGAAAATATCAACTGTCATTCCTGGGGTGGTGGGTGTGTGGTTGTCATTACAGTACTTGGACTGTAAATATCAACCATGATTTATGGGGTGGTGGGTGTGTAGGTGTCATTACAGTGCTTGGACTGTAAATATCAACCATAATTAATATGGTGGTGGGTGTGGGGGTGTCATTACAGTGCTTGGAATTTAAATATCAACAGTCATTCATGGGTTGGTGGATGTGTGGGTGTCATTATAGTGCTTGAACTGTAAATATCATCAGTCATTCATGGGGTGGTGGGTGTTTGGGTGTCATTACAGTGCTTGGACTGTAAATATAAAAAGTCATTCTTGGGGTGGAGGGTGTGTGGTTGTCATTACAGTGCTTAAACTGTAAATATCAACAGCCATTTATGAAGTGGTGGTTGTGTGGATGTCATTACAGTGCTTGGACTGTAAATATCAACAGTCAATCATGGGGTGGTGGGTGTGTGGGTGTCATTACAGTGCTTGGACTGTCAATATCAACAGTCATTTATGGAGTGGTGGGTGTGTGGGTGTCATTACAGTGCTTGGACTGTAAATATCAACAGTCATTCATGGGGTGGTGGGTGTGTATTTGTCATTACAGTGCTAAGACTGTAAACATATTAACAGTCATTTATTGGGTGGTTGGTGTGTGGGTGTCATTACAGTGCTTGGACTGTAAATATCAACAGTCATTCATAGGGTTGTGTGTGTGTGAGTGTAATTACAGAGCTTGGACTGTAAATATCAACAGTCATTTATGGGGTGGTTGGTGTGTCGGTGTCATTACAGTGTTTGGACTATAATATCAAAATTCATTCTTGGGGTGGTGAGTGTGAGGGTGTCATTACAGTGCTTGGACTTTAAATATCAACAGTCATTCATGGGGTGGTGGATGTGTGGATGTCATTATAGTGCTTGGACTGTAAATATCAAAAGTCATTCATGGGGTGGTGGGTGTGTGGGTGTCATTACAGTGCTTAGACTGTAAATTTCAACAGTCATTTATGGGGTGGTGGGTGTGTGACTGTCATTACAGTGCTTGGACTGTAAATATCAACAGTCAATCATGGGGTGGTAGTTGTTTGGGTGTCATTAAAGTGCTTTGACTGTAAATATCAACAGTCATTAATAGGAGGTGGGTGTGTGGGTGTAATTACAGTGTTTTGATTGTAAATATCAACAGTCATTCATAGGTTGGTTTCTGTCATTAGAGGGTTTGGAATGTAAATATCAACAGTCATTCATGGGGTTGTGGGTGTGTGGATGTCATTACAGAGCATGGACTGAAAATATCAACTGTCATTCCTGGGGTGGTGGGTGTGTGGGTGTCATTACAGTGCTTGGACTGTAAATATCAACCATAATTAATAGGGTGGTGGGTGTGGGGTGTCATTACAGTGCTTGGACTTTAAATATCAACAGTCATTAATGGGGTGGTTGATGTGTGGGTGTCATTATAGTGCTTGAACTGTAAATATCAACAGTCATTCATAGGGTGGTGGGTGTGTTGGTGTCATTACAGTTCTTGGACTGTAAATATAAAAAGTCATTCTTGGGGTGATGGGTGTGTGGATGTCATTACAGAGCTTGTACTGTAAATATCAACAGCCATTTATGGAGATTTGGTTGTGTAGTTGTCATTACAGTGCTTGGACTGTAAATATCAACAGTCAATCATGGGGTGGTGGGGGTGTGGGTGTCATTACAGTGCTTGGACTGTAAATATTAAAAGACATTCTTGGGGAGGTGGGTGTGTGGGTGTCATTACAGTGCTTAGACTGTAAGTATCAACAGTCATTTATGGGGTGGTGGGTGTCATTACAGTGCTTTGACTGTAAATATCAACAGTCATTAATTGGGTGGTGGAGGTGGAAGTGTCATTACAGTGCTTGAACTGTAAATATCAACAGTCAATCATAGGGTGGTGTGTGTGTGAGTGTAATTACTGAGCTTGGACTGTAAATATCAACAGTCATTTATATGGTGGTTGGTGTGTCGGTGTCATTACATTGCTTGGACTGTAAATATCAAAAGTCATTCTTGGGGTGCTGGGTTTGTGGGCGTCATTACAGTGCTTAGACTGTAAATATCAACAGTCATTTATAGGGTTGTGGGTGTGTGGCTGTCATTACAGTGCTTGGACTGTAAATATCAACAGTCAATCATGGGGTGGTGGGTTTGTGGGTGTCATTACAGTGCTTGGACTTAAAATATTAACAGTCATTCATGGGGTGTTGGGTGTGTGAGTGTCATTACAGTGCTTGTACTGTAAATATTAACTGTCATTTATGGGGTGGTGGGTGTGTAGGTGTTATTACACTGTTTGGACTGTAAATATTAAAAGTCATTCTTGGGGTGGTGAGTGTGTGGGTGTCATTACAGTGCTTAGACTGTAAATTTCAACAGTAATTTATGGGGTGGTGGGTGTGTGGCTGTCATTACAGTGCTTTGACTGTAAATATCAAGAGTCATTCATATGTGGTGGGTGTGTGGGTGTCATTACAGTGTTTTAATTGTAAATATCAACAGTGATTTATAGGTTGGTTGGTGTCATTAGAGTGCTTGGACTGTAAATATCAACAGTCATTCATGGGGTGGTGGGTGTGTGGATGTCATTACAGTGCATAGACAGAAAATATCAACTGTCATTCCTGTGGTGGTGGGTGTGTGGTTGTCATTACAGTACTTGGACTGTATATATCAACCATGATTTATGGGGTGGTGGGTGTGTAGGTGTCATTACAGTGCTTGGACTGTAAATATCAACCATAATTAATATGGTGGTGGGTGTGGGGGTGTCATTACAGTGCTTGGAATTTAAATATCAACAGTCATTCATGGGTTGGTGGATGTGTGGGTGTCATTATAGTGCTTGAACTGTAAATATCATCAGTCATTCATGGGGTGGTGGGTGTTTGGGTGTCATTACAGTGCTTGGACTGTAAATATAAAAAGTCATTCTTGGGGTGGAGGGTGTGTGGTTGTCATTACAGTGTTTAACTGTAAATATCAACAGCCATTTATGAAGTGGTGGTTGTGTGGATGTCATTACAGTGCTTGGACTGTAAATATCAACAGTCAATCATGGGGTGGTGGGTGTGTGGGTGTCATTACAGTGCTTGGACTGTCAATATCAACAGTCATTTATGGAGTGGTGGGTGTGTGGGTGTCATTACAGTGCTTGGACTGTAAATATCAACAGTCATTCATGGGGTGGTGGGTGTGTATTTGTCATTACAGTGCTAAGACTGTAAACATATTAACAGTCATTTATTGGGTGGTTGGTGTGTGGGTGTCATTACAGTGCTTGGACTGTAAATATCAACAGTCATTCATAGGGTTGTGTGTGTGTGAGTGTAATTACAGAGCTTGGACTGTAAATATCAACAGTCATTTATGGGGTGGTTGGTGTGTCGGTGTCATTACAGTGTTTGGACTATAATATCAAAATTCATTCTTGGGGTGGTGAGTGTGAGGGTGTCATTACAGTGCTTGGACTTTAAATATCAACAGTCATTCATGGGGTGGTGGATGTGTGGATGTCATTATAGTGCTTGGACTGTAAATATCAAAAGTCATTCATGGGGTGGTGGGTGTGTGGGTGTCATTACAGTGCTTAGACTGTAAATTTCAACAGTCATTTATGGGGTGGTGGGTGTGTGACTGTCATTACAGTGCTTGGACTGTAAATATCAACAGTCAATCATGGGGTGGTAGTTGTTTGGGTGTCATTAAAGTGCTTTGACTGTAAATATCAACAGTCATTAATAGGAGGTGGGTGTGTGGGTGTAATTACAGTGTTTTGATTGTAAATATCAACAGTCATTCATAGGTTGGTTTCTGTCATTAGAGGGTTTGGAATGTAAATATCAACAGTCATTCATGGGGTTGTGGGTGTGTGGATGTCATTACAGTGCATGGACTGAAAATATCAACTGTCATTCCTGGGGTGGTGGGTGTGTGGGTGTCATTACAGTGCTTGGACTGTAAATATCAACCATAATTAATAGGGTGGTGGGTGTGGGGTGTCATTACAGTGCTTGGACTTTAAATATCAACAGTCATTAATGGGGTGGTTGATGTGTGGGTGTCATTATAGTGCTTGAACTGTAAATATCAACAGTCATTCATAGGGTGGTGGGTGTGTTGGTGTCATTACAGTTCTTGGACTGTAAATATAAAAAGTTATTCTTGGGGTGATGGGTGTGTGGGTGTCATTACAGAGCTTGGACTGTAAATATCAACAGCCATTTATGGAGATTTGGTTGTGTAGTTGTCATTACAGTGCTTGGACTGTAAATATCAACAGTCAATCATGGGGTGGCGGGGGTGTGGGTGTCATTACAGTGCTTGGACTGTAAATATTAAAAGACATTCTTGGGGAGGTGGGTGTGTGGGTGTCATTACAGTGCTTAGACTGTAAGTATCAACAGTCATTTATGGGGTGGTGGGTGTCATTACAGTGCTTTGACTGTAAATATCAACAGTCATTAATTGGGTGGTGGAGGTGTAAGTGTCATTACAGTGCTTGAACTGTAAATATCAACAGTCAATCATAGGGTGGTGTGTGTGTGAGTGTAATTACTGAGCTTGGACTGTAAATATCAACAGTCATTTATATGGTGGTTGGTGTGTCGGTGTCATTACATTGCTTGGACTGTAAATATCAAAAGTCATTCTTGGGGTGCTGGGTTTGTGGGTGTCATTACAATGCTTAGACTGTAAATATCAACAGTCATTTATAGGGTTGTGGGTGTGTGGCTGTCATTACAGTGCTTGGACTGTAAATATCAACAGTCAATCATGGGGTGGTGGGTTTGTGGGTGTCATTACAGTGCTTGGACTTAAAATATTAACAGTCATTCATGGGGTGTTGGGTGTGTGAGTGTCATTACAGTGCTTGTACTGTAAATATTAACTGTCATTTATGGGGTGGTGGGTGTGTAGGTGTTATTACACTGTTTGGACTGTAAATATTAAAAGTCATTCTTGGGGTGGTGAGTGTGTGGGTGTCATTACAGTTCTTTGACTGTAAATATCAACAGTCATACATAGGTGGTGGATGTGTGGGTGTCATTACAGTGTTTTGATTGTAAATATCAACAGTCATTCATAGGTTGGTTGGTGTCATTAGAGTGCTTGGACTGTAAATATCAACAGTCATTCATGGGGTGGTTAGTGTGTGGATGTCATTACAGTGCATGGACTAAAAATATCAACTGTCCTTCCTGGGGTGGTGGGTGTGTGGGTGTCATTACAGTGCTTGCACTGTAAATATAAAAAGTCATTCTTGGGGTGGTGGGTGTGTGGGTGTCATTACAGTGCTTAGACTGTAAATATCAACAGTCATTTATGGGGTGGTGGGTGTGTGGGTGTTATTACAGTGCTTTGACTGTAAATATCAACAGTCATTTATGGGGTGGTGTGAGTGTGACTGTCATTACAGTGCTTGGACTGTAAATATCAACAGTCAATCATGGGGTGGTAGTTGTTTGGGTGTCATTAAAGTGCTTTGACTGTAAATATCAACAGTCATTCATAGGAGGTGGGTGTGTGGGTGTAATTACAGTGTTTTGATTGTAAATATCAACAGTCATTCATAGGTTGGTTTGTGTCATTAGAGTGCTTGGACTGTAATTATA
Source organism: Petrolisthes cinctipes (assembly GCA_033782935.1). Lineage (NCBI taxonomy): Eukaryota > Metazoa > Arthropoda > Malacostraca > Decapoda > Porcellanidae > Petrolisthes > Petrolisthes cinctipes. The sequence goes on along the minus strand of JAWQEG010000163.1, from coordinate 2,083,413 downwards.
TACAGTCATTTATAGGGTGGTGGGTATGTGGGCGACATTACAGTGCTTGGACTATAAATATCAACAAAAATTCATGGGGTGGTGGGTGTGTGGGTATCATTACATTGCTTTGACTGTAAATATCAACAGTCATTCCTGGGGTGGTGGGTGTGAGAGTGACATTATAGTGCTTAGACTGTAATTATCAACAGTCATTCATGGGGTAGTGGGTGTGTGGGTGTCATTATAGTGCTTGGACTGTAAATATCAACAGTCACCCATGGGGTAGTGGGTGTGTGTGTGTCATTAGTGTTTGGACTGTAAATATCAACAGTCATTTATGGGATGGTTGGTGGCATTACAGTAGTTGGACTCTAAATATCAACAGTCATTCATAGAGTGGTGGGTGTGTGAGTGTCATTCCAGAGCTTGGACTATAAATATCAACAGTCATTCATGGGGTTGTGTGTGTTTGGGTGTCTATGCAGTGCTTGGACTGTAAATATCAACAGTCAATCATGGGGTGGGTGGTGTGTGGGTGTCATTACAGTGTTTGGACTGTAAATATCAACAGTCATTCATGGGGTGGTGGGTGAGTGGGTGTCATTACAATGTTTTAATTGTAAATATCAACAGTCATTCATAGGGTGGTTGGTGTCATTACAGTTACTGGACTGTAAATATCAACAGTCATTCATAGGGTGGAGGGTGTGTGAGTGTCATTACAGAGCTTGGACTGTAAATATCAACAGTCATTCATGGGGTGGTGGGTGTGTGGGTGTCATTAGACTGCTTGGACTGTAAATATCAACAGTCAATCATGGGGTGGTCGGTGTGTGGGTGTCATTACAGTGCTGGGACTATAAATATTAACCGTCATTTATGGGGTGGTGGGTGTGTGGGTGTCATTACAGTGCATGGACTGTAAATATCAACAGTCATTCATAGAGTGGTGGGTGTGTAAGTGTCATTACAGAGCTTGGACTGTAAATATCAACAGTCATTAATGGGGTGGTTGGTGTGTAGGTGTCATTAGAGTTATTGGAATGTAAATATTACCAGTCATTCTTGGGATGGTGGGTGTGTGGGTGTCATTATAGTGCTTAAACTGTAAATATCAACATTCATTTATTGGGTGGTGGGTGTAATTAGAGTGCTTGGACTGTAAATAACAACAGTCAATCATGGGGTGGTCGGTGTGTGGGTGTCATTACATTGCTTGTACTGTAAATATCAAGTCATTAATTGGGTGGTGGGTGTGTGTGTGTCATTAGTGCTTGGACGGTAAATATCAACAGTCATTCATGGGGTGGTAGGTGGCATTACAGTGCTTGGACTCTAAATATCAACAGTAATTCATGAGGTGATGGGTGTGTAAGTGTCATTACAGTTTCTGGAATGTAAATATCAACAGTCATTCATAAGGTGGTGGGTGTATGTGTGTCATTACAGAGCTTGGACTGTAAATATCAACATTCATTCATGGGGTGGTGGGTGTGTGGGTGTCATTACAGTGTTTTAACTATAAATATCAACATTCATTTATTGGGTGGTGGGTGTCATTAGACTGCTTGGACTGTAAATATCAACAGTCAATCATGGGGTGGTCGGTGTGTGGGTGTCATTACAGTGCTGGGACTTAAAAATATTAACCGTCATTTATTGGGTGGTGGGTGTGTGGGTGTCATTACAGTGCATGGACTGTAAATATCAACAGTCATTCATAGAGTGGTGGGTGTGTAAGTGTCATTACAGAGCTTGGACTGTAAATATCAACAGTCATTAATGGGGTGGTTGGTGTGTAGGTGTCATTAGAGTTATTGGAATGTAAATATCAAAAGTCATTCTTGGGATGGTGGGTGTGTGGGTGTCATTATAGTGCTTAAACTGTAAATATCAACAAATATTTATGGGGTGTTGGGTGTCATTAGAGTGCTTGGACTGTAAATATCAACAGTCAATCATGGGGTGGTCGGTGTGTGGGTGTCATTACAGTGCTTGGACTGTAAATATCAACAGTCATTCATGGGGTGGTGGGTGTGTGGGTGTCATTTTAGTGCTTGAACTGTAAATATCAACAGTCATTTGTGGGGTGGTGGGTGTGTGGGTGTCATTACATTGCTTGTCCTGTAAATATCAAGTCATTAATTGGGTGGTGGGTGTGTGTGTGTCATTAGTGCTTGGACGGTAAATATCAACAGTCATTCATGGGGTGGTAGGTGGCATTACAGTGCTTGGACTCTAAATATCAACAGTAATTCATGAGGTGATGGGTGTGTAAGTGTCATTACAGTTTCTGGAATGTAAATATCAACAGTCATTCATAGGGTGGTGGGTGTGTGAGTGTCATTACAGAGCTTGGACTGTAAATATCAACATTCATTCATGGGGTGGTGGGTGTGTGGGTGTCATTACAGTGTTTTAACTATAAATATCAACATTCATTTATTGGGTGGTGGGTGTCATTAGAGTGCTTGGACTGTAAATATCAACAGTCATTCATGGGGTTATGGGTGTGTGGGTGTCATGACAGTGCTTGGACTGTAAATATCAACAGTCATTCTTTAGGTGTGTGACATTACAGTGCTTGGACTGTAAATATTACCAGTCATTCAAGGAGTGGTGGGTGTGTGGATGTCATTACATTGCTCGGACTGAAAATATTAACAGCCATTTATGGGGTGTTGGGTGTGTGGGTGTTATTACAGTGGTTGGACTGTAAATATCACCTGTCATTTATAGGGTGGTGGGTGTGTGAGTGTCATTACATAGCTTGGACTGTAAATATCAACAGTCATTCATGGGGTGGTGGGTGTGTGGGTGTCATTACCGTGCTTGGATTGTAAATATCAACACTCATTTATGAAGTGGTGGGTGTGTGGGTGTCATTACAGTGTTTCAACTGTAAATATCTACAGTCATTCATGGGGTGTTGCTTTTGTTGGTGTCATGATAGTGCTTGGACTGTAAATATCAACAGTCAATCATTGGGTAGTCGTTGTGTGGGTGTCATTACAGTGCTGGGACTGTAAATATCAACAGTTATTAATGGGGTGGTGGGTGTGTGGGTGTCATTACAGTGTTTTAACTATAAATATCAACATTCATTTATTGGGTGGTGGGTGTCATTAGACTGCTTGGACTGTAAATATCAACAGTCAATCATGGGGTGGTCGGTGTGTGGGTGTCATTACAGTGCTGGGACTATAAATATTAACCATCATTTATGGGGTGGTGGGTGTGTGGGTGTCATTACAGTGCATGGACTGTAAATATCAACAGTCATTCATAGAGTGGTGGGTGTGTAACTGTCATTACAGAGCTTGGACTGTAAATATCAACAGTCATTCATGGGGTGGTGGGTGTGTGGGTGTCATTAGACTGCTTGGACTGTAAATATCAACAGTCAATCATGGGGTGGTCGGTGTGTGGGTGTCATTACAGTGCTGGGACTATAAATATTAACCGTCATTTATGGGGTGGTGGGTGTGTGGGTGTCATTACAGTGCATGGACTGTAAATATCAACAGTCATTCATAGAGTGGTGGGTGTGTAAGTGTCATTACAGAGCTTGGACTGTAAATATCAACAGTCATTAATGGGGTGGTTGGTGTGTAGGTGTCATTAGAGTTATTGGAATGTAAATATCAAAAGTCATTCTTGGGATGGTGGGTGTGTGGGTGTCATTATAGTGCTTAAACTGTAAATATCAACATTCATTTATTGGGTGGTGGGTGTAATTAGAGTGCTTGGACTGTAAATAACAACAGTCAATCATGGTGTGGTCGGTGTGTGGGTGTCATTACATTGCTTGTACTGTAAATATCAAGTCATTAATTGGGTGGTGGGTGTGTGTGTGTCATTAGTGCTTGGACGGTAAATATCAACAGTCATTCATGGGGTGGTAGGTGGCATTACAGTGCTTGGACTCTAAATATCAACAGTAATTCATGAGGTGATGGGTGTGTAAGTGTCATTACAGTTTCTGGAATGTAAATATCAACAGTCATTCATAAGGTGGTGGGTGTATGTGTGTCATTACAGAGCTTGGACTGAAAATATCAACATTCATTCATGGGGTGGAGGGTGTGTGGGTGTCATTACAGTGTTTTAACTATAAATATCAACATTCATTTATTGGGTGGTGGGTGTCATTAGACTGCTTGGACTGTAAATATCAACAGTCAATCATGGGGTGGTCGGTGTGTGGGTGTCATTACAGTGCTGGGACTAAAAATATTAACCATCATTTATTGGGTGGTGGGTTTGTGGGTGTCATTACAGTGCTGGGACTATAAATATTAACCGTCATTTATGGGGTGGTGGGTGTGTGGGTGTCATTACAGTGCATGGACTGTAAATATCAACAGTCATTCATAGAGTGGTGGGTGTGTAAGTGTCATTACAGAGCTTGGACTGTAAATATCAACAGTCATTAATGGGGTGGTTGGTGTGTAGGTGTCATTAGAGTTATTGGAATGTAAATATCAAAAGTCATTCTTGGGATGGTGGGTGTGTGGGTGTCATTATAGTGCTTAAACTGTAAATATCAACATTCATTTATTGGGTGGTGGGTGTAATTAGAGTGCTTGGACTGTAAATAACAACAGTCAATCATGGGGTGGTCGGTGTGTGGGTGTCATTACATTGCTTGTACTGTAAATATCAAGTCATTAATTGGGTGGTGGGTGTGTGTGTGTCATTAGTGCTTGGACGGTAAATATCAACAGTCATTCATGGGGTGGTAGGTGGCATTACAGTGCTTGGACTCTAAATATCAACAGTAATTCATGAGGTGATGGGTGTGTAAGTGTCATTACAGTTTCTGGAATGTAAATATCAACAGTCATTCATAAGGTGGTGGGTGTATGTGTGTCATTACAGAGCTTGGACTGAAAATATCAACATTCATTCATGGGGTGGTGGGTGTGTGTGTGTCATTACAGTGTTTTAACTATAAATATCAACATTCATTTATTGGGTGGTGGGTGTCATTAGACTGCTTGGACTGTAAATATCAACAGTCAATCATGGGGTGGTCGGTGTGTGGGTGTCATTACAGTGCTGGGACTAAAAATATTAACCATCATTTATTGGGTGGTGGGTTTGTGGGTGTCATTACAGTGCATGGACTGTAAATATCAACAGTCATTCATAGAGTGGTGGGTGTGTAAGTGTCATTACAGAGCTTGGACTGTAAATATCAACAGTCATTAATGGGGTGGTTGGTGTGTAGGTGTCATTAGAGTTATTGGAATGTAAATATCAAAAGTCATTCTTAGGATGGTGGGTGTGTGGGTGTCATTATAGTGCTTAAACTGTAAATATCAACATTCATTTATTGGGTGGTGGGTGTAATTAGAGTGCTTGGACTGTAAATAACAACAGTCAATCATGGGGTGGTCGGTGTGTGGGTGTCATTACAGTGCTTGGACTGTAAATATCAACAGTCATTCATGGGGTGGTGGGTGTGTGGGTGTCATTTTAGTGCTTGGACTGTAAATATCAACAGTCATTTGTGGGGTGGTGGGTGTGTGGGTGTCATTACATTGCTTGTACTGTAAATATCAAGTCATTAATTGGGTGGTTGGTGTGTGTGTGTCATTAGTGCTTGGACAGTAAATATCAACAGTCATTCATGGGGTGGTAAGTGGCATTACAGTGCTTGGACTCTAAATATCAACAGTAATTCATGAGGTGATGGGTGTGTAAGTGTCATTACAGTTTCTGGAATGTAAATATCAACAGTCATTCATAAGGTGGTGTTTGTATGTGTGTCATTACAGAGCTTGGACTGTAAATATCAACATTCATTCATGGGGTGGTGGGTGTGTGGGTGTCATTACAGTGTTTTAACTATAAATATCAACATTCATTTATTGGGTTGTGGGTGTCATTAGAGTGCTTGGACTGTAAATATCAACAGTCATTCATGGGGTGGTGGGTGTGTGGGTATCATGACAGTGCTTGGACTGTAAATATCAACAGTCATTCTTTAGGTGTGTGACATTACAGTGCTTGGACTGTAAATATTACCAGTCATTCATGGAGTGGTGGGTGTGTGGATGTTATTACATTGCTCGGACTGAAAATATTAACAGCCATTTATGGGGTGTTGGGTGTGTGGGTGTATTACAGTGGTTGGACTGTAAATATCACCTGTCATTTATAGGGTGGTGGGTGTGTGAGTGTCACTACAGAGCTTGGACTGTAAATATCAACAGTCATTCATGGGGTGGTGGGTGTGTGGGTGTCATTACAGTGTTTCAACTGTAAATATCTACAGTCATTCATGGGGTGTTGCTTTTGTTGGTGTCATGATAGTGCTTGGACTGTAAATATCAACAGTCATTCATTGGGTGGTGAGTGTGTGGGTGTCATTACAGTTCTTGGACTATAAATATCAACCATCATTCATTAGGTGGTGGGTTTGTGGGTGTCATTACAGTGCTCAGACTGTAAATATTAAAAGTCATTTATAGGGTGGTGGGAGTGTGAATGTTATTACAGTGCTTAGACTGAAAATATCAACAGTCATTCATGGGTTGGTGGGTGTGTTGCTGTCATTACAGTGCTTTGACTATATATATTAACCGTCATTTATGAGGTTGTGGGAGTGTGGGTGTCATTACAGTTCTTGGACTGTAAATTTTAACAGTCATACATAGGGTGGTGGGTGTGTGAGTGTCATTACAGAGCTTGGACTGTAAATATTATCAGTCATTTATGGGGTGGTGGGTGTGTGAGTGTCATTACAGTTTCTGGACTGTAAATATTAACAGTCATTCATAGGGTGGTGGGTGTGTGAGAGTCATTACAGAGCATGGACTGTAAATATCAACATTCATTCATGGGGTGGTGGGTGTGTGGTTGTCATTACAGTTCTTAGACTGTAAATATCAAGTCATTAATTGGGTGGTGGGTGTGTGTGTGTCATTAGTGCTTGGACGGTAAATATCAACAGTCATTCATGGGGTGGTAGGTGGCATTAAAGTGCTTGGACTCTAAATATCAACAGTAATTCATGAGGTGATGGGTGTGTAAGTGTCATTACAGTTTCTGGAATGTAAATATCAACAGTCATTCATAGGGTGGTGAGTGTGTGAGTGTCATTACAGAGCTTGGACTGTAAATATCAACATTCATTCATGGGGTGGTGGGTGTGTGGGTGTCATTACAGTGTTTTAACTATAAATATCAACATTCATTTATTGGGTGGTGGGTGTCATTAGAGTGCTTGGACTGTAAATATCAACAGTCATTCATGGGGTTATGGGTGTGTGGGTGTCATGACAGTGCTTGGACTGTAAATATCAACAGTCATTCTTTAGGTGTGTGACATTACAGTGCTTGGACTGTAAATATTACCAGTCATTCATGGAGTGGTGGGTGTGTGGATGTCATTACATTGCTCGGACTGAAAATATTAACAGCCATTTATGGTGTGTTGGGTGTGTGGGTGTTATTACAGTGGTTGGACTGTAAATATCACCTGTCATTTATAGGGTGGTGGGTGTGTGAGTGTCATTACATAGCTTGGACTGTAAATATCAACAGTCATTCATGGGGTGGTGGGTGTGTGGGTGTCATTACCGTGCTTGGATTGTAAATATCATCAGTCATTTATGGGGTGGTGGGTGTGTGGGTGTCATTACAGTGTTCAACTGTAAATATCTACAGTCATTCATGGGGTGTTGCTTTTGTTGGTGTCATGATAGTGCATGGACTGTAAATATCAACAGTCAATCATAGGGTAGTCGTTGTGTGGGTTTCAATATAGTGCTGGGACTGTAAATATCAACAGTCATTAATGGGGTGGTGGGTGTGTGGGTGTCATTACAGTGTTTTAACTATAAATATCAACATTCATTTATTGGGTGGTGGGTGTCATTAGACTGCTTGGACTGTAAATATCAACAGTCAATCATGGGGTGGTCGGTGTGTGGGTGTTATTACAGTGCTGGGACTATAAATATTAACCATCATTTATGGGGTGGTGGGTGTGTGGGTGTCATTACAGTGCATGGACTGTAAATATCAACAGTCATTCATAGAGTGGTGGGTGTGTAAGTGTCATTACAGAGCTTGGACTGTAAATATCAACAGTCATTAATGGGGTGGTTGGTGTGTAGGTGTCATTAGAGTTATTGGAATGTAAATATCAAAAGTCATTCTTGGGATGGTGGGTGTGTGGGTGTCATTATAGTGCTTAAACTGTAAATATCAACATTCATTTATTGGGTGGTGGGTGTAATTAGAGTGCTTGGACTGTAAATAACAACAGTCAATCATGGGGTGGTCGGTGTGTGGGTGTCATTACAGTGCTTGGACTGTAAATATCAACAGTCATTCATGGGGTGGTGGGTGTGTGGGTGTCATTTTAGTGCTTGGACTGTAAATATCAACAGTCATTTGTGGGGTGGTGGGTGTGTGGGTGTCATTACATTGCTTGTACTGTAAATATCAAGTCATTAATTGGGTGGTGGGTGTGTGTGTGTCATTAGTGCTTGGACGGTAAATATCAACAGTCATTCATGGGGTGGTAGGTGGCATTACAGTGCTTGGACTCTAAATATCAACAGTAATTCATGAGGTGATGGGTGTGTAAGTGTCATTACAGTTTCTGGAATGTAAATATCAACAGTCATTCATAAGGTGGTGGGTGTATGAGTGTCATTACAGAGCTTGGACTGTAAATGTCAACATTCATTCATGGGGTGGTGGGTGTGTGGGTGTCATTACAGTGTTTTAACTATAAATATCAACATTCATTTATTGGGTTGTGGGTGTCATTAGAGTGCTTGGACTGTAAATATCAAAAGTCATTCATGGGGTGGTGGGTGTGTGGGTATCATGACAGTGCTTGGACTGTAAATATCAACAGTCATTCTTTAGGTGTGTGACATTACAGTGCTTGGACTGTAAATATTACCAGTCATTCATGGAGTGGTGGGTGTGTGGATGTCATTACATTGCTCGGACTGAAAATATTAACAGCCATTTATGGGGTGTTGGGTGTGTGGGTGTTATTACAGTGGTTGGACTGTAAATATCACCTGTCATTTATAGGGTGGTGGGTGTGTGAGTGTCATTACAGAGCTTGGACTGTAAATATCAACAGTCATTCATGGGGTGGTGGGTGTGTGGGTGTCATTACCGTGCTTGAATTGTAAATATCAACAGTCATTTATGGGGTGGTGGGTGTGTGGGTGTCATTACAGTGTTTCAACTGTAAATATCTACAGTCATTCATGGGGGTTTGCTTTTGTTGGTGTCATGATAGTGCTTGGACTGTAAATATCAACAGTCATTCATTGGGTGGTGAGTGTGTGGGTGTCATTACAGTTCTTGGACTATAAATATCAACCATCATTCATTAGGTGGTGGGTTTGTGGGTGTCATTACAGTGCTTAGACTGTAAATATTAAAAGTCATTTATAGGGTGGTGGGAGTGTGAATGTTATTACAGTGCTTAGACTGAAAATATCAACAGTCATTCATGGGGTGGTGGGTGTGTTGCTGTCATTACAGTGCTTTGACTATATATATTAACCGTCATTTATGAGGTTGTGGGAGTGTGGGTGTCATTACAGTTCTTGGACTGTAAATTTTAACAGTCATACATAGGGTGGTCGGTGTGTGAGTGTCATTACAGAGCTTGGACTGTAAATATTATCAGTCATTTATGGGGTGGTGGGTGTGTGAGTGTCATTACAGTTTCTGGACTGTAAATATCAACAGTCAATCATGGGGTAGTCGTTGTGAGGGTTTCATTACAGTGCTGGGACTGTAAATATCAACATTCATTAATGGGGTGGTGGGTGTGTGGGTATCATTACAGTGTTTTAACTATAAATATCAACATTCATTTATTGGTTGGTGGGTGTCATTAGACTGCTTGGACTGTAAATATCAACAGTCAATCATGGGGTGGTCGGTGTGTGGGTGTCATTACAGTGCTGGGACTATAAATATTAACCGTCATTTATGGGGTGGTGGGTGTGTGGGTGTCATTACAGTGCATAGACTGTAAATATCAACAGTCATTCATAGAGTGGTGGGTGTGTAAGTGTCATTACAGAGCTTGGACTGTAAATATCAACAGTCATTAATGGGGTGGTTGGTGTGTGGGTGTCATTACAGTGCTTGGACTGTAAATATCAACATTCATTTATTGGGTGGTGGGTGTAATTAGAGTGCTTGGACTGTAAATAACAACAGTCAATCATGGGGTGGTCGGTGTGTGGGTGTCATTACAGTGCTTGGACTGTAAATATCAACAGTCATTCATAGGGTGGTGGGTGTGTGGGTGTCATTTTAGTGCTTGGACTGTAAATATCAACAGTCATTTGTGGGGTGGTGGGTGTGTGGGTGTCATTACATTGCTTGTACTGTAAATATCAAGTCATTAATTGGGTGGTGGGTGTGTGTGTGTCATTAGTGCTTGGACGGTAAATATCAACAGTCATTCATGGGGTGGTAGGTGGCATTACAGTGCTTGCACTCTAAATATCAACAGTAATTCATGAGGTTATGGGTGTGTAAGTGTCATTACAGTTTCTGGAATGTAAATATCAACAGTCATTCACAAGGTGGTGGGTGTATGTGTGTCATTACAGAGCTTGGACTGTAAATATCAACAGTCATTAATGGGGTGGTTGGTGTGTGGATGTCATTACATTGCTCGGACTGAAAATATTAACAGCCATTTATGGGGTGTTGGGTGTGTGGGTGTTATTACAGTGGTTGGACTGTAAATATCACCTGTCATTTATAGGATGGTGGGTGTGTGAGTGTCATTACAGAGCTTGGACTGTAAATATCAACAGTCATTCATGGGGTGGTGGGTGTGTGGGTGTCATTACCGTGCTTGGATTGTAAATATCAACAGTCATTTATGGGGTGGTGGGTGTGTGGGTGTCATTACAGTGTTTCAACTGTAAATATCTACAGTCATTCATAGGGTGTTGCTTTTGTTGGTGTCATGATAGTGCTTGGACTGTAAATATCAACAGTCATTCATTGGGTGGTGAGTGTGTGGGTGTCATTACAGTTCTTGGACTATAAATATCAACCATCATTCATTAGGTGGTGGGTTTGTGGGTGTCATTACAGTGCTCAGACTGTAAATATTAAAAGTCATTTATAGGGTGGTGGGAGTGTGAATGTTATTACAGTACTTAGACTGAAAATATCAACAGTCATTCATGGGGTGGTGGGTGTGTGAGTGTCATTACTGAGCTTGGACTGTAAATATTATCAGTCATTTATGGGGTGGTGGGTGTGTGAGTGTCATTACAGTTTCTGGACTGTAAATATTAACAGTCATTCATAGGGTGGTGGGTGTGTGAGAGTCATTACAGAGCATGGACTGTAAATATCAACATTCATTCATGGGGTGGTGGGTGTGTGGGTGTCATTACAGTTCTTAGACTGTAAATATCAACAGTCATTATTGGGGTGGTGGGTGTGTGGCTGTCATTGATGTGCTTGCATTGTAAATATCAACATTCAATAATGGGGTCGGGGCTGTGTAGGTGTTATTACAGTGCTTTGACTGTAAATATCAAAAGTCATTCTTGGGATGGTGGGTGTGTTGGTGTCATGACATTGCTTGGACTGTAAATATCAAGTCATTCATTGGGTGGTGGGTGTGTCTGTGTCATTAGTGCTTGGACTGGAAATATCAACAGTAATTCATGGGGTGGTGTGTGGCATTACAGTGCTTGGACTCTTAATATCAACAGTAATTCATAGGTTTAATGGGTGTGTGGGTGTCATTACAGTGCTTGGATTGTAAATATCAACAGTCATTAATGGGGTTGTAGGTGTTTGTGTGTCTATGCAGTGCTTGGACTGTAAATATCAACAGTTAATCATGGGGTGGTGGGTGTGTGGGTGTCATTACAGTGCTTAGACTGTAAATATCAACAGTCATTCATGGGGTGGTGGGTGTGTGGGTGTCATTACAGTGTTTTAACTGTAAATGTCAACAGTCATTCATAGGGTGGTGAGTGTCATTAGAGTGTTTGGACTGTAAATATCAACAGTTATTCATGGGGTGGTGTGTGTGTGTGGGTATCATGACAGTGCTTGGACTGTATATATCAACAGTCAATCATGGGGTAGTGAGTGTGTGGGTGTTATTACAGTTCTTGGACTTTGAATATCAACAATCATTCATTGGGTGGTGGATGTGTGGGTGTCATTACAGTGCTCAGACTGTAAATATTAACAGTCATTCATGTGGTGGTGGGTGTGTGGATGTCATTACAGTGCTTGAACTGAAAATATCAACTGTCATTCATGGGGTGGTGGGTGTGTTGGTGTCATTAGAGTGCTTGGACTGTAAATATCAACTGTCATTTATGGGGTGGTGGGTGTGTGGGTGTCATTACAGTTCCTGGACTGTAAATATCAACAGTCATTCATGGGGTGGTGCATGTGTGGGTGTCATTACATTGCTTGGACTGTAAATATCAACAGTCATTCATGGGGTTTTGGGTGTTTGAGTGTCTATGCAGTGCTTGGACTGTAAATATCAACAGTCAATCATGGGGTGGTGGGTGTCTGGGTGTCATTACAGTGCTTGGACTGTAAATATCAACAGTCATTCATGGGGTGGTGGGTGTGTGGGTGTCATTACAGTGTTTTGATTGTAAATATCAACTGTCATTTATAGGGTGGTGGGGTTCATTAGAGGGTTTGGACTGTAAATATCAACAGTCATTCGTGGGGTCGTTGGTGTGTGGGTGTCATTACAGTGCTTGGACTGTAAATTCAGCCATAATTCATGGGGTGGTGGGTGTGGGGGTGTCATTACAGTACTTGGACTGTAAATATCAACAGTCATTCATGGTGTGGTGGGTGTGTGGGTGTCATTTCAGAGCTTGGACTGTAAATATCAATAGTCATTCATGGGGTGGTGGGTGTGAGGATGTCACTACAGTGCTTAGACTGTATATATCAACAATCATTCATGGGGTTGTGGGTGTGTTGGTGTCATTATAGTGCTTGGACTGTAAATATCAACAGTCATTCAAGAGGTGGTGGGTGTGTGGGTGTCATTACATTGCTTGGACTGTAAATATCAAGTCATTCATGGGGTGGTGGGTGTATGGGTGTCATTAGTGCTTGGACTGTGAATATCAACAGTCATTAATTGGGTGGTGGGTGTGTGTGACATTACAGTGCATGGACTGTAAATATTAACAGTCATTCATGGGGTAGTGGGTGTGTGGATGTCATTACAGTGCTCGGACTGAAAATATCAACCATTATTTATGGGGTGGTGGGTGTGTGGGTGTTATTACAGTGGTTGGACTGTAAATATCAACCGTCATTCATGGGGTAGTGGGTGTGTGGATGTCATTACAGTGCTTGGACTAATAATATCAACTGTCATTATTGGGGTGGTGGGTGTGTGGGTGTTATTACAGTGGTTGGACTGTAAATATCAACCGTCATTCAAAGGGTGGTGGGTGTGTGAGTGTCATTATAGAGCTTGGAAAGTAAATATCAACAGTCATTCATGGAGTGGTGGTTGTGTGGGTGTCATTACAGTGCTTGGACTGTAAATATCAACAGTCATTAATTGGGTGGTGGAGGTGTAACTGTCATTACAGAGCTTGGACTGTAAATATCAACCATAATTCATGGGGTGGTGGGTGTGGGGTGTCATTACAGTTCTTGGACTGTAAATATAAACCATCATTAATTAGGTGGTGGGTTTGTGGGTGTCATTACAGTGCTCAGACAGTAAATATTAACTGTCATTCATGGGGTTGTGGGTGTGTGGGTGTCATTACAGTTCTTTGACTGTAAATATCAACTGTCATTCATAGGGTGTTGGGTGTGTGAGTGTCATTATAGAGCTTGGACAGTAAATATCAACAGTCATTAATGGAGTGGTAGTTGTGTGGGTGTCATTACAGTGCTTCGACTGTAAATATCAACAGTCATTAATTGGGTGGTGGGTGTGTGTGTGACATTACATTGCATGGACTGTAAATATTAACAGTCATTCATGGGGTAGTGGGTGTGTGGATGTCATTACAGTGCTCGGACTGAAAATATCAACTGTCATTCATAGGGTGTTGGGTGTGTGAGTGTCATTACAGTGGTTGGACTGTAAATATCAACCGTCATTCATAGGGTGGTGGGTGTGTGAGTGTCATTATAGACCTTGGACTGTAAATATCAACAGTCATTCATGGAGTGGTCGGTATGTGGGTGTCATTACAGTGCTTGGACTGTAAATATCAAAAGTCATTCTTGAGGTGGTGGGTGTGTGGGTTTCATTACAGTGCTTAGACTGTAAATATCAACAGTCATTTATGGGGTGGTGTGTGTGTGGCCGTCATTATAGTGTTTGGACTGTAAATATCAACAGTCAATCATAGAGTAGTGTGTATGTGGGTGTCATTACATTGCTTGGACTGTAAATATCAACAGTCAATCATGGGGTGGAGGGTATGTGGATGTCATTACAGTGCTTGGACTGTAAATATCAACAGTCATTCATTGGGTGGTGGGTGTGTGGGTGTCATTACAGTGTTTTGATTGTAAATATCAACAGTCATTATTAAGGTGGTGGGTGTCATTAAAATGCTTGGACTGTAAATATCAACAGTCATTCATGGAGTACTGGGTGTGTTAGTGTCATTACAGTTCTTGGACTATAAATATCAACCATAATCATGGGGTGGTGGGTGTGGGGCGTCATTACAGTGCTTTGACTGTAAATATCAACAGTCATTCATGGGGTGGTGGGGGTGAGGGTGTCATTACAGTGCTTCGACTTTAAACATCAAAAATCATTCATTCGGTGGTGGGTGTGTGGGTGTCATGATAGTGCTTGGACTGTAAATATCAACAGTCATTAATGGGGTGGTGGGTGTGTGGGTGTCATTTCATTGCTTCGACTGTAAATAAAAATATCAAGTCATTCAAGGGGTGGTGGGTGTCTGTGTGTCATTAGTGCTTGGACTGTGAATGTCAACAGTCATTCATGGGGTGGTGGGTGGCATTACAGTGCTTAGACTCTAATATCAACAGTCATTAATGGGGTGATGGGTGTGTGGGTGTCATTACAGTTCTTGGACTGTAAATATCAAGCGTCATTCATTCGGTGGTGGGTATGTGGGTGTCATTACAGTGCTTGGACTGTAAATATAAACAGTCAATCATAGAGTGGTGGGTATGTGGGTGTCATTACAGTGCTTGGACTGTAAATATCAACCGTCATTCATAGGATGGTGGTTGTGTGGTTGTCATTACAGTGCTTTGATTGTAAATATAAACAGTCATTTATAAGGTGCTGGGCGTCATTAGAGTGCTTGGACTGTAAATATTAACAGTCATTCATGGAGTAGTGGGTGTGTTGGTGTCATTACAGTGCTTGGACTGTAAATATCAACCATAATTCATGGGGTGGTAGGTGTGGGGTGTCATTACAGTTCTTGGACTGTAAATATAAACCATCATTCATTAGGTGGTGGGTTTGTGGGTGTCATTACCGTGCTCAGACTGCAAATATTAACAGTCATTTATGGGGTTGTGGGTGTGTGGGTGTCATTACAGTTCTTTGACTGTAAATATCAACTGTCATTCATAGGGTGGTGTGTGTGTGAGTGTCATTACAAAGCTTGGACTGTAAATATCAACAGTCATTCATGACGTTGTATGTGTGTAGGTGTCATTACAGTGCTTGGACTGTAAATATTAAATCATTCATAGGGTGGTGGGTGTATGGGTGTCATCAGTGCTTGGACTGTTAATATCAACAGTCATTCATGGCGTGGTGGGTGTGTTAGTGTCATTACAGTGCTTGAACTATAAATATCAACCATAATCATGGGGTGGTGGGTGTGGGGCGTCATTACAGTGCTTTGACTGTAAATATCAACAGTCATTCATGGGGTGGTGGGGGTGATTGTGTCATTACAGTGCTTAGACTGTAAATATCAACAATCATTCATGGGGTGGTGGGTGTGTGGGTGTCATTACATTGCTTGGACTGTAAATATCAAGTCATTCAAGGGGTGGTGGGTGTCTGTGTGTCATTAGTGCTTGGACTGTGAATATCAACAGTCATTCATGGGGTGGTGGGTGGCATTACAGTGCTTAGACTCTAATATCAACAGTCTTTAATGGGGTGATGGGTGTGTGGGTGTCATTACAGTTCTTGGACTGTAGATATCAACAGTTATTCATGGGGATGTGGGTGTTTGGGTGTCTATGGAGTGCTTGGACTGTAAATATCAACAGTTAATCATATGGTGGTGGGTGTGTAGCTGTCATTTCAGTGCTTAGACTGTAAATATCAATAGTCATTCATGGGGTGGTGGGTGTGAGGATGTCATCACAGTGCTTAGACTGTATATATCAACAATCATTCATGGGGTTGTGGGTGTGTGGGTGTCATTATAGTGCTTGGACTGTAAATATCAACAGTCATTCATGAGGTGGTGGGTGTGTGGGTGTCATTACATTGCTTGGACTGTAAATATCAAATCATTCATAGGGTGGTGGGTGTATGGGTGTCATCAGTGCTTGGACTGTGAATATCAACAGTCATTCATGGCGTGGTGGGTGGAATTACAGAGCTTAGACTCTAATATCAACTGTTATTCATTGGGTGATGGGTGTGTAGGTGTCATTACAGTGCTTGGACTGTAAATATAAACAGTTATTCATGGGGAAGTTGGTGTTTGGGTGTCATTATAGTGTTTGGACTGTAAATATTATCAGTCATTCATGGGGTAGTGGGTGTGTGGATGTCATTACAGTGTTTGGACTAATAATATCAACTGTCAATAATGGGGTGGTGGGTGTGTGGGTTTCATTACAGTTCTTGTACTGTAAATATCAACCATCCTTTATTGGGTGGTTGGTGTGTGTGTGACATTACAGTGCATGGACTGTAAATATCAACCATAATTCATGGGGTGGTGGGTGTTGGGTGTCATTACAGTTCTTGGACTGTAAATATAAACCATCATTCATTAGGTGGTGGGTTTGTTGGTGTCATTACCGTGCTCAGACTGCAAATATTAACAGTCATTCATGGGGTTGTGGGTGTGTGGGTGTCATTACAGTTCTTTGACTGTAAATATCAACTGTCATTCATAGGGTGGTGGGTGTGTGAGTGTCATTACAAAGCTTGGACTGTAAATATCAACAGTCATTCATGATGTTGTATGTGTGTAGGTGTCATTACAGTGCTTGGACTGTAAATATCAAATCATTCATAGGGTGGTGGGTGTATGGGTGTCATCAGTGCTTGGACTGTGAATATCAACAGTCATTCATGGCGTGGTGGGTGTGTTAGTGTCATTACAGTGCATGAACTATAAATATCAACCATAATCATGGGGTGGTGGGTGTGGGGCGTCATTACAGTGCTTTGACTGTAAATATCAACAGTCATTCATGGGGTGGTGGGGGTGAGGGTGGCATTACAGTGCTTAAACTGTAAATATCAACATTCATTCATGGGGTGGTGGGTGTGTGGGTGTCATTACATTGCTTGGACTGTAAATATCAAGTTATTCAAGGGGTGGTGGGTGTCTGTGTGTCATTAGTGCTTGGACTGTGAATATCAACAGTCATTCATGGGGTGGTGGGTGGCATTACAGTGCTTAGACTCTAATATCAACAGTCTTTAATGGGGTGATGGGTGTGTGGGTGTCATTACAGTTCTTGGACTGTAGATATCAACAGTTATTCATGGGGATGTGGGTGTTTGGGTGTCTATGCAGTGCTTGGACTGTAAATATCAACAGTTAATCATATGGTGGTGGGTGTGTGGCTGTCATTTCAGTGCTTAGACTGTAAATATCAATAGTCATTCATGGGGTGGTGGGTGTGAGGATGTCATCACAGTGCTTAGACTGTATATATCAACAATCATTCATGGGGTTGTGGGTGTGTGGGTGTTATTATAGTGCTTGGACTGTAAATATCAACAGTCATTCATGAGGTGGTGGGTGTGTGGGTGTCATTACATTGCTTGGACTGTAAATATCAAATCATTCATAGGGTGGTGGGTGTATGGGTGTCATCAGTGCTTGGACTGTGAATATCAACAGTCATTCATTACGTGGTGGGTGGCATTACAGTGCTTAGACTCTAATATCAACTGTTATTCATTGGGTGATGGGTGTGTAGGTGTCATTACAGTGCTTGGACTGTAAATATAAACAGTTATTCATGGGGATGTGGGTGTTTGGGTGTCATTATAGTGTTTGGACTGTAAATATTATCAATCATTCATGGGGTAGTGGGTGTGTGGATGTCATTACAGTGCTTGGACTAATAATATCAACTGTCAATAATGGGGTGGTGGGTGTGTGGGTTTCATTACAGTTCTTGTACTGTAAATATCAACCATCCTTTATTGGGTGGTTGGTGTGTGTGTGACATTACAGTGCATGGACTGTAAATATTAACAGTCATTAATGGGGTAGTGGGTGTGTGGATGTCATTACAGTGCTCGGACTGAAAATATCAACCATTATTTATGGAGTGGTGGGTGTGTGGGTGTTATTACAGTGGTTGGATGGTAAATATCAACCGTCATTCAAAGGGTGGTGGGTGTGTGAGTGTCATTATAGTGCTTGGACTGTAAATATCAACAGTCATTCATGGAGTGGTGGTTGTGTGGGTGTCATTACAGTGCTTGGACTGTAAATATCAACAGTCATTAATTGGGTGGTGGAGGTGTAAGTGTCATTACAGAGCTTGGACTGTAAATATCAACAGTCAATCATGGGGTGGTCAGTGTGTAGGTGTCATTAAAGTGCTCAGACTGTAAATATCATCAGTAATTCATGGGGTTGTGGGTGTGTAGGTGTCATTACAGTGCTTGGACTCTAAATATCAACCATAATTCATGGGGTGGTGGGTGTGGGGTGTCATTACAGTTCTTGGAATGTAAATATAAACCATCATTAATTAGGTGGTGGGTTTGTGGGTGTCATTACAGTGCTCAGACTGTAAATATTAACAGTCATTCATGGGGTTGTGGGTGTGTGGGTGTCATTACAGTTCTTTGACTGTAAATATCAACTGTCATTCATAGGGTGTTGGGTGTGTGAGTGTCATTATAGAGCTTGGACTGTAAATATCAACAGTCATTCATGGAGTGGTAGTTGTGTGGGTGTCATTACAGTGCTTGGACTGTAAATATCAACAGTCATTAATTGGGTGGTGGGTGTGTGTGTGACATTACAGTGCATGGACTGTAAATATTAACAGTCATTCATGGGGTAGTGGGTGTGTGGATGTCATTACAGTGCTCGGACTGAAAAAAACAACCGTTATTTATGGGGTGGTGGGTGTGTGGGTGTTATTACAGTGGTTGGACTGTAAATATCAACCGTCATTCATAGGGTGGTGGGTGTGTGAGTGTCATTATAGAGCTTGGACTGTAAATATCAACAGTCATTCATGAAGTGGTCGGTGTGTGGGTGTCATTACAGTGCTTGGACTGTAAATATCAACAGTCATTAATTGGGTGGTGGAGGTGTAAGTGTCATTACAGTGCTTGGACTGTAAATATCAACAGTCAATCATGGGGTGGTCGGTGTGTGGGTGTCATTACAGTGCTTGGACTGTAAATGTCAACAGTCATTCATGGGGTGGTGCATGTGTTGGTGTCATGACAGTGCTTAAACTGTCAATATCAACAGTCATTCATGGGGTGGTGAGTGTGTGGGTGTCAATACAGTTCTTGGAATATAAATATAAACCATCATTCATTAGGTGGTGGGTGTGTGGCTGTCATTTCAGTGCTTAGACTGTAAATATCAATAGTCATTCATGGGGTGGTGGGTGTGAGGATGTCATCACAGTGCTTAGACTGTATATATCAACAATCATTCATGGGGTTGTGGGTGTGTGGGTGTCATTATAGTGCTTGGACTGTAAATATCAACAGTCATTCATGAGGTATTGGGTGTGTGGGTGTCATTACATTGCTTGGACTGTAAATATCAAGTCATTCATGGGGTGGTGGGTGTATAGGTGTCATCAGTGCTTGGACTGTGAATATCAACAGTCATTCATGGCGTGGTGGGTGGCATTACAGTGCTTAGACTCAAATATCAACTGTTATTCATAGGGTGATGGGTGTGTAGGTGTCATTACAGTGCTTGGACTGTAAATATAAACAGTTATTCATGGGGATGTGGGTGTTTGGGTGTCATTATAGTGTTTGGACTGTAAATATTATCAGTCATTCATGGGGTAGTGGGTGTGTGGATGTCATTACAGTGCTTGGACTAATAATATCAACTGTCATTAATGGGGTGGTGGGTGTGTGGGTTTCATTACAGTTCTTGTACTGTAAATATTAACCATCCTTTATTGGGTGGTTGGTGTGTGTGTGACATTACAGTGCATGGACTGTAAATATTAACAGTCATTCATGGGGTAGTGGGTGTGTGGATGTCATTACAGTGCTCGGACTGAAAATATCAACCGTTATTTATGGAGTGGTGGGTGTGTGGGTGTTATTACAGTGGTTGGACTGTAAATATCAACCGTCATTCAAAGGGTGGTGGGTGTGTGAGTGTCATTATAGAGCTTGGACTGTAAATATCAAAAGTCATTCATGAAGTGGTGGTTGTGTGGGTGTCATTACAGTGCTTGGACTGTAAATATCAACAGTCATTAATTGGGTGGTGGAGGTGTAAGTGTCATTACAGAGCTTGGACTGTAAATATTAACAGTCAATCATGGGGTGGTCGGTGTGTAGGTGTCATTTAAGTGCTCAGACTGTAAATATCATCAGTAATTCATGGGGTTGCGGGTGTGTAGGTGTCATTACAGTGCTTGGACTGTAAATATCAACCATAATTCATGGGGTGGTAGGTGTGGGGTGTCATTACAGTTCTTGGACTGTAAATATAAACCATCATTAATTAGGTGGTGGGTTTTTGCGTGTCATTACAGTGCTCAGACTGTAAATATTAACAGTCATTCATGGGGTTGTGGGTGTGTGGGTGTCATTACAGTTCTTTGACTGTAAATATCAACTGTCATTCATAGGGTGTTGGGTGTGTGAGTGTCATTATAGAGCTTGGACTGTAAATATCAACAGTCATTAATGGAGTGGTAGTTGTGTGGGTGTCATTACAGTGCTTGGACTGTAAATATCAACAGTCATTAATTGGGTGGTGGGTGTGTGTGTGACATTACAGTGCATGGACTGTAAATATTAACAGTCATTCATGGGGTAGTGGGTGTGTGGATGTCATTACAATGCTCGGACTGAAAATATCAACCGTTATTTATGGGGTGGTGGGTGTGTGGGTGTTATTACAGTGGTTGGACTGTAAATATCAATCGTCATTCATAGGGTGGTGGGTGTGTGAGTGTCATTATAGACCTTGGACTGTAAATATCAACAGTCATTCATGGAGTGGTCGGTGTGTGGGTGTCATTACAGTGCTTGGACTGTAAATATCAACAGTCATTAATTGGGTGGTGGAGGTGTAAGTGTCATTACAGTGCTTGGACTGTAAATATCAACAGTCAATCATGGGGTGGTCGGTGTGTGGGTGTCATTACAGTGCTTGGACTGTAAATGTCAACAGTCATTCATGGGGTGGTGCATGTGATGGTGTCATGACAGTGCTTAGACTGTCAATATCAAAAGTCATTCATGGGGTGGTGAGTGTGTGGGTGTCAATACAGTTCTTGGACTATAAATATAAACCATCATTCATTAGGTGGTGGGTGTGTGGGTGTCATTACAGTGCTTTGGCTATAAATATCAACTGTCATTTATGGGGTTGTTGGTGTGTGGGTGTCATTACAGTTCTTGGACTGTATATATCAACAGTCATACATAGGTTGGTGGGTGTGTGAGTGTCATTACAGAGCTTGGACTGTAAATATCATCAGTAATTCATGGGGTTGTGGGTGTGTAGGTGTCATTACAGTGCTTGGACTGTAAATATCAAAAGTCATTCTTGGGGTGGTGGGTGTGTGGGTGTCATTACAGTGCTTAGACTGTAAATATCAACAGTCATTTATGGGGTGGTGGGTGTGTGGTTGTCATTACAGTGTTTTGATTGTATATATCAACAGTCATTTATAAGGTGCTGGGTGTCATTAGAGTGCTTGGACTGTAAATATTAACAGTCATTCATGGAGTGGTGGGTGTGTTGGTGTCATTACAGTTCTTGGACTGTAAATATCAACTGTCATTCATAGGGTGGTGGGTGTGTGAATGTCATTACAAAGCTTGGACTGTAAAAATCAACAGTCATTCATGAGGTTGTATGTGTGTAGGTGTCATTACAGTGCTTTGACTGTAAATATCAAAAGTCATTCTTTGGTGGTGGGTGTGTGGGTGTCATTACAGTGCTTAAACTGTATGTCTCAACAGTCATTTATGGGGTGGTGGGTGTGTGGCTGTCATTATAGTTCTTGGACTGTAAATATCAACAGTCAATCATGGGGTGGTGGGTATGTGGGTGTCATTACAGTGCTTGGACTGTAAATATCAACAGTCATTCATTGGGTGATGGGTGTGTGGGTGTCATTACAGTGTTTTGATTGTAAATATCAACAGTCATTAATAAGGTGGTGGGTGTCATTCGAATGCTTGGACTGCAAATATCAACAGTCATTCATGGAGTGGTGGGTGTGTTGGTGTCATTACAGTGCTTGGACTATAAATATCAAACATAATCATGGGGTGGTGGGTGTGGGGCATCATTACAGTGCTTTGACTGTATATATCAACAGTCATTCATGGGGTGGTGGGCGTGAGGGTGTCATTACAGTGCTTAGACTTTAAATATCAACAATCATTCATGGGGTGGTGGGTGTGTGGGTGTCATTATAGTGCTTGGACTGAAAATATCAACAGTCATTCATGGGGCAGTGGGTGTGTGATTGTCATTACAGTGCTTGGACTGAAAATATCAACCGTCATTCTTGGGGTGGTGGGTGTGTGGGTGTCATTACAGTTCTTTGACTGTAAATATCAACAGTCGTTAATTGGGTGGTGGAGGTGTGTCATTACAGTGCTTGAACTGTAAATATCAACAGTCAATCATGGGGTGGTCTGTGTGTGGGTGTCATTACAGTGTTTGGACTGTAAACGTCAACAGTCATTCATGGGGTGGTGCATGTGTTGGTGTCATGACAGTGCTTAGACTGTAAATATCAACAGTCATTCATGGGGTGGTGAGTGTGTGGGTGTCATTACAGTTCTTGGACTATAAATATCAACCATCATTCATTAAGTGGTTGATTTGTGGGTGTCATTACAGTGCTCAGACTGTAAATATTAACAGTCATTTATGGGGTGGTGGGTGTGTGGATGTCATTACAGGGCTTAGACTCAAAATATCAACAGTCATTTATGGGGTGGTGGATGTGTGGGTGTCATTACAGTGCTTGCAATATAAATATCAACTGTCATTTATAGGGTTGTGGGTGTCATTGCAGTTCTTGGACTGTAAATATCAACAGTCATACATAGTGTGGTGGGTGTGTGAGTGTCATTACAGAGCTTGGACTGTAAATATCATCAGTAATTCATGGGGTTTTGGGTGTGTAGGTGTCATTACAGTGCTTGGACTGTAAATATCAAAAGTCATTCTTGGGGTGGTGGTTGTGTGGGTGTCATTAGAGTGCTTAGACTGTAAATATTAACAGTCATTCATAGGGTAGTGGGTGTGTGGATGTCATTACAGTGCTCGGACTGAAAATATCAACCGTTATTTATGGGGTGGTGGGTGTGTGGGTGTTATTACAGTGGTTGGACTGTAAATATCAACCGTCATTCATAGGGTGGTGGGTGTGTGAGTGTCATTATAGACCTTGGACTGTAAATATCACCAGTCATTCATGGAGTGGTGGTTGTGTGGGTGTCATTACAGTGCTTGGACTGTAAATATCAACAGTCATTAATTAGGTTGTGGAGGTGTAAGTGTCATTACAGAGGTTGGACTGTAAATATCAACAGTCAATCATGGGGTGGTCGGTGTGTGGGTGTCATTACAGTGCTCAGACTGTAAATATCATCTGTAATTCTTTGGGTTGTGGGTGTGTAGGTGTCATTACAGTGCTTGTACTGTAAATATCAACCTAAATTCATGGGATGGTGGGTGTGGGGTGTCATTACAGTTCTTGGACTGTAAATATAAACCATCATTAATTAGGTGGTGGGTTTGTGGGTGTCATTACAGTACTCAGACTGTAAATATTAACAGTCATTCATGGAGTGGTGGGTGTGTGGGTGTTATTACAGTGGTTGAACTGTAAATATCAACCGTCATTCATAGGGTGGTGGGTGTGTGAGTGTCATTATAGAGCTTGGACTGTAAATATCAACAGTCATTCATGGAGTGGTCGGTGTGTGGGTGTCATTACAGTGCTTGGACTGTAAATATCAACAGTCATTAATTGGGTGGTGGAAGTGTAAGTGTCATTACAGTGCTTGGACTGTAAATATCAACAGTCAATCATGGGGTGGTCGGTGTGTGGGTGTCATTACAGTGCTTGGACTGTAAATGTCAACAGTCATTTATGGGGTGGTGCATGTGTTGGTGTCATGACAGTGCTTAGACTGTCAATATCAACAGTCATTCATGGGGTGGTGAGTGTGTGGGTGTCAATACATTTCTTGGACTATAAATATAAACCATCATTCATTAGGTGGTGGGTGTGTGGGTGTCATTACAGTGCTTTGGCTATAAATATCAACTGTCATTTATGGGGTTGTTGGTGTGTGGGTGTCATTACAGTTCTTGGACTGTATATATCAACAGTCATAAATAGGTTGGTGGGTGTGTGAGTGTCATTACAGAGCTTGGACTGTAAATATCATCAGTAATTCATGGGGTTGTGGGTGTGTAGGTGTCATTAAGGTGCTTGGACTGTAAATATCAAAAGTCATTCTTGGGGTGGTGGGTGTGTGGGTGTCATTATAGAGCTTGGACTGTAAATATCAACAGTCATTCACGGAGTTGTGGTTGTGTGGGTGTCATTACAGTGCTTGGACTGTAAATATCAACAGTCATTAATTGGGTGGTGGAGGTGTAACTGTCATTACAGAGCTTGGATTGTAAATATCAACAGTCAATCATGGGGTGGTCGGTGTGTAGGTGTCATTACAGTGCTCAGACAGGAAATATCATCAGTAATTTATGGGGTTGTGGGTGTGTAGGTGTCATTACAGTGCTTGGACTGTAAATATCAACCATTATTCATGGGGTGGTGGGTGTGGGGTGTCATTACAGTTCTTGGACTGTAAATATAAACCATCATTAATTAGGTGGTGGGTTTGTGGGTGTCATTACAGTGCTCAGACTGTAAATATTAACAGTCATTCATGGGGTTGTGGGTGTGTGGGTGTCATTACAGTTCTTTGAGTGTAAATATCAACTGTCATTCATAGGGTGTTGGGTGTGTGAGTGTCATTATAGAGCTTGGACTGTAAATATCAACAGTCATTAATGGAGTGGTAGTTGTGTGGGTGTCATTACAGTGCTTGGACTGTAAATATCAACAGTCATTAATTGGGTTGTGGGTGTGTGTGACATTACAGTGCATGGACTGTAAATATTAACAGTCATTCATGGGGTAGTGGGTGTGTGGATGTCATTACAGTGCTCGGACTGAAAATATCAACCGTCATTCTTGGGGTGGTGGGTGTGTGGGTGTCATTACAGTTCTTTGACAGTAAATATCAACTGTCATTCATAGGGTGGTGGGTGTGTGAGTGTCATTACAAAGCTTGGACTGTAAATATCAACAGTCATTTATGGGGTTGTATGTGTGTAGGTGTCATTACAGTGCTTGGACTGTAAATATTAAAAGACATTCTTGGGGAGGTGGGTGTGTGGGTGTCATTACAGTGCTTAGACTGTAAGTATCAACAGTCATTTATGGGGTGGTGGGTGTCATTACAGTGCTTTGACTGTAAATATCAACAGTCATTAATTGGGTGGTGGAGGTGTAAGTGTCATTACAGTGCTTGAACTGTAAATATCAACAGTCAATCATGGGGTGGTCGGTGTATGGGTGTCATTACAGTGCTTGGACTGTAAATGTCAACAGTCATTCATGGGGTGGTGCATGTGTTGGTGTCATGACAGTGCTTAGACTGTCAATATCAACAGTCATTCATGGGGTGGTGAGTGTGTGGGTGTCAATACAGTTCTTGGACTATAAATATAAACCATCATTCATTAGGTGGTGGGTGTGTGGGTGTCATTACAGTGCTTTGACTATAAATATCAACTGTCATTTATGGGGTTGTTGGTGTGTGGGTGTCATTACAGTTCTTGGACTGTATATATCAACAGTCATAAATAGGTTGGTGGGTGTGTGAGTGTCATTACAGAGCTTGGACTGTAAATATCATCAGTAATTCATGGGGTTGTGGGTGTGTAGGTGTCATTAAGGTGCTTGGACTGTAAATATCAAAAGTCATTCTTGGGGTGGTGGGTGTGTGGGTGTCATTACAGTGCTTAGACTGTAAATATCAACAGTCATTTATGGGGTGGTGGGTGTGTGGTTGTCATTACAGTGTTTTGATTGTATATATCAACAGTCATTTATAAGGTGCTGGGTGTATTAGAGTGCTTGGACTGTAAATATTAACTGTCATTCATGGAGTGGTGGGTGTGTTGGTGTCATTACAGTGCTTGGACTGTAAATATCAATAGTTAATCATGGGGTGGTGGGTGTGTGGGTGTCATTAGACTGCTTGGACTGTAAATATTAACAGTCATGAATGGTGTGGTGGGTGTGTGGATGTCATTATAGTGCTCGGACTGAAAATATCAACCGTTATTTATGGGGTGGTAGGTGTGTGGGTGTTATTACAGTGGTTGGACTGTAAATATCAACCTTCATTCAAAGGGTGGTGGGTGTGTGAGTGTCATTATAGAGCTTGGACTGTAAATATCAACAGTCATTCACGGAGTTGTGGTTGTGTGGGTGTCATTACAGTGCTTGGACTGTAAATATCAACAGTCATTAATTGGGTGGTGGAGGTGTAACTGTCATTACAGAGCTTGGATTGCAAATATCAACAGTCAATCATGGGGTGGTCGTTGTGTAGGTGTCATTACAGTGCTCAGACAGGAAATATCATCAGTAATTTATGGGGTTGTGGGTGTGTAGGTGTCATTACAGTGCTTGGACTGTAAATATCAACCATTATTCATGGGGTGGTGGGTGTGGGGTGTCATTACAGTTCTTGGACTGTAAATATAAACCATCATTAATTAGGTGGTTGGTTTGTGGGTGTCATTACAGTGCTCAGACTGTAAATATTAACAGTCATTCATGGGGTTGTGGGTGTGTGGGTGTCATTACAGTTCTTGGACCATAAATATCAACAATCATTCATTAGGTGGTGGGTTTGTGGGTGTCATTACAGTGCTTAGACTGAAAATATTACCAGTCATTTATGGGGTGGTGTGTGTGTGGGTGTCATTACAGTGCTTGTCCTATAAATATCAACTGTCATTTATGGGGTTGTGGGTGTGTGGGTGTCATTACAGTTCTTGGACTGTAAATATCAACAGTCATACATAGGGTGGTGGGTGTGTGAGTGACATTACAGAGCTTGGACTTAAAATATCATCAGTAATTCATGGGGTTGTGGGTGTGTAGGTGTCATTACAGTGCTTGGACTGTAAATATCAAAAGTCATTTTTGGGGTAATGGGTGTGTGGGTGTCATTACAGTGCTTAGACTGTAAATATCAACAGTCATTTATATGGTGGTGGGTGTGTGGGTGTCATTATAGTGCTTGGACTGTAAATATCAACAGTCATTAATGGGGTGGTGGGTGTGTGGGTGTCATTAGACTGCTTGGACTGTAAATATTAACAGTCATTCATGGTGTGGTGGGTGTGTGGATGTCATTACAGTGTTTAGACTGAAAATATCAACAGTCATTTATGGGGTGGTGGGTGTGTGATTGTCATTACAGTGCTTGAACTATAAATATCAACCGTCATTTAAGGGGTTGTGGGTGTGTGGGTGTCATTACAGTTCTTTGACTATAAATATCAACTGTCATTTATAGGGTGGTGGGTGTGTGAGTGTCATTACAAAGCTTGGACTGTAAATATCAACAGACATTCATGGGGTTGTATGTGTGTAGGTGTCATTACAGTACTTGGACTGTAAATATCAAAAGTCATTCTTGGGGTGGTGGGTGTGTGGGTCTCATTACAGTGCTTAGACTGTAAGTATCAACAGTCATTTATGGGGTGGTGGGTGTGTGGGTGTCAATACAGTGCTTGGACTGTAAATATCAACAGTCATTAATTGGGTGGTGGAGGTGTAAGTGTCATTAGAGTGCTTGGACTGTAAATATCAACAGTCAATCATGGGGTGGTCGGTGTGTGGGTGTCATTACAGTGCTTGGACTGTAAATGTCAACAGTCATTTATAGGGTTTGGCATGTGTTGGTGTCATGACATTGCTTAGACTGTAAATATCAACAGTCATTCATGGGGTGGTGAGTGTGTGGGTGTCATTACAGTTCTTGGACTATAAATATCAACCATCATTCATTAGGTGGTGGGTTTGTGGGTGTCATTACAGTGCTCAGACTGTAAATATTAACAGTCATTATATGGGTGGTGGAGGTGTAAGTGTCATTACAGTGTTTGGACTGTAAATATCAACAGTCAATCATGGGGTGGTCGGTGTGTGGGTGTCATTACAGTGCTTGGACTGTAAATGTCAACAGTCATTCATGGGGTGGTGCATGTGTTGGTGTCATGACAGTGCTTAGACTGTAAATATTAACAGTCATTTATGGGGTGGTGAGTGTGTGGGTGTCATTACAGTTCTTGGACCATAAATATCAACAATCATTCATTAGGTGGTGGGTTTGTGGGTGTCATTACAGTGCTTAGACTGAAAATATTACCAGTCATTTATGGGGTGGTGTGTGTGTGGGTGTCATTACAGTGCTTGTACTATAAATATCAACTGTCATTTATGGGGTTGTGGGTGTGTGGGTGTCATTACAGTTCTTGGACTGTAAATATCAACAGTCATACATAGGGTGGTGGGTGTGTGAGTGACATTACAGAGCTTGGTCTTAAAATATCATCAGTAATTCATGGGGTTGTGGGTGTGTAGGTGTCATTACAGTGCTTGGACTGTAAATATCAAAAGTCATTTTTGGGGTAATGGGTGTGTGGGTGTCATTACAGTGCTTAGACTGTAAATATCAACAGTCATTTATATGGTGGTGGGTGTGTATGTGTCATTATAGTGCTTGGACTGTAAATATCAACAGTCATTAATGGGGTGGTGGGTGTGTGGGTGTCATTAGACTGCTT
Organism: Petrolisthes cinctipes; assembly: GCA_033782935.1. Lineage (NCBI taxonomy): Eukaryota > Metazoa > Arthropoda > Malacostraca > Decapoda > Porcellanidae > Petrolisthes > Petrolisthes cinctipes. The sequence goes on along the minus strand of JAWQEG010000163.1, from coordinate 2,054,092 downwards.
GGACTGTAAATATTAACAGTCATTCATGGTGTGGTGGGTGTGTGGATGTCATTACAGTGTTTAGACTGAAAATATCAACAGTCATTTATGGGGTGGTGGGTGTGTGATTGTCATTACAGTGCTTGAACTATAAATATCAACCGTCATTTAAGGGGTTGTGGGTGTGTGGGTGTCATTACAGTTCTTTGACTATAAATATCAACTGTCATTTATAGGGTGGTGGGTGTGTGAGTGTCATTACAAAGCTTGGACTGTAAATATCAACAGACATTCATGGGGTTGTATGTGTGTAGGTGTCATTACAGTACTTGGACTGTAAATATCAAAAGTCATTCTTGGGGTGGTGGGTGTGTGGGTCTCATTACAGTGCTTAGACTGTAAGTATCAACAGTCATTTATGGGGTGGTGGGTGTGTGGGTGTCAATACAGTGCTTGGACTGTAAATATCAACAGTCATTAATTGGGTGGTGGAGGTGTAAGTGTCATTAGAGTGCTTGGACTGTAAATATCAACAGTCAATCATGGGGTGGTCGGTGTGTGGGTGTCATTACAGTGCTTGGACTGTAAATGTCAACAGTCATTTATAGGGTTTGGCATGTGTTGGTGTCATGACAGTGCTTAGACTGTAAATATCAACAGTCATTCATGGGGTGGTGAGTGTGTGGGTGTCATTACAGTTCTTGGACTATAAATATCAACCATCATTCATTAGGTGGTGGGTTTGTGGGTGTCATTACAGTGCTAAGACTGTAAATATTAACAGCCATTTATTGGGTGGTATGTGTGTGGGTGTCATTACAGAGCTTGGACTATAAATATCAACTGTCATTTATGGGGCTGTGGGTGTGTGGGTGTTATTACAGTTCTTGGACTGTAAATATCAACAGTCATACATAGGGTGGTGGATGTGTGAGTGTCATTACAGAGCTTGGACTGTAAATATCATCAGTAATTCATGGGGTTGTGGGTGAGTAGGTGTCATTACAGTGCTTGGACTGTAAATATCAACCATCATTTATGGGGTTGTGGGTGTGTGGGTGTCATTACATTTCTTTGACTGTAAATATCAACTGTCATTCATAGGGTGGTGGGTGTGTGACTGTCATTACAAAGCTTGGAATGTAAATATCAACCGTCATTTATGGGGTTGTATGTGTGTAGGTGTCATTACAGTGCTTGGACTGTAAATATCAAAAGTCATTCTTGGGGTGGTGGGTGTGTGGGTGTCATTACCGTGCTTAGACTGTAAAAATCAACAGTCATTTATGTTGTGGTGGGTGTGTGGCTGTCATTATAGTGCTTGGACTGTAAATATCAACAGTCAATCATGGAGTGATAGTTGTGTGGTTGTCATTACAGTGTTTTGATTGTAAATATCAACAGTCATTTATAAGGTGGTGGGTGTCATTAGAGTGCTTGGACTGTAAATATCAACAGTCATTCATGGAGTGGTGGGTGTGTTGGTGTCATTACAGTGCTTGGACTGTAAATATCAACCATAATTTATGGGGTGGTGTGTGTGGGGTGTCATTACAGTTCTTGGATTGTAAATACAAACCATCATTCATATGGTGGTGGGTTTATGGGTGTCATTACAGTGCTCAGACTGAAAATATTAACAGTCATTCATAGGGTTGTGGGTGTGTGGGTGTCATTACAGTTCTTTGACTGTAAATATTAACTGTCATTCATAGGGTGGTGGGTGTGTGAGTGTCATTACAAAGCTTGGACTGTAAATATCAACAGTCATTCATGAGGTTGTATGTGTGTAGGTGTCATTACAGTGCTTGGACTGAAAATATCAAAAGTCATTCTTTGGTGGTGGGTGTGTGGGTGTCATTACAGTGCTTAGACTGTAAGTATCAACAGTCATTTATGGGGTGGTAAGTGTGTGGCTGTCATTATTGTGCTTGGACTGTAAATATCAACAGTCAATCATGGGGTGGTGGGTATGTGGGTGTCATTACAGTGCTTGGACTGTAAATATCAACAGTAATTCATTGGGTGGTGTGTGTGTGGGTGTCATTACAGTGTTTTTATTGTAAATATCAACAGTCATTATTAAGGTGGAGGGTGTCATTAGAATGCTTGGACTATAAATATCAACAGTCATTCAAGGAGTGGTGGGAGTGTTGGTGTCATTACAGTGCTTGGACTATAAATATCAACCATAATCATGGGGTGGTGGGTGTGGGGCGTCATTACAGTGCTTTGACTGTAAATATCAACAGTCATTCATGGGGTGGTGGTTGTGAGGGAGTCATTACAGTGCTTAGACTGTAAATATCAACAATCATTCAAGGGGTGGTGGGTGTGTGGGTGTCATTACAGTGCTTAGACTGTAAGTATCAACAGTCATTTATGGGGTGGTAAGTGTGTGGCTGTCATTATTGTGCTTGGACTGTAAATATCAACAGTCAATCATGGGGTGGTGGGTATGTGGGTGTCATTACAGTGCTTGGACTGTAAATATCAACAGTAATTCATTGGGTGGTGTGTGTGTGGGTGTCATTACAGTGTTTTGATTGTAAATATCAACAGTCATTATTAAGGTGGTGGGTGTCATTAGAATGCTTGGACTATAAATATCAACAGTCATTCATGGAGTGGTGGGAGTGTTGGTGTCATTACAGTGCTTGGACTATAAATATCAACCATAATCATGGGGTGGTGGGTGTGGGTCGTCATTACAGTGCTTTGACTGTAAATATCAACAGTCATTCATGGGGTGGTGGGGGTGAGGGAGTCATTACAGTGCTTAGACTGTAAATATCAACAATCATTCAAGGGGTAATGGGTGTGTGGGTGTCATTATAGTGCTTGGACTGTAAATATCAACAGTCATTAATGGGGTAGTGGGTGTGTGGGTGTCATTACATTGCTTGGACTGTAAATATCAAGTCATTCAAGGGGTGGTGGGTGTCTGTGTGTCATTAGTGCTTGGACTGTAAATATAAACAGTCATTCATTGGGTGGTGGGTGGCATTACAGTGCTTAGACTCTAATATCAACAGTCATTTATGGGGTGATGGGTGTTTGGGTGTCATTACAGTGCTTGGACTGTAGATATCAACAGTTATTCATGGGGATGTGGGTGTTTGGGTGTCTATGCAGTGCTTGGACTGTAAATATCAACAGTTAATCATAGGGTGGTGTGTGTGTGGGTGTCATTAGACTGCTTGGACTGTAAATATTAACAGTCATTCATGATGTGGTGGGTGTGTGGATGTCATTACAGTGCTTAGACTGAAAATATCAACAGTCATTCATGGGGTGGTGGCTGTGTGATTGTCATTACAGTGCTTGGACTATAAATATCAACTGTCATTTATGGGGTTGTGGGTGTGTGGGTGTCATTACAGTTCTTTGACTGTAAATATCCACTGTCTTTTATAGGGTGGTGGGTGTTTGAGTGTCAATACAAAGCTTGGACTGTAAATATCAACAGTCATTTATGGGGTTGTCTGTGTGTAGGTGTCATTACAGTGCTTGGACTGTAAATATCAAAAGTCATTCTTGGGGTGGTGGGTGTGTGGGTGTCATTACAGTGCTTAGACTGTAGGTATCAACAGTCATTAATGGCGTGGTGGGTGTGTGGCTGTCATTATAGTACTTGGACTGTAAATATCAACAGTCAATCATGGGGTGGTGGGTGTGTGGGTGTCATTACAGTGTTTTGATTGTAAGTATCAACAGTCATAATAAGGTGGTGGGTGTCATTAGAATGCTTGGACTGTAAATATTAACAGTCATTCATGGAGTGGTGGGTGTATTGGTGTCATTACAGTGCTTGGAATGTAAATATCAACCATAATCATGGGGTTGTGGGTATGGGGCGTCATTACAGTGCTTTGACTGTAAATATCAACAGTCATTCATGGGGTGGTGGGGGTGAGGGTTTCATATTAGTGCTTAGACTGTAAATATCAACAATCATTCATGGGGTGGTGGGTGTGTGGGTGTCATTATAGTGCTTGGACTGTAAATATCAACAGTCATTCATGGGGTGGTGGGTGTGTGGGTGTCATTAAAGTGTTTTGACTGAAAATATTAACAGTCATTCATAGGGGGGTGGGTGTCATTAGAGTGCTTGGACTGTTAATATCAACAGTTATTTATGGGGAGGTAGGTGTGTTGGTGTCATGACAGTACTTGGACTGTAAATATCAACAGTCATTCATTAGGTGGTGAGTGTGTGGGTGTTATTACAGTTCTTGGACTGTAAATATCAACCATCATTCATTGGGTGGTGGGTGTGTGGGTGTCATTACAGTGCTCAGACTGTAAATATTATCAATCATTCATAGGGTTGTGGTTGTGTTGATGTCATTACAGTGCTTGGACTAAAAATATCAACTGTCATTCATGGGGTGGTAGGTGTGTGGGTTTAATTACAGTTCTTGGACTGTAAATATCAACCATCATTCATTGGGTGGTGGATGTGTGTGTGACATTACAGTGCTTGGACAGTAAATTTTAACAGTCATTAATGGGGTGGTGGGTTTGTGGATGTCATTACAGTGCTCGGACTGAAAATATCAACCATAATTTATAGGGTGGTGGATTTGTGGGTGTTATTACAGTGGTTGGACTGTAAATATCAACATTCATTCATAGGGTGCTGTGTGTGTGAGTGTCATTACAGAGCTTGGACTGTAAATATCAACAGTTATTCATAAAGTGGTGGGTGTGTGGGTGTCATTACATTGCTTCGACAGTAAATATCAACAATCATTCCAGGAGTGGTAGGTGTGTGGGTGTCATTACATTGCTTAGACTGTAAATATCAACAGTCATTAATTGGGTGGTGGGTGTGTGGGTGTCATTACACTGCTTGGACTGTAAATATCAACAGTCATTCCTGGGGTCGTGGGTGTGTGGGTGTCATTACAGTGCTTGTACTATAAATATCAACCGTCATTTTTGGGGTTAAGGGTGTGTGGGTGTCATTACAGTTCTTGGACTGTAAATATCAACAGTAATACATAGGCTGGTGGGTTAGTGAATGTCATTACAGAGCTTGGACTATAAATATCAACAGTCATTCATTGGGTTGTTGGTGTGTAGGTGTCATTATAGTGCTTGGACTGTAAATATCAACAGTCTATCATGGTGTTATTGGGTATGTGGGTGTCATTACAGTGCTTGGACTGTAAATATCAACAGTCATACATGGGATGGTGGGTGTGTGAGTGTCATTACAGTGTTTTGATTGTAAATATCAACAGTCATTTATAAGGTGGTGGGTGTCATTAGAGTGCTTGGACTGTAAATATTAACAGTCATTCATGGAGTGGTGGGTGTATTGGTGTCATTACAGTGCTTGGACTGTAAATATCAACCATAATTCATGGGGTGGTGGGTGTGGGGTGTCATTACAGTTCTTAGACTGTAAATATCAACCATCATTCATTGGGTGGTGGATGTGTGTGTGACATTACAGTGCTTGGACTGTAAATATTAACAGTCATTCATGGGGTAGTGGGTGTTTGGATGTCATTACAGTGCTTGGACTGTAAATATCAACAGTCATTCATGGAGTGGTGGGTGTGTGGGTGTCATTACAGTGCTTGGACTGTAAATATCAATAGTCAATCATGGGGTGGTCGGTGTGTGGGTGTCATTACACTACTTGGACTGTAAATATCAACAGTCATTCATGGGGTGTTGCGTGTGTTGTTGTCATGACAGTGCTTGGACTGTAAATATCAACAGTCATTCATGGGGTGGTGAGTGTGTGGGTGTCATTACAGTGCTCAGACTGTAAATATTAACAGTCATTCATGGGGTGGTGGGTGTGTGGATATCATTTCAGTGCTTAGACTGAAAATATCAACAGTCATTTATGGGGTGGTAGGTGTGTTTGTGTCATTACAGTGCTTGGACTATAAATATCAATGGTCATTTTTGGGGTTGTGGGTGTGTGGGTGTCATTACAGTTCTTGGACTGTAAATATCATAAGTCATTCTTGGGGTGGTGGGTGTGTGGCTGTCATTATAGTGGTTGGACTGTAAATATCAACAGTCATTCGTGGAGTTGTGTGTGTTTAGGTGTCATTACAGGGCTTGGACTGTAAATATCAACCATAATGCATGGGGTGGTGGGTGTGGGGCATCATTACTGTGCTTTGACTGTAAATATCAACAGTCATTCATGGGGTGGTGGAGGTGAGGGTGTTATTACAGTGCTTGGACTGTAAATATCAACAGTCATTCATGGGGTGGTTTGTGTGTGGATGTTATTACAGTGCTTGGACTGTAAATATCAAGTCATTTATGGGGTGGTGGGAGTGTGTGTGTCATTAGTGCTTGGACTGTAAATATCAAAAGTCATTTATGGGGTGGTGGGTGTGTTGTTATCATTACAGTGCTTGAACTGTAAATTTCAAAAGTCATTCCTGGGGTGGTGGGTGGGAGGGTGTTATTACAGTGCTTGGACTAAAAAATATCAACCATCAATTATGCAGTGGTGTTGTGTGTGGATTTCATTACAGAGCTTGGACTGTAAATATAAACAGTCATTCATAGGTTGGTGGGTGTGTGAGTGACATTACAGAGCTTGGAATGTAAATATCAACATTCGTTTATGGGGTGGTGGGTGTGTTGTTATCATTACTGTGCTTGGAATGTAAATTTCAAAAGTCATTCTTGTGGTGGTGGGTGTGTGGGTGTCATTACAGTGCTTAGACTGTAAATATCAACAGTCATTTATTGGGTGGTGGGTGTTTGGCAGTCATTACAGTGCTTGGACTGTAAATATCAACAATCAATCATGGGGTGGTGGGTGTATGGGTGTCATTACAGAGCTTGGACTGTAAATATCAACAGTCATTCATGGGGTGGTGTGTGTGTGGGTGTCATTACAGTGATTGGACTGTAAATATCAACAGTCATTTTTGGGTAAGTGGGTGTGTGGGTGTCATTATAGTGCTTAGACTGAAAATACCAACAGTCATTCATGAGGTGGTGGGTGTTTGGCTGTTATTACAGTGCTTGGACTGTAAATATCAACTGTAATTCATGGTGTGGTGGCTGTGTGAGTGTCATTACAGTTCTTGGCCTGTAAATATCAACCATAATTCATTGGGTGGTGGGTGTGGGGGTGTCATTACAGTGCTTTGACTGTAAATATCAACAGTCATTCATGGGGTGGTGGGTGTGAGGGTGTCATTACGATGCTTGGACTGTAAACATTAATAGTCATTCATGGGGTGGTAAGTGAGTGAGTCTCATTATAGTGCTTGGACTGTAAATATCAACAGTCATTCATTGGGTGATAGGTGTGTGGGTGTCATTACAGTGCTTGGACTGTTAATATCAAGTCATTCATGGGATGGTAGGTGTGTGTGTGTGTGTCATTAGTGCATGGACTGTAAATATCAACAGTCATTCATGGGGTGGTGGGTGGCATTTCAGTGCTTGGACTGTAAATATCAACAGTCATTCATGGGGTGATGGGTGTGTGGATGTCATTACAGTTCTTGGACTGTAAATATCAACAGTCATTCATGGGTTGGTAGGTGTGTGGGTGTCATTACAGTGCTTGGACTATAAATATCAACAGTCATTCATGGGGTGGTAGGTTTGTGGGTGTCATTACAGTGCTTAGACTGAAAATATCAAGTCATTCATGGGGTGGTGGCTGTGTAAGTGTCATTACCGTACTTGGACTGTAAATATCAACAGTCATTCATGGGGTGGTGGGTGTGTGGGTGTCATTACAGTGTTTTGATTGTAAATATCAACAGTCATTCATGGGTTGTGAGGGTTTCATTAGAGTGCTTGGACTGTAAATATCAACAGTCATTCATAGGGTGGTGGGTGTGTGGGTGTCATTACAGTGCTTAGACTGTAAATATCAAGTAATTCGTGGGGTGGTGGCTGTGTGAGTGTCATGACAGTTCTTGGATTGTAAATATCAGCAGTCATTCATGGGGTCGAGAGTGTGTGGGTGTCATTACAGTGCTTGAACTATAAATATCAACAGCCATTCATAGGGTGGTGGGTGTCATTAGAGTGCTTGGACTGTAAATATCAACAGTCATTCATGGGGTGGTGGGTGTGTGGGTGTCATTACAGTGCTTGGACTGTAAATAACAACCATAATTTATGAGGTAGTGGGTGTGGGGGTGTCATTAATGTGCTTTGACTGTAAATATCGACAGTCATTCATGGGGTGGTGGGTGTGTGGGTGTCATTACAGTGTTTTGATTGTAAATATCAACAGTCATTTATAAGGTGGTGGGTGTCATTAAAGTGCTTGGACTGTAAATATTATGAGTCATTCATGGAGTGGTGGGTGTATTAGTGTCATTACAGTGCTTGGACTGTAAATATCAACAGTCATTCATGGGGTGGTGGGTTTGTGGGTGTCATTACAGTGCTCAGACTGTAAATATTGACATTCATTTATAGGGTGGTGGGTATGTAGGAATCATTACAGTTCTTGGACTGAAAAAATCAACAGTCAATTATAGGGTGGTGGGTGTGTGAGTGTCATTACAGAGCTTGGACTGTAAATATCAACAGTCATTCATGGGGTTGTGTGTGTGTAGGTGTCATTACAGTGCTTGGACTGTAAGTATCAACAGTCATTTATGGGATAATGGATGTGTGGCTGTCATTATAGTGCTTGGACTGTAAATATCAACAGTCAATCATGGGGTGGTATGTATGTGGGTGTCATTACAGTGCTTGGACTGTAAAATATCGACAGTCATTCATGGGGTGATGGGTGTGTGGGTGTCATTACAGTGTTTTGATTGTAAATATCAACAGTCATTTATAAGGTGGTAGGTGTCATTAGAGTGCTTAGACTGTAAATAGTAACAGTCATTCATGGAGTGGTGGGGGTGTTGGTGTCATTACAGTGCTTGGACTGTAAATATCAACCATAATTCATGGGGTGGTGGGTGTGGGGTGTCATTACAGTTCTTGGAATTTAAATATCAACCATTATTTATTGGGTGGTGGATGTGTGTGTGACATTACAGTGCTTGGACTGTAAATATTAACAGTCATTTTTGGGGATGGTGGGTGTTTGGATGTCATTACAGTGCTTTGACTGTAAATATCAACAGTCATTCATGGGGTGTTGGGTGTGAGGGTGACATTACAGTGCTTGGACTGTAAATATTAACAGTCATTCATGGGGTGGTGGGTGTGTGGGTGTCATTACAATTGTTGGATTGTAAATATCAACAGTCATCAATAGGGTGGTGGGTGTCATTAGAGTGTTTGAACTTGAAATATCAACAGTCATTCATTGGTTGTGAGGGTGTCATTAGAGTGCTTGGACTGTAAATATCAACAGTCATTCATTGGGTGGTGGGTGTGTGGGTGTCATGACAGTGCTTGGACTGTAAATATCAACAGTCATTTATGGGGTGGTAAGTGTGTTGGTGTCATTACAGTTCTTGGACTATAAATATCAACAGTCATTCATGGGATGGTGGTAGTGTGGGTGTCATTACAGTGCTTGGACTATAAATATCAACAGTCATTCATGGGGTGGTGGGTGTGTGGGTGTCATTACAGTGCTTAGACTATAAATATCAACAGTCATTCGTAAGGTGGTGGGTGTCATTAGAGTGCTTGGACTGTAAATATCAACAGTCATTACTGGGGTGGTGTGTGTGAGTGTCATTACAGAGCTTGGACTGTAAATATCAACAGTCATTTATGGGGTGGTGTGTGTGTGGGTGTCATTACAGTGCTTGGTCTATAAATATCAACAGTCATTCATGGGGTGGTGGGTGTGTGGGTGTCATTAGAGTGCTTGGACTGTAAATATCAACAGTAATTCATTGGGTGGTGGGTTTGTGGGTGTCATTACAGTTCTTGGACTGTAAATATTAACCATAATTCATGGGGTAGTGGGTGTGGGGGTGTCATTACAGTGCTTTGACTGTAAATATCAACAGTCATTCATGGGGTGGTGGAGGTGAGGGTGTTATTACAGTGCTTGGACTGCAAATTTCAACAGTCATTCATGGGGTGGTGTGTGTGTGGATGTTATTACAGTGCTTGGACTGTAAATATCAAGTCATTTATGGGGTGGTGGGTGTGTGTCTGTCATTAGTGCTTGGACTGTAAATATCAACAGTCATTTATGGGGTGGTGGGTGTGTTATTTTCATTACAGTGCTTGGACTGTAAATTTCATAAGTCATTCTTGGGGTGGTTGGTGTGAGGGTGTTATTACAGTGCTTGGACTATAAATATCAACCATCAATTATGCGGTGGTGTTGTGTGTGGATTTCATTACAGAGCTTGGACTGTAAATATAAACAGTCATTAATAGGTTGGTGGGTGTGTGAGTGACATTACAGATCTTGGAATGTAAATATCAACAGTCGTTTATGGGGTGGTGGGTGTGTTGTTATCATTACTGTGCTTGGACTGTAAATTTCAAAAGTCATTCTTGGGATGGTGGGTGTGTGGGTGACATTACAGTGCTTAGACTGTAAATATCAACAGTCATTTATTGGGTGGTGGGTGTTTGGCAGTCATTACAGTGCTTGGACTTTAAATATCAACAATCAATCATGGGGTGGTGGGTGTATGGGTGTCATTACAGATCTTGGACTGTAAATATCAACAGTCATTCATGGGGTGGTGTGTGTGTGGGTGTCATTACAGTGATTGGACTGTAAATATCAACAGTCATTCTTGGGTAAGTGGGTGTGTGGGTGTCATTATAGTGCTTAGACTGTAAATACCAACATTCATTCATGAGGTGGTGGGTGTTTGGCTGTTATTACAGTGCTTGGACTGTAAATATCAACTGTAATTCATGGTGTGGTGGCTGTGTGAGTGTCATTACAGTTCTTGGCCTGTAAATATCAACCATAATTCATTGGGTGGTGGGTGTGGGGGTGTCATTACAGTGCTTTGACTGTAAATATCAACAGTCATTCTTGGGGTGGTGGGTGTGTGGGTGTCATTAGTGCATGGACTGTAAATATCAAGTAATTCGTGGGGTGGTGGCTGAATGAGGGTCATAACAGTGCTTGGATTGTAAATATCAGCAGTCATTCATGGGGTGGAGAGTGTGTGGGTGTCATTACAGTGCTTGGACTATAAATATCAACAGCCATTCATAGGGTGGTGGGTGTCATTAGAGTGCTTGGACTGTAAATATCAACAGTCATTCATAGGGTGGTGGGTGTGTGGGTGTCATTACAGTGCTTGGACTGTAAATAATAACTATAATTTATGAGGTAGTGGGTGTGGGGGAGTCATTACAGTGCTTTGACTGTAAATATCGACAGTCATTCTTGGGGTGGTGGGTGTGTGGGTGTCATTACAGTGCTTAGACTGTAAATATCAACAGTCATTTATTGGGTGGTGGGTGTTTGGCTGTTATTACAGTGCTTGGACTGTAAATATCAACAATCAATAATGGGGTGGTGGGTGTATGGGTGTCATACAGAATTTGGACTGTAAATATCAACAGTCATTCTTGGGTAGGTGGGTGTGTGGGTGTCATTATAGTGCTTAGACTGTAAATACCAACAGTCGTTCATGAGGTTGTGGGTGTTTGGCTGTTATTACAGTGCTTGTACTGTAAATATCAACAGTAATTTATGGTGTGGTGGCTGTGTGAGTGTCATTACAGTACTTGGACTGTAAATATCAACAGTCATTCATGGGGTGGTTGGTGTGTGGGTGTCATTACAGTATTTTCATTGTAAATATCAACAGTCATTCATAGGGTAGTGGGTGTCATTAGAGTGCTTGGACTGTAAATATCAACAGTCATCGATTGGGTGGTTGGTATGTGGGTGTCATTATAGTTCTTGGACTGTAAATATCAACCATAATTCATTGAGTGGTGAGTGTGGGGGTGTCATTACAGTGCTTTGACTGTATATATCAACAGTCATTCATGGGATGGTGGGTGTGAGGGTGTCATTACAGTGCTTGGACTGTAAACATTAATAGTCATTCATGGGGTGGTGAGTGTGTGAGTCTCATTATAGTGCTTGGACTTTAAATATCAACAGTCATTCATGGGGTGATGGGTGTGTGGGTGTCATTACAGTGCTTGGACTGTAAATATCAAGTGATTCATGGGATGGTAGGTGTGTGTGTGTCATTAGTGCATGGACTGTAAATATCAACAGTCATTCATTTGGTGGTGGGTGGCATTACAGTGCTTGGACTGTAAATATCAACAGTCATTCATGGGGTGATGGGTGTGTGGATGTCATTACAGTGCTTGGATTGTAAATATCAACAGTCATTCATGGGTTGGTGGGTGTGTGGGTGTCATTACAGTGCTTGGACTATAAATATCAACAGTCATTCATGGGGTGGTAGGTTTGTGGGTGTCATTACAGTGCTTAGACTGAAAATATCAAGTCATTCATGGGGTGGTGGCTGTGTAAGTGTCATTACAGTACTTGGACTGTAAATATCAACAGTCATTCATGGGGTGGTGGGTGTGTGGGTGTCATTACAGTGTTTTGATTGTAAATATCAACAGTCATTCATGAGTTGTGAGGGTGTCATTAGAGTGCTTGGACTGTAAATATCAACAGTCATTCATAGGGTAGTGGTTGTGTGGGTGTCATTAAAGTGCTTAGACTGTAAATATCAACAGTCATTCATGGGGTGGTGGGTGTGTGGGTGTCATTACAGTGCTTGGACTGTAAATACAACCATAATTTATGAGGTAGTGGTTGTGGGGGTGTCATTACAGTGCTTTGACTGTAAATATCGACAGTCATTCATGGGGTGGTGGGTGTGTGGGTGTCATTACAGTGTTTTGATTGTAAATATCAACAGACATTTATAAGGTAGTGGGTGTCATTAAAGTGCTTGGACTGTAAATATTAACAGTCATTCATAGAGTGGTGGATGTATTAGTGTCATTACAGTGCTTGGACTGCAAATATCAACATTCATTCATAGGGTGGGGGGGTGTGTGGCTGTCATTACAGTGTTTTGACTGTAAATATCGACAGTCATTCATGGGGTGGTGGGTTTGTGGGTGTCATTACAGTGATCAGACTGTAAGTATCAACAGTCATTTATAGGGTGGTTGGTGTGTGAGTTTCAATACAGAGCTTGGACTGTAAATATCAACATTCATTCATGGAGTTGTGTGTGTGTAGGTGTCATTACAGTGCTTGGACTGTAAGTATCAACAGTCATTTATGGGATAGTTGGTGTGTGGCTGTCATTATAGTGTTTGGACTGTAAATATCAACAGTCAATCATGGGGTGGTATGTATGTGGGTGTCATTACAGTGCTTGGACGGTAAAATATCGACAGTCATTCATGGGGTGATGGGTGTGTGGGTGACATTACAGTGTTTTTATTGTAAATATCAACAGTCATTTATAAGGTGGTGGGTGTCATTAGAGTGCTTAGACTGTAATTAGTAACAGTCATTCATGGAGTGGTGGGTGTGTTGATGTCATTACAGTGCTTGGACTGTAAATATCAACCATAATTCATGGGGTGGTGGGTGTGGGGTGTCATTACAGTTCTTGGACTGTAAATATCAACCATCATTCATTGGGTGGTGGATGTGTGTGTGACATTACAGTGCTTGGACTGTAAATATTAACAGTCATTCATGGGGATGGTGGGTGTTTGGATGTCATTACAGTGCTTTGACTGTAAATATCAACAGTCATTCATGGGGTGGTGGGTGTGAGGGTGACATTACAGTGCTTGGACTGTAAACATTAACAGTCATTCATGGGGTGGTGGGTGTGTGGGTGTCATTACAATGGTTGGATTGTAAATATCAACAGTCATCAATAGGGTGGTGGGTGTCATTCGAGTGCTTGAATTGGAAATATCAACAGTCATTCATGGGTTGTGAGGGTGTCATTAGAGTGCTTGGACTGTAAATATCAACAGTCATTCATGGGGTGGTGTGTGTGAGTGTCATTACAGAGCTTGGACTGTAAATATCAAAAGTCATTTATGGGGTGGTGTGTGTGTGGGTGTCATTACAGTGCTTGGACTATAAATATCAACAGTCATTCATGGTGTGGTGGGTGTGTGGGTGTCATTAGAGTGCTTGGACTGTAAATATCAACAGTCATTCATGGGGTGGTGGGTTTGTGGGTTTCATTACCGTTCTTGGACTGTAAATATCAACCATAATTCATGGGGTAGTGGGTGTGGGGGTGTCATGACAGTGCTTGGACTGTAAATATCAACAGTCATTTAAGGGGTGGTGAGTGTGTTGGTGTCATTACAGCTCTTGGACTATAAATATCAACAGTCATTCATGGGGTGGTGGGTGTGTGGGTGTCATTACAGTGCTTGGACTATAAATATCAACAGTCATTCATGGGGTGGTGGGTGTGTGGGTGTCATTACAGTGCTTTGACTATAAATATGAACAGTCATTCGTAGGGTGGTGGGTGTCATTAGAGTGCTTGGACTGTAAATATCAACAGTCATTTATGGGGTGGTGTGTGTGAGTGTCATTACAGAGCTTGGACTGTAAATATCAACAGTCATTTATGGGGTGGTGTGTGTGTGGGTGTCATTACAGTGCTTGGACTATAACTATGAACAGTCATTCATGGTGTGGTGGGTGTGTGGGTGTCATTAGAGTGCTTGGACTGTAAATATCAACAGTCATTCATGGGGTGGTGGGTTTGTGGGTTTCATTACCGTTCTTGGACTGTAAATATCAACCATAATTCATGGGGTAGTGGGAGTGGGGGTGTCATGACAGTGCTTGGACTGTAAATATCAACAGTCATTTAAGGGGTGGTGAGTGTGTTGGTGTCATTACAGTTCTTGGACTATAAATATCAACAGTCATTCATGGGGTGGTGGGTGTGTGGGTGTCATTACAGTGCTTGGACTATAAATATCAACAGTCATTCATGGGGTGGTGGGTGTGTGGGTGTCATTACAGTGCTTTGACTATAAATATCAACAGTCATTCGTAGGGTGGTGGGTGTCATTAGAGTGCTTGGACTGTAAATATCAACAGTCATTTATGGGGTGGTGTGTGTGAGTGTCATTACAGAGCTTGGACTGTAAATATCAACAGTCATTTATGGGGTGGTGTGCGTGTGGGTGTCATTACAGTGCTTGGACTATAAATATCAACAGTCATTCATGGTGTGGTGGGTGTGTGGGTGTCATTAGAGTGCTTGGACTGTAAATATCAACAGTCATTCATGGGGTGGCTGATTTGTGGGTGTCATTACCGTTCTTGGACTGTAAATATCAACCATAATTCATGGGGTAGTGGGTGTGGGGGTGTCATTACAGTGCTTTGACTGTAAATACCAACAGTCATTCATGGGGTGGTGGAGGTGAGGGTGTTATTACAGTGCTTGGACTGCAAATATCAACAGTTATTCATGGGGTGGTGTGTGTGTGGATGTTATTACAGTGCTTGGACTGTAAATATCAAGTCATTTAAGGGGTGGTGGGTGTGTTTGTGTCATTAGTGCTTGGACTGTAAATATCAACAGTCATTTATGGGGTGGTGGGTGTGTTATTATCATTACAGTGCTTGGAATGTAAATTTCAAAAGTCATTCTTGGGGTGGTGGGTGTGAGGGTGTTATTACAGTGCTTGGACTATAAATATCAACCATCTATTATGCGGTGGTGTTTTGTGTGGAATTCATTACAGAGCTTGGACTGTAAATATCAACAATCAATCATGGGGTGGTGGGTGTATGGGTGTCATTACAGAGCTTAAACTGTAAATATCAACAGTCATTCATGGGGTGGTGAGTGTGTGGGTGTCATTACAGTGATTGGACTGTAAATATCAACAGTCATTCATGAGGTGGTGGGTGTTTGGATGTTATTACAGTGCTTGGACTGTAAATATCAACAGTCATTCAAGGGGTGGTTGGTGTGTGGGTGTCATTACAGTGTTTTGATTGTAAATATCAACAGTCATTCATAGGGTGGTTGGTGTCATTAGAGTGCTTGGACTGTAAATATCAACAGTCATCGATTGGGTGGTTGGTATGTGGGTGTCATTACAGTTCTTGGACTGTAAATATCAACCATAATTCATTGGGTGGTGGGTGTGGGGGTGTCATTACAGTGCTTTGACTGTAAATATCAACAGTCATTCATGGGGTGGTGGGTGTGAGGGTGACATTAGTGCATGGACTGTAAATATCAACAGTCATTCATGGGGTGGTGAGTGTGTAAGTCTCATTATAGTGCTTGGACTGTAAATATCAACAGTCATTCATGGGGTGATGGGTGTGTGGATGTCATTACAGTGCTTGGTCTAAAAATATCAACAGTCATTCATGGGTTGGTGGGTGTGTGGGTGTCATTACAGTGCTTGGACTATAAATATCAACAGTCATTCATGGGGTGGTAGGTTTGTGGGTGTCATTACAGTGCTTAGACTGAAAATATCAAGTCATTCATGGGGTGGTGGGTGTGTAAGTGTCATTACAGTACTTGGACTGTAAATATCAACAGTCATTTATGGGGTGGTGGGTGTGTGGGTGTCATTACAGTGTTTTGATTGTAAATATCAACAGTCATTCATGGGTTGTGAGGGTTTCATTAGAATGCTTGGACTGTAAATATCAACAGTCATTCATAGGGTGGTGGGTGTGTGAGTGTCATTACAGTGCTTAGACTGTAAATATCAACAGTCATTTATAGAGTGGTGGGTGTGGGGCTGTCATTACAGTGCTTAGACTGTAAATATCAAGTAATTCGTGGGGTGGTGGCTGTTTGAGGGTCATGACAGTGCTTGGATTATAAATATCAGCAGTCATTCATGGGGTGGAGAGTGTGTGGGTGTCATTACAGTGCTTGGACTATAAATATCAACAGCCATTCATAGGGTGGTGGGTGTCATTAGAGTGCTTGGACTGTAAATATCAACAGTCATTCATGGGGTGGTGGGGGTGTGGGTGTCATTACAGTGGTTGGACTGTAAATAACAACCAAAATTTATGAGGTAGTGGGTGTGAGGGTGTCATTACAGTGCTTTGACTGTAATTATCGACAGTCATTCTTGGGGTGGTGGGTGTGTGGGTGTCATTACAGTGCTTAGACTGTAAATATCAACAGTCATTTATTGGGTGGTGGGTGTTTGGCTGTCATTACAGTGCTTGGACTGTAAATATCAACAGTCATTCATGGGGTGGTGGGTGTGTGGGTGTCATTACAGTGATTGGACTGTAAATATCAACTGTCATTCTTGGGTAGGTGGGTGTGTGGGTGTCATTATAGTGCTTAGACTGTAAATACCAACAGTCATTCATGAGGTGGTGGGTGTTTGGCTGTTATTACAGTAATTGGACTGTAAATATCAACAGTAATTCATGGTGTGGTGGCTGTGTGAGTGTCATTACAGTACTTGGACTGTAAATATCAACAGTCATTCATGGGGTGGTTGGTGTGTGGGTGTCATTACAATGTTTTGATTGTAAATATCAACAGTCATTCATAGGGTGGTGGGTGTCATTAGAGTGCTTGGACTGTAAATAACAACAGTCATCGATTGTGTGGTTGGTGTGTGGGTGTCATTACAGTTCTTGGACTGTAAATATCAACCATAATTCATTGGGTGGTGGGTGTGGGGGTGTTATTACAGTGCTTTGACTGTAAATATCAACAGTCATTCAAGGGATGGTGGGTGTGAGGGCGTCATTACAGTGCTTGGACTGTAAACATTAATAGTCATTCATGGGGTGGTGAGTGTGTGAGTCTCATTATAGTGCTTGGACTGTAAATATCAACAGTCATTCATGGGGTTATGGGTGTGTCGGTGTCATTACAATGCTTGGACTGTAAATATCAAGTCATTCATTCGATGGTAGGTGTGTGTGTGTCATTAGTGCATGGACTGTAAATATCAACAGTCATTCATGGGGTGGTGGGTGGCATTACAGTGCTTGGACTGTAAATATCAACAGTCATTCATGGGGTGATAGGTGTGTGGATGTCATTACAGTGCTTGGACTGTAAATATCAACAGTCATTCATGGGTTGGTGGGTGTGTGGGTGTCATTACAGTGCTTGGACTATAAATATCAACAGTCATTAATGGGGTGGTAGGTTTGTGGGTGTCATTACAGTGCTTAGACTTAAAATATCAAGTCATTCATGGGGTGGTGGCTGTGTAAGTGTCATTACAGTACTTGGACTGTAAATATCAACAGTCATTCATGGGGTGGTGGGTGTGTGGGTGTCATTACAGTGTTTTCATTGTAAATATCAACAGTCATTTATATGGTGGTGGGTGTCATTAGAGTGCTTAGACTGTAAATAGTAACAGTCATTTATGGAGTGGTGGGTGTGTTGATGTCATTACAGTGCTTGGATTGTAAATATCAACCATAATTCATGGGGTGGTGGGTGTGGGGTGTCATTACAATTCTTGGACTGTAAATATCAACCATCATTCATTGGGTGGTGGATGTGTGTGTGACATTACAGTGCTTGGACTGTAAATATCAACAGTCATTTATGGGGTGGTGGGTGTGTGGGTGTCATTACAGTGCTTGGACTGTAAATAACAACCATAATTTATGAGGTAGTGGGTGTGGGGGTTTCATTACAGTGCTTTGACTGTAAATATCGACAGTCATTCATGGGGTGGTGGGTGTGTTGGTGTCATTACAGTGTTTTGATTGTTAATATCAACAGTCACTTATAAGGAGGTGGGTGTCATTAAAGTGCTTGGACTGTAAATATTAACAGTCATTCATGGAGTGGTGGGTGTATTAGTGTCATTACAGTGCTTGGACTGTAAATATCAACAGTCATTCATAGGGTAGGGGTTGTGTGGCTGTCATTACAGTGCTTTGACTGTAAATATCGACAGTCATTCATGGGGTGGTGGGTTTGTGGGTGTCATTACAGTGCTCAGACTGTAAATATTGACATTCATTTATGGGGTGGTGGGTGTGTAGGTGTCATTACAGTTCTTGGACTGTAAGAATCAACAGTCATTTATGGGAAAGTTGGTGTGTGGCTGTCATTATAGTGCTTGGACTGTAAATATCAACAGTCAATCATGGGGTGGTATATATGTGGGAGTCATTACAGTGCTTGGACGGTAAAATATCGACAGTCATTCATGGGGTGATGGGTGTGTGGGTGTCATTACAGTGTTTTGATTGTAAATATCAACAGTCATTTATAAGGTGGTGGATGTCATTAGAGAGCTTAGACTGTAAATAGTAACAGTCATTCATGGAGTGGTGGGTGTGTTGATGTCATTACAGTGCTTGGACTGTAAATATCAACCATAATTCATGGGGTGGTGGGTGTGGGGTGTCATTACAGTTCTTGGACTGTAAATATCAACCATCATTCATTGGGTGGTGGATGTGTGTGTGACATTACAGTGCTTGGACTGTAAATATTAACAGTCATTCATGGGGATGGTGGGTGTTTGGATGTCATTACAGTGCTTTGACTGTAAATATCAACAGTCATTCATGGGGTGGTGGGTGTGAGGGTGACATTACAGTGCTTGGACTGTAAATATTAACAGTCATTCATGGGGTGGTGGGTGTGTGGGTGTCATTACAATGGTTGGATTGTAAATATCAACAGTCATCAATAGGGTGGTGGGTGTCATTAGAGTGCTTGAACTGGAAATATCAACAGTCATTCATGGGTTGTGAGGGTGTCATTAGAGTGCTTGGACTGTAAATATCAACAGTCATTCATGGGGTGGTGGGTGTGTGGGTGTCATTACAGTGATTGGACTGTAAGTATCAACAGTCATTTATGGGATAGTTGGTGTGTGGCTGTCATTATAGTGCTTGGACTGTAAATATCAACAGTCAATCATGGGGTGGTATGTATGTGGGTGTCATTACAGTGCTTAGACTGTAAATATCAAGTAATTAGTGGGGTGGTAGCCGTGTGAGTGTCATTAGAGTGCTTGGACTGTAAATATCAACAGTCATTCATGGGGTGGTGGGTGTTTGGGTGTCATTACAGTGCTTGGACTGTAAATAACAACCATAATTTATGAGGTAGTGAGTGTGGGGGTGTCATTACAGTGCTTTGACAGTAAATATAGACAGTCATTCATGGGGTGGTGGGTGTGTGGGTGTCATTACAGTGTTTTGATTGTAAATATCGACAGTCATTTATAAGGTGGTGGATGTCATTAAAGTGCTTGGACTGTAAATATTAACAGTCATTCATGGAGTGTTGGGTGTATTAGTGTCATTACAGTGCTTTGACTGTAAATATTAACAGTCATTCATAGGGTGGGGGGTGTGTGGGTGTCATTACAGTTCTTGGACTGAAAAAATCAACAGTCATTTATAGGGTGGTGGGTGTGAGAGTGTCATTACAGAGCTTGGACTATAAATATCAACAGTCATTCATGGAGTTGTGTGTGTGTGGCTGTCATTATAGTGCTTGGACTGTAAATATCAACTTTCAATCATGGGGTGGTATGTATGTGGGTGTCATTACAGTGCTTGGACGGTAAAATATCGACAGTCATTCATGGGGTGATGGGTGTGTGGGTGTCATTACAGTGTTTTGATTGTAAATATCAACAGTCATTTATATGGTGGTGGGTGTCATTAGAGTGCTTAGACTGTAAATAGTAACAGTCATTTATGGAGTGGTGGGTGTGTTGATGTCATTACAGTGCTTGGACTGTAAATATCAACCATAATTCATGGGGTGGTGGGTGTGGGGTGTCATTACAATTCTTGGACTGTAAATATCAACCATCATTCATAGGGTGGTGGATGTGTGTGTGACATTACAGTGCTTAGACTGTAAATATCAACAGTCATTTATGGGGTGGTGGGTGTGTGGGTGTCATTACAGTGCTTGGACTGTAAATAACAACCATAATTTATGAGGTAGTGGGTGTGGGGGTTTCATTACAGTGCTTTGACTGTAAATATCGACAGTCATTCATGGGGTGGTGGGTGTGTGGGTGTCATTACAGTGTTTTGATTGTTAATATCAACAGTCACTTATAAGGTGGTGGGTGTCATTAAAGTGCTTGGACTGTAAATATTAACAGTCATTCATGGGGTGGTGGGTGTATTAGTGTCATTACAGCGCTTGGACTGTAAATATCAACAGTCATTCATAGGGTAGGGGTTGTGTGGATGTCATTACAGTGCTTGGACTGTAAATATCGACAGTCATTCATGGGGTGGTGGGTTTGTGGGTGTCATTACAGTGCTCAGACTGTAAATATTGACATTCATTTATGGGGTGGTGGGTGTGTAGGTGTCATTACAGTTCTTGGACTGAAAAAATCAACAGTAATTTATAGGGTGGTGGGTGTGTGAGTGTCAATACAGAGCTTGGACAGTAAATATCAACAGTCATTCATGGAGTTGTGTGTGTGTAGGTGTCATTACAGTGCTTGGACTGTAAGTATCAACAGTCATTTATGGGAAAGTTGGTGTGTGGCTGTCATTATAGTGCTTGGACTGTAAATATCAACAGTCAATCATGGGGTGGTATATATGTGGGTGTCATTACAGTGCTTGGACGGTAAAATATCGACAGTCATTCATGGGGTGATGGGTGTGTGGGTGTCATTACAGTGTTTTGATTGTAAATATCAACAGTCATTTATAAGGTGGTGGATGTCATTAGAGTGCTTAGACTGTAAATAGTAACAGTCATTCATGGAGTGGTGGGTGTGTTGATGTCATTACAGTGCTTGGACTGTAAATATCAACCATAATTCATGGGGTGGTGGGTGTGGGGTGTCATTACAGTTCTCGGACTGTAAATATCAACCATCATTCATTGGGTGGTGGATGTGTGTGTGACATTACAGTGCTTGGACTGTAAATATTAACAGTCATTCATGGAGATGGTGGGTGTTTGGATGTCATTACAGTGCTTTGACTGTAAATATCAACAGTCATTCATGGGGTGGTGGGTGTGAGGGTGACATTACAGTGCTTGGACTGTAAATATTAACAGTCATTCATGGGGTGGTTGGTGTGTGGGTGTCATTACAATGGTTGGATTGTAAATATCAACAGTCATCAATAGGGTGGTGGGTGTCATTAGAGTGCTTGAACTGGAAATATCAACAGTCATTCATGGGTTGTGAGGGTGTCATTAGAGTGCTTGGACTGTAAATATCAACAGTCATTCATGGGGTGGTGGGTGTGTGGGTGTCATTACAGTGATTGGACTGTAAGTATCAACAGTCATTTATGGGATAGTTGGTGTGTGGCTGTCATTATAGTGCTAGGACTGTAAATATCAACAGTCAATCATGGGGTGGTATGTATGTGGGTGTCATTACAGTGCTTAGACTGTAAATATCAAGTAATTCGTGGGGTGGTAGCTGTGTGAGTGTCATTAGAGTGCTTGGACTGTAAATATCAACAGTCATTCATGGGGTGGTGGGTGTGTGGGTGTCATTACAGTGCTTGGACTGTAAATAACAACCATAATTTATGAGGTAGTGAGTGTGGGGGTGTCAATACATTGCTTTGACAGTAAATATCGACAGTCATTCATGGGGTGGTGGGTGTGTGGGTGTCATTACAGTGTTTTGATTGTAAATATCGACAGTCATTTATAAGGTGGTGGATGTCATTAAAGTGCTTGGACTGTAAATATTAACAGTCATTCATGGAGTGTTGGGTGTATTAGTGTCATTACAGTGCTTTGACTGTAAATATCAACAGTCATTCATAGGGTGGGGGGTGTGTGGGTGTCATTACAGTTCTTGGACTGAAAAAATCAACAGTCATTTATAGGGTCGTGGGTGTGAGAGTGTCATTACAGAGCTTGGACTATAAATATCAACAGTCATTCATGGAGTTGTGTGTGTGTGGCTGTCATTATAGTGCTTGGACTGTAAATATCAACTGTCAATCATGGGGTGGTATGTATGTGGGTGTCATTACAGTGCTTGGACGGTAAAATATCGACAGTCATTCATGGGGTGATGGGTGTGTGGGTGTCATTACAGTGTTTTGATTGTAAATATCAACAGTCATTTATATGGTGGTGGGTGTCATTAGAGTGCTTAGACTGTAAATAGTAACAGTCATTTATGGATTGGTGGGTGTGTTGATGTCATTACAGTGCTTGGACTGTAAATATCAACCATAATTCATGGGGTGGTGGGTGTGGGGTGTCATTACAGTTCTTGGACTGTATATATCAACCATCATTCATTGGGTGGTGGATGTGTGTGTGACATTACAGTGCTTGGACTGTAAATATTAACAGTCATTCATGGGGATGGTGGGTGTTTGGATGTCATTACAGTGCTTTGACTGTAAATATCAACAGTCATTCATGTGGTGGTAGGTGTGAGGGTGACATTACAGTGCTTGGACTGTAAATATTAACAGTCATTCATGGGGTGGTGGGTGTGTGGGTGTCATTACAATGGTTGGATTGTAAATATCAACAGTCATCAATAGGGTGGTGGGTGTCATTAGAGTGCTTGAACTGGAAATATCAACAGTCATTCATGGGTTGAGAGGGTGTCATTAGAGTGCTTGGACTGTAAATATCAACAGTCATTCATGGGGTGGTGGGTGTGTGGGTGTCATGACAGTGCTTGGACTGTAAATATCAACAGTCATTTATGGGGTGGTGAGTGCGTTTGTGTCATTACAGTGCTTGGACTATAAATATCAACAGTCATTCATGGGGTGGTGGGTGTGTGGGTGTCATTACAGTGCTTGGACTATAAATATCAACAGTCATTCATGGGGTGGTGGGTGTGTGGGTGTCATTACAGTGCTTAGACTATAAATATCAACAGTCATTTATGGGGTGGTGTGTGTGTGGGTGTCATTACAGTTCTTGGACTGTAAATATCAACATTCATTCATGGGATGGTGGGTGTGTGGGTGTCATTACAGTGCTTAGACTGTAAATATCAAGTAATTCGTGGGGTGGTGGCTGTGTGAGTGTCATTAGAGTGCTTGGACTGTAAATATCAACAGTCATTCATGGGGTTATGGGTGTGTGGGTGTCATTACAGTGCTTGGACTGTAAATAACAACCATAATTTATGAGGTAGTGGGTGTGGGGGTGTCATTACAGTGCTTTGACTGTAAATATCGACAGTCAATCATGGGGTGGTGGGTGTGTGGGTGTCATTACAGTGTTTTGATTGTAAATTTCAACAGTCATTTTAAAGGTGGTGGATGTCATTAAAGTGCTTGGACTGTAAATATTAACAGTCATTAATGGAGTGTTGGGTGTATTAGTGTCATTACAGTGCTTAGACTGTAAATATCAACAGTCATTCATAGTGTGGGGGGGGTGTGGCTGTCATTACAGTGCTTTGACTGTAAATATCGACAGTCATTCATGGGGTGGTGGGTTTGTGGGTGTCATTACAGTGATCAGACTGTAAACATTGACATTTATTTATGGGGTGGTGGGTGTGTAGGTGTCATTACAGTTCTTGGACTGAAAAAATCAACAGTCATTTATAGGGTGGTGGGTGTGTGAGTGTCATTACAGAGCTTGGACTGTAAATATCAACAGTAATTTATGGGGTTGTGTGTGTAGGTGTAATTACAGTGCTTGGACTGTAAGTATCAACAGTCATTTATGGGATAGTGGGTGTATGGCTGTCATTATAGTGCTTGGACTGTAAATATCAACAGTCAATCATGGGGTGGTATGTATGTGGGTGTCATTACAGTGCTTGGACTGTAAAATATCGACAGTCATTCATGGGGTGATAGGTGTGTGGATGTCATTACAGTGTTTTGATTGTAAATATCAACAGTCATTTATAAGGTGGTGGGTGTCATTAGAGTGCTTAGACTGTAAATAGTAACAGTCATTCATGGAGTGGTGGGTGTGTTGGTGTCATTACAGTGCTTGGACTGTAAATATCAACCCTAATTCATGGGGTGGTGGGTGTGGGGTGTCATTACAGTTCTTGGACTGTAAATATCAACCATCATTCATGGGGTGGTGGGTGTGTGGGTGTCATTACAATGGTTGGATTGTAAATATCAACAGTCATCAATAGGGTGGTGGATGTCATTAGAGTGCTTGAACTGGAAATATCAACAGTCATTCATGGGTTGTGAGGGTGTCATTAGAGTGATTGGACTGTAAATATCAACAGTCATTCATGGGGTGGTGGGTGTGTGGGTGTCATGACAGTGCTTGGACTGTAAATATCAACCATAATTCATGGAGTGGTGGGTGTGGGGTGTCATTACAGTTCTTGGACTGTAAATATCAACCATCATTCATTGGGTGGTGGATGTGTGTGTGACATTACAGTGCTTGGACTGTAAATATCAACAGTAATTTATGGGGTGGTGAGTGTGTTGGTGTCATTACTGTGCTTGGACTATAAATATTAACAGTCATTCATGGGGTGGTTGGTGTGTGGGTTTCATTACAGTGCTTGGACTATAAATATCAACAGTCATTCATGGGGTGGTGGGTGTGTGGGTGTCATTACAGTGCTTAGACTATAAATATCAACAGTCATTCATAGGGTGGTGGGTGTCATTACAGTGCTTGGACTGTAAATATCAACAGTCATTCATGGGGTGGTGTGTGTGTGAGTGTCATTACAGAACTTGGACTGTAAATATCAACAGTCATTTATGGGGTGGTGTGTGTGTGGGTGTCATTACAGTGCTTGGACTGTAAATATCAACATTCATTCATAGGATGGTGGGTGTGTGGGTGTCATTACAGTGCTTAGACTGTAAATATCAAGTAATTCGTGGGGTGGTGGATGTATGAGTGTCATTAGAGTGCTTGGACTGTAAATATCAACAGTCATTCATGGGGTAGTGGGTGTGTGGGTGTCATTACAGTGCTTGGACTGTAAATAAAAACCATAATTTATGAGGTAGTGGGTGTGGGGGTGTCATTACAGTGCTTTGACTGTAAATATCGACTGTCATTCATTGGGTGGTGGGTGTGTGGGTGTCATTACAGTGTTTTGATTGTAAATATCAACAGTCATTTATAAGGTGGTGGGTGTCATTAAAGTGCTTGGACTGTAAATATTAACAGTCATTCATGGAGTGGTGGGTGTATTAGTGTCATTACAGTGCTTGGACTGTAAATATCAACAGTCATTCATAGGGTGGGGGGTGTGTGGCTGTCATTACAGTGCTTTGACTGTAAATATCGACAGTCATTCATGGGGTGGTGAGTTTGTGGGTGTCATTACAGTGATCAGACTGTAAATATTGACATTCATTTATGGGGTGGTGGGTGTGTAGGTGTCATTACAGTTCTTGGACTGAAAAAATCAACAGTCATTTATAGGGTGGTGGGTGTGTGAGTGTCATTACAGAGCTTGGACTGTAAATATCAACAGTCATTCATGGGGTTGTGTGTGTGTAGGTGTCATTACAGTGCTTGGACTGTAAGTATCAACAGTCATTTATGGGATAGTGGGTGTGTGGCTGTCATTATAGTGCTTGGACTGTAAATATCAACAGTCAATCATGGGGTGGTATGTATGTGGGTGTCATTACAGTGCTTGTACTGTAAAATATCGACAGTCATTCATGGGGTGATGGGTGTGTGGATGTCATTACAGTGTTTTGATTGTAAATATCAACAGTCATTTATAAGGTGGTGGGTGTCATTAGAGTGCTTAAACTGTAAATAGTAACAGTCATTCATGGAGTGGTGGGTGTGTTGGTGTCATTACAGTGCTTGGACTGTAAATATCAACCATAATTCATGGGGTGGTGGGTGTGGGGTGTCATTACAGTTCTTGGACTGTAAATATCAACCATCATTCATTAGGTGGTGGATGTGTGTGTGACATTACAGTGCTTGGACTGTAAATATTAACAGTCATTCATGGGGATGGTGGGTGTTTGGATGTCATTACAGTGCTTTGACTGTAAATATCAACAGTCATTCATGGGGTGGTGGGTGTGTGGGTGTCATTACAATGGTTGGATTGTAAATATCAACAGTCATCAATAGGGTGGTGGGTGTCATTAGAGTGCTTGGACTGTAAATATCAACAGTCATTCATGGGGTGGTGTGTGTGTGAGTGTCATTACAGAACTTGGACTGTAAATATCAACAGTCATTTATGGGGTGGTGTGTGTGTGGGTGTCATTACAGTGCTTGGACTGTAAATATCAACATTCATTCATAGGATGGTGGGTGTGTGGGTGTCATTACAGTGCTTAGACTGTAAATATCAAGTAATTCGTGGGGTGGTGGCTGTATGAGTGTCATTAGAGTGCTTGGACTGTAAATATCAACAGTCATTCATGGGGTGGTGGGTGTGTGGGTGTCATTACAGTGCTTGGACTGTAAATAAAAACCATAATATATGAGGTAGTGGGTGTGGGGGTGTCATTACAGTGCTTTGACTGTAAATATCGACTGTCATTCATTGGGTGGTGGGTGTGTGGGTGTCATTACAGTGTTTTGATTGTAAATATCAACAGTCATTTATAAGGTGGTGGGTGTCATTAAAGTGCTTGGACTGTAAATATTAACAGTCATTCATGGAGTGGTGGGTGTATTAGTGTCATTACAGTGCTTGGACTGTAAATATCAACAGTCATTCATAGGGTGGGGGGGGTGTGTCTGTCATTACAGTGCTTTGACTGTAAATATCAACATTCATTCATAGGATGGTGGGTGTGTGGATGTCATTACAGTGCTTAGACTGTAAATATCAAGTAATTCGTGGGGTGGTGGCTGTATGAGTGTCATTAGAGTGCTTGGACTGTAAATATCAACAGTCATTCATGGGGTGGTGGGTGTGTGGGTGTCATTACAGTGCTTGGACTGTAAATAAAAACCATAATTTATGAGGTAGTGGGTGTGGGGGTGTCATTACAGTGCTTTGACTGTAAATATCGACTGTCATTCATGGGGTGGTGGGTTTGTGGGTGTCATTACAGTGATCAGACTGTAAATATTGACATTCATTTATGGGGTGGTGGGTGTGTAGGTGTCATTACAGTTCTTGGACTGAAAAAATCAACAGTCATTTATAGGGTGGTGGGTGTGTGAGTGTCATTACAGAGCTTGGACTGTAAATATCAACAGTCATTCATGGGGTTGTGTGTGTGTAGGTGTCATTACAGTGCTTGGACTGTAAGTATCAACAGTCATTTATGGGATAGTGGGTGTGTGGCTGTCATTATAGTGCTTGGACTGTAAATATCAACAGTCAATCATGGGGTGGTATGTATGTGGGTGTCATTACAGTGCTTGGACTGTAAAATATCGACAGTCATTCATGGGGTGATGGGTGTGTGGATGTCATTACAGTGTTTTGATTGTAAATATCAACAGTCATTTATAAGGTGGTGGGTGTCATTAGAGTGCTTAGACTGTAAATAGTAACAGTCATTCATGGAGTGGTGGGTGTGTTGGTGTCATTACAGTGCTTGGACTGTAAATATCAACCATAATTCATGGGGTGGTGGGTGTGGGGTGTCATTACAGTTCTTGGACTGTAAATATCAACCATCATTCATTAGGTGGTGGATGTGTGTGTGACATTACAGTGCTTGGACTGTAAATATTAACAGTCATTCATGGGGATGGTGGGTGTTTGGATGTCATTACAGTGCTTTGACTGTAAATATCAACAGTCATTCATGGGGTGGTGGGTGTGTGGGTGTCATTACAATGGTTGGATTGTAAATATCAACAGTCATCAATAGGGTGGTGGGTGTCATTAGAGTGCTTGGACTGTAAATATCAACAGTCATTCATGGGGTGGTGGGTGTGTGGGTGTCATGACAGTGCTTGGACTGTAAATATCAACAGTCATTTATGGGGTGGTGAGTGTGTTGGTGTCATTACAGTGCTTGGACTATAAATATCAATATTCATTCATGGGGTGGTGGGTGTGTGGGTGTCATTACAGTGCATGGACTATAAATATCAACAGTCATTCATGGGGTGGTGGGTGTGTGGGTGTCATTACTGTGCTTAGACTATAAATATCAACAGTCATTCATAGGGTGGTGGGTGTCATTAGAGTGCTTGGACTGTAGTTATCAACAGTCATTCATGGGGTGGTGTGTGTGTGAGTGTTATTACAGAGTTTGGACTGTAAATATCAACAGTCATTTATTTGGTGGTGTGTGTGTGGGTGTCATTACAGTGCTTGGACTGTAAATATCAACATTCATTCATGGGATGGTGGGTGTGTGGGTGTCATTACAGTATTTTGATTGTAAATATCAACAGTCATTCATAGGGTGGTGGATGTCATTACAGTGCTTTGACTGTAAATATCAACAGTCATTCATGGGGTGGTGGGTGTGAGGGTGACATTACAGTGCTTGGACTGTAAATATCAACAGTCATTTATGGGGTGGTGAGTGTGTTGGTGTCATTACTGTGCTTGGACTATAAATATCAACAGTCATTCATGGGGTGGTTGGTGTGTGGGTGTCATTACAGTGCTTGGACTATAAATATCAACAGTCATTCATGGGGTGGTGGGTGTGTGGGTGTCATTACATTGCTTAGACTATAAATATCAACAGTCATTCATAGGGTGGTGGGTGTCATTAGAGTGCTTGGACTGTAAATATCAACATTCATTCATGGGATGGTTGGTGTGTGGGTGTCATTACAGTATTTTGATTGTAAATATCAACAGTCATTCATAGGGTGGTGGGTGTCATTAGAGTGCTTGGACTGTAAATATCAACCGTCATTCATGGGGTGGTGGGTTTGTGGGTGTCATTACAGTTCTTGGACTATAAATATCAACCATAATTCATGGGGAAGTGGGTGTGGGGGTGTCATTAAAGTGCTTTGACTGTAAATATTAACAGTCATTCATGGGGTGGTGGGTGTGTGGATGTCATTACAGTGCTTAGACTGAAAATATCAACAGTCATTCATGGGGTGATGGGTGTGTGGGTGTCATTGCAGTGCTTGGACTATAAATATCAACAGTTATTCATGGGGTGGTGGGTGTGTGGTTGTCATTACAGTGCTTAGACTATAAATATCAACAGTCATTCATGGGGTGGTGGGTGTGTGGGTGTCATACCAGTGCTTAGTCTGTAAATATCAACAGTCATTCATAGGGTGGTGGGTGTGTGGCTGTCATTACAGTGCTTGGACTGTAAATATTAACAGTCATCCATTTGGTGGTGTGTGTGTGAGTGTCATTACAGAGCTTGGACTGTAAATATTAACAATCATTCATGGGGTGGTGTGTGTGTGGGTGTCATTACAGTGCTTGGACTGTAAATATCAACATTCATTCATGGAATGGTGGGTGTGTGGGTGTCATTACAGTATTTTGATTGTAAATATCAACAGTCATTCATAGTGTGGTAAGTGTCATTAGAGTGCTTGGACTGTAAATATCAACAGTCATTCATGGGGTGGTGGGTGTGTGGGTGTCATTACAGTGCTTGGACTGTAAATATCAACCATAATTCATTGGGTAGTGGGTGTGAGGGTGTCATTACAGTGCTTTGACTGTAAATATCAACAGTCATTCATGGGGTGGTGGGTGTGAGGGTGATATTACAGTGCTTGGACTGTAAATATCAACAGTCATTCATGGGTTGGTGGGTGTGTGGGTGTCATTATAGTGCTTGCACTGTAAATATCAACAGTCATTCATGGGGTGGTGGGTGTGTGGGTGTCATTACAGTGCTTGGACTGTAAAAATTATGTCATTCATGGGGTGGTGGGTTTGTGTGGGTCATTAGTGCTTGGACTGTAAATATAAACAGTCATTCATAGGGTGGTGGGTGGCATTACAGTGCTTGGACTGTAACTATCAACAGTCATTCATGGGTTGTGTGGGTGTCATTACAGAGGTTGGACCGTAAATATCAACAGTAATTCATGAGGTGGTGGGTGTGTGGGTGTTATTACAGTGCTTCGACTGTAAATATCAACAGTCATTCATGGGGTGGTGGGTGTGTGGATGTCATTCCAGTGCTTGGACTGTAAATATCAACCATCATTCATAAGGTGATTAGTGTGGGGCGTCATTACAGTGCTTTTACTGTAAATTTTAACAGTCATTCATGGGGTGGTGGGTGTGTGGGTGTCATTACAGTTCTTGGACTGTAAATATCAACAGTCATTCATAGGGTGGTGGGTGTGTGGGTTTCATTACAGTGATTGGGCTGTAAATATCATATAGTCATTCATGGGTTTATGGGTGTGTGGGTGTCATTACAGTGCTTGGACTGTAAATATCAACAGTCATTCATGAGGTGGTGGGTGTGTGGGTGTCATTACAGTGCTTGGACTGTAATTATCAACAGTCATTAATGGGGTGGTGCAAATAAGTCCATCTAAACATTTTGGTTTTAGTAAAATATTTTCAAAATTAATTGAAGACTTGAATTAACTTGAGAACAACGGCATTCAAATTAATAATGATAATTTGAAGGGGACACTATATTGCATTACTTGGGATAACTTGGGGTTTCATGGCATTGGTGCTTTTACAGAAAATTTTTGTAGATATTGTAAAATAACCCTAAAAGAATTTCCTACTGACCCTGTGCATGTTGGTGTAATGAGAACAGTGGAAGACTATACATTAGCAATACAACAACTTTAAAACGAGAACACTGTCAAAATTTTAAATAATGTCATAGGTATTAAATTTAATTATCCATTCAATGCACTGAAATATTATCATGTCTGCAAAGCAGGTTTTCCACCATGCCTGGGTCATGACATTTTTTAGGGTGTTGGTGATTATAATGTTGCTCTGATATTGAAGAATTTAGTAAATGAAAAGAGATGGCTAACTTATGCAGAACTTAATCAGTGTATAATTATGTTTCTTTATCGTGGTACAGATGCTGCCTCAATGCCATGTCAAGTAAATACTTCAGGTACTAAATTAGGTGGTCAGGCTACACAAAACTGGTGTTTAATCAGGCTGTTGCCTGTTATATTATATGGCAAAATAGTTGATGTTAATGATCCTGTTTGGCAGTTGTTCCTGTTATTACGTAACATTACTGAAATTATCTGTGCCCCAAAGTTTGACGACTCTGACCTTGCATATCTAGCAATACTTATTAATGAATATTTAGAAGACAGACAAAGAATTTTTCAAATGACAAACTGAGGCCAAAGCATCATTTTCTAAAACATTATCCAAACCTAATTTTGCTGTTTGGCCCATTAATTCGTTTGTGGACATTACGCTTTGAAAGCAAGCACTGCTACTTCAAAGGATGCATTAAAAGTGCCCATTCCTTCAAGAATGTGTGTCAGACCATGAGTGAAAAACATCAGTTATTACAAGCATACAAACAGGCCAGTTCATATTTTCCCACTGATATAGAGGTTGTAAAAAACATTTTGTTAATCTCAGATACATAAAGTTCAGATATTAAAAAAGCCTTAATGATGTGTCAGATTACTGAAGGTGCAGACGTTAGCTTGGAAGTGACAATAATGGGGACTCCATACAAGAAGGGACACTATGTGGTGTTAAGTAAATGTGAACAGGGTCTAATGTTAGGTGAGATTCAGTTCATAATATTGAACTCCTGTACAAAAGCATAATTTTTAGTAAAAAAAATTCACAGAACAAATTTCCAAGGAGTTGCAATTATCTACAGTATTGAACACCTTCCCATGCTCTTCCTTTAAATGTACAGAATTTTCTAAACTCCTAGATTACTACCCACTGGTTGACTACAAAAGAGGAAAATAATTGTTGATCCCACTCAAACACAATATATCTGCATAAGACTTCCAAGAAAATTGAAAAGGTAATTTAAAGATTATAATTCTATATTCATGTAGACCATTAGATTTCCTGTACAGTACTGTATACCAGTACTACAGTACATTATATTCATCTCCTTTCCCTGGGGCATGATTTCAAGAAAATGACAAAAGGTTGAACTGAAATGGAAGCTAATTGTTAAAGTTCCATACAAAAGATTAAAACATTCTGAACTGGAATTGGTTGTAGCTAAGGACCATGATGGTTATGAAGCTGATGACAGTGATAGTGATACTTGTAGTACAAGTAGTAGAGAGACAGTGATTTACATGACAGGTAAAGTACAGTACTGTACCATATGCACTGTAATTATGAAAACTGCTTATATGAGTAATGTACAGCATACTAAAGTAACTCCACTTCTCTACCTTTAATTGTGTTCTACATTGAATTTTTTACACAAAAATCATAAGTAAAATGAAAATGGTTAAATGACTTCTGTAAACTGGGGTTCGGCTTCCCTGAGCTCAGCTAGCTAAGTTAAACTGTTCTAATGAGATATGGTAGGCCTATGTGCAGTTATGTTAACTTACTTCCTTGGTTTGGATCATTATGGGTTTAATCTAGCAGTAGCTGTTTCATTTTCTAATTATTTTCTAATTATCAGAGACTGGATTGATTGATTTATTTATTGATGCTATTAGGCATCTGGCGGCGCAACAGCAATGGTCATATACCGCCCAACATAAAATGGTCATCTACATCATTAATAAAATATGTAAAAAGATTAAATAATTTTCACTATCTCGAAAGGGAGAAGCAGCATAAATAAAACCCACATCTTCCAAAAAATCATATATTAATGAAATAACCTACTTAAGTTAGATATATAAAAGAATTGAAATATTAACGAAAGAAACATTAAACTTTAACTACCTAAAAATTAATAGCCATAAATACAATAAAATTCACAATTTGTGGAGAAGGCCAGCCTCCTCCACATACGAGAGGGTGTTCTCTCCCACACCACAAGCCTCCTCCCCGAGGACCTGAGAGAGACTGTAAGAACCGTCACCCTCCTGGTACTCAGAGAGGTGCCTTCGACGAAGGTCACCAAGGCTGGGACACTCAACAATAAGATGCTGCACTGTCAAAGGGACCAGACAATCATCACAGTAGGGAGGGTGAGCCCTCTCCATTAAAAAGCCATGAGTCAATAATGTGTGGCCAATGTGCAGACGGACAAGAGCCGTCTCCCACCAGCGGGACAGGCCACTGTAGCTCCACAAACCAAGGTGCTGGCGGATGTCGCGGAGCTTGTTAGCCCCGACGGCATCCCATCTGTCCTGCCAGCAGGAACAAACAGTAGCA
This sequence comes from Petrolisthes cinctipes, assembly GCA_033782935.1. Lineage (NCBI taxonomy): Eukaryota > Metazoa > Arthropoda > Malacostraca > Decapoda > Porcellanidae > Petrolisthes > Petrolisthes cinctipes. The sequence continues at coordinate 2,020,093 of JAWQEG010000163.1, read as the reverse complement.
TCCATGTAGGGTCGAAGGTCCACTGCAGGAACAGGATGATGCCTGGCAGGAGGCCGGGAATTGGAGACCGCAGCCTTAGCCAGGGCGTCAGCCCGCTCATTCCCATCAACACCCACATGGGCCGGGACCCAACAACAAGTGATTTTGCGGCCACGACGACCCAGGAGGACAAGCCACTCAAGAATGGCCAACACCAGAGGATGGGAAGAGTTAAAATTACACAAGGCCTGCCAGGCACTACAGGAATTGCTAAAAATAGTAAACGGAGGCTGAGGGAGAGTAAAATTTACTTGGAGGGCATATAAAATGGCCGAGAGCTCAGCAGTAAAAATTGACATGACAGAAGGGAGCCTGCCGCCACGGCAAAAGTCAGGAAAGACAACTCCAAAGCCAACTCCAGCATCAGACTTTGACCCATCAGTGTACACAGGGAGGGACTCCCTGTGAGTGAAGGCATGTTCTAAAAAGAGGGAACGAGCCACTGGAGGAGAAAGAGATTCCTTCTTGTCTGTAAAGCAGGTGTAGGGAAAAACTTCTGGAAAAAGCCATGGAGCCACCCTGGGGACCCTCACAGGACAAATCTGTAAGTCATCAATGCCCATCTCCTCCATAGCCTTCCTGACCTGGAAGCCAAAGGGCCATGGTGTACGAGAATGTAAAAGGTAGTACTGAGACATGATATCAGATGACACTGCCAAGCAGGGAAGGGAGTCAGAAAGTCGATGTAATCGATGCCAACAACGAACCATCAAGGACTGGCGACGGAGATCATGAGGTGGCTCATTAGCGTCCACCAGGAGACTGGGGATTGGGGACGACCTGAAGGCTCCGGTCGCCAGACGTACTCCAGCATGATGAACAGGGTCTAAAACTCTGAGACGGGCATCGGTGGCAGAAGAGTACACCTCACACCCATAGTCGTGTTTTGACCTAATAAGAACATGGTATAGGCGGAGGAGGGTGGCCCGATCAGCCTCCCAGGATGTATGGCCCAGGGCCCTAAACAGGTTAAGAGCCTTGAGGCAAGAGACCTTAAGTGTACGTAAGTGTGGCACCCAAGTCAAAACCTTGTCAAAAAGGAGACCCAAAAAGCGAGTCTCCTCGACACAGCGTATCCGATGACCATACATGAATAAGTCCGGATCGGGGTGGATGCCTCGGATGCCGCAGAAGTGCATAGCAACTGTCTTGGAAGGAGAAAATCGAAACCCATGAGAACCAGTCCAACGTGACACCCTGTCAAGGGCAAGCTGCATGCGCCGCTCTGCCACTGACATACGGGAAGCAGCAAACCAGACTGTTAGGTCGTCAACGTACATCAAGTTAGCTATACCGTCTGGAAGGGATGAGGCAATGGCAATAATTGCTACTGCAAACAATGTGACACTGAGGACGCTTTCCTGGGGGATGCCCTCCTCCTGTGCAACAGATGCTGAGTGGGTGGTACCAACCCTCACAGAAAAAACTGCGACCACTGAGAAACTCCTTAAGAAATGCGACCCCGCAGGCCATATAAATGGAGCTGCTGCAGGATGCCATATTGCCATGTAGTGTCATAGGCTTTCTCTAAATCAAAGAATACACAGACAAGGTGTTGATGTCGTGCAAAGGCCTCGCATGCAGCAGCTTCCAACCTGACCAGAGCATCTGTAGTGGAACGGTGTTTACGAAAGCCAGACTGGGACGGAGACAGAAAATCACCCCGTTCTAAGAAGTATACCAGTCTGACATTCACCATCTTTCCAAATAGTTTACAGAGACAGGAGGTCAAGGCAATTGGTCGATAACTGAGGGCCACACCAGAGTCCTTGCCCAGCTTGAGGAAAGGAAGGATGGTAGCAACCCTGCACCCAGAAGGGAAGACACCCTCCAGCCAGATTCTGTTATATAAAGCTAAAAGAAGTGAGATCGCCTCCTCACCCAAGTGTCGTAACATTGCATATGGGATGTTGTCTGACCCAGGAGAAGTGTCGCCGCAGAGAGAGAGAGCAAAATGCAGGTCTTTCAGGGTGAATATATGGTTATAACTTTCATTCTCGTTCCCTGAGAAATCCAGGACAGTACGCTCCTTGGCTCTTAACTAATGCCTGACAGCCAGAGGTCGAGAGTCACGGCTGGAGGCTTTTGCAAAAGCCTCCGCCATGGTATTGGCCACTGTCAAACCATCCATGATCTTAATTCCATTGACCTTAAGTACAGGTGGAGAACTAGGAGAAAACTTCCTCGCCATCATACGGACTCGCCTGAACACTTGGGTGAGTGGAGTTTTAGTATTAATTGAAGACACATAGGCCTTCCAAGATGCACGTCGTGCCTCTTTTAAAACTCGTCTAGCCGGAGCCCTTGCCCGTCGGAAGCCTCTTAAAGAGTTGGGTCCCCACGATTGCGACGAAGGCGAGAGAAAGCAGCGCGCTTCTCCCGCACAGCGTTGGTGCAGACTGATGACCACCAAGGGACAGGACGTTTGGGAAAGTAACCAGAAGTTCTAGTGATAGAGTTGAGAGCAGCAGAGTGGAGCATATCAGTGAAATATGTTACAGCCTCGTCAGAGCTACCAAAATTGGCTACAGAAGAGACCGAAGAAGTTAGCTCTCTAAAAAAACTGCCAGTCAGCCTTCTCTAATTTCCACCTAGGAAGACGAGACTGTGGTTCGTACCAGTTATCTTCTAAAAGTATAGGGAAGTGGTCACTGCCATATAAATCAGGCAACACTCTCCAAGTAAAATCCAACAGAGCACTGGGTGAGCAGAGGGAAATGTCAATGGTGGTAAAAGTCCCAGTAGTGCTATTAAAATGTGTCACATCTCCCGTATTTAAAACCCCTAATCCCTCATCCTCTATAAAAGAAGCCAATAAAACACCCCTGGGGTTGACCGAACTGTCACCCCACAGAAGGACACAATTCCACTAAAGGACCTTAAACGGTGTTACTTTAGTACTGATTTTTGGGAAGCCTCACGGAGGTACTTCCCACTACCACCTCGACCTGAGGGTTTACTCAAACAATAAGATTTGTCTAATCCTAGGCCACTAGAAGAAGAGCGAACCCGAGGAGTAGTATGTGGGGCAGTAATTGGGACCCGTAGACGAGTCCCTGAAGCATCTGATATGTTAGAAGATGAAGGTATATGAGCTGGGATATTCTTTGAAACAATTACATTGGTTTTGTCCTGTACAGCAGTGGTATCACTGACACAGGCAGATACATCAACATCCATAATACAGGTGGTAGAATCACTCCGCTGCTCAAGCGGAAGAGAAACTGAATCTTTTGAAGTAACAACATCCGTGGCATCCACATTAACTTCACGCCCCTCTGATGATCCCGAAGGAAGCTTGCGAGGAGGAACTTCTGTTGAATCAAGAGATTCATCAGAGCCACGAAAACGTTTCTGGTGAAATTGAGAGGAAACTATGGATGAGTTCACAGAGATGGTTGCCTTACAAGGTGGAATATCTATAGAGTCAAGTGCCTCAGAGGAACCACGAAGGCATCTCTGTGGCAGTTTAGGTGACTTAAGTTTCCTTATTGGAGAGCGTGTGGCAGCGTGAACCTCTACCACATGGACACCTTTAGCTAAAGTCTGAGAATTGTCATCAGTTGAAGGTTCAACAGAATGAGTGTCTGATAAAGTTTCCAAGACAGAGAAACTATTATGTAGAGTAACCTTAGAAACATTCTCACTCGAGCAAAAAGCAGAAAGCAGCTGCCTCTTGAGAGGGTTGAGAGGGTGCTGCAACCAATTTAGGGCGAAGGGAGGAGGCGTATGTCTTCACACCACCATCCTTCTGTCGCCTGAAGTTGAGTTGCCGTCTGGCACTACCTATGCTAATGAATTGAATATTAGCCAAGTGGAGGATATCCTGCTCAAGGAGGTACATCTTACATTGGCGAGAACGCAAGGGGTGAGCATCTCTGCATTAAAAGCAGTAACTCTCTGACCGACACTCAGAAGTAAGATGTGAGTCAAAAGCAGAACAATTACCACACCGGGAACGGTTGTTGCAGTTCCTCCTCCCATGACCAAACTCATAACAACAGAAACACTGTAGGGGACGCTCAACAAAAGGCTTCCTCAAATGAGGTGGGGTTAATGTTAATGCGATCTGGGATATGCGAGCCATAGAAAGTGAGGATGATCATATTTTTACTGCCTTTCATCTTCGTTACTCGTTGGACACTGTCTGGGCACATAGCGAGAATGTCCTCTTCAGAGAATTCATACAGGTCCTCATTATATATACGCCCCTTGTTATAATTAAATGTTCGATGTGGTTTAATAGATTCAAACATGCTATCAGAAGGACAGGGGAGATTGAGGAGCATCATGGCCTGTGTAAGATCTTTGGCTCTGATTAAAATGCCCGTACCATATTTCTTTATGTGGCCCATTGGTAATAATCCAATTTCTTTCTCCAGATACCGGGAAGCATGGATAAGGTTACCACGTCCCTCCCTGTAGTAAGCCATAAACCAAAAGGGTGTAGGAACCCGACATTCCTTTGGGACATGCTCTACAGAGTCATCAAATATATTAGGGCAGTAGTCATTGTCACTGTCAACTACATTGGTGGACCGCATCATCTGAACTTTACAATGAGTATCCCCCACCGTCAGAGAATCTTTTGCCTCAAATGCTGCTTTGGCAGCAGCATTTGTATTGAAAGTAATATAGCACCGATTAGACCTACAATCACTGTCATATGTGATTCGGATTTGAAGAACTACTCCAAAACACTTAAAAATGGAGTGGATAGCGCCATAGGAAAAGGATGCAAGTACATTCGTTAACATTAACGTGTCCAAATCGCTAACAGGTACTTCGACACAACACACAACCTGCTAGGTCTAGTCTTATTTGCAGCTTTCTGCATATTACCACGACCAGAGAGTGACGTCTCGGGGGCCTGGTCGACCACCGCTCGAGGAAGAGATTGGGGCTTTTCTTTATCCATATATCATTGATTTGATGTTTTTGGCCCCAGGAGCCAAGAGCTACTACCTACCAGGCAGATGAGGGGACCGAGCGCTGGTCGCCGTGGGCGGGGTACCTCTTCCCCCACTGGGCCACTCGTTTTAGAAAGCAGCCCCAATGGCTCGAAAGAATGCCCACGATGGTGCTGAGACCCGCTTCCCCAACATCTCCCGGCCCAGACACCCAACCATCCAACATAGGATGGCCCCTAGAGGGCAGTCCCTATGGAGGGCAGCGCTGTTGGCCCGTACTGGCAGCCTAATGCATGGGAACCATTTAGTCTGGTCTCTCACTGGTGACCTTACTAGCATGGGAAGCCCTCTCTCCCCGAAATCGGGGCAGAGCAGGGGCCGGAGCCCCCTCTAGTCTAGCTCGCCAGGTCTCAGAGACACACAAGCCCCTCTACCATGTCAAGGCGGTTCCCGTTGGGGGGGATCAGAGACTGGAGATGGAGGAAATCAAGGAGACCATTGAAAAAATGTTCTTCCAACCCTTCCTCCACAGTTACTGGAGGAAGTGTGTGAACACCTTATCAGCATTGGTGTAGAAACTGTTAATGATATTCACTATGTGAAAGCATCCCATCTTACACCCATGTAGAAAGAGATTCAAGCACGTAAACTTATTGATAAATGGAAACAAGGTACAGTATAATGCATGCCATATTTTTTTAAGATTAGTTTACCTTACTGTACAGTTCTTGCCTGCATTTAAGACTCAGGTAATATTCTATATTAGCTTATGAGTTGTGTCCTAGCAAACTTGGCCAATCTTTTTTTTTTTTTTACAGTACCGGTACAGTACTGTATATTCAGACACTTGATGTGGGTTGTCATTTAACTGCAGGTCCAATTAAAACAGAGTATCACTGTTGCTTGTTATGTAACTTATTGTTCCCATGTACCCACAAAATACTTATACATCATCTTTTTGATGAAATGTTGTCTCATTTTCTTCTCAATTATGTTTCTTATAAATTAACTCATACAAAAATGGAATGCAGGAAGGAAGAAGTGAAGGAAGGAAGCACTGTGTGAATTATGTACAGTGTTGTGGATGGGCATGTTATTGCATATGGGCTTAAGTACTATGCATAATCAACACCAACATTTTTTATAGGTTTTCTTAATATTTCAGTGGCACCGGCATCACATGAATTATCACACTCATCACAGGAAGATACACACTCATCACAGGAAGATACACACTCATCACAGGAAGATACACACTCATCACAGGAAGATACACACTCATCACAGGAAGATACACACTCATCACAGGAAGATACACACTCATCACAGGAATTATCACACTCATCACAGGAAGATACACACTCACCACAGCAAGATACACACTCATCACAGGAAGATGCACACTCATCACAGCAAGATACACACTCATCACAGGAAGATACACACTCATCAAAGGAAGATATACACTCATCACAGGAAGATATACAATCATCACAGGAAGATACACACTCATCACAGCAAGATACACACTCATCACAGGAAGATACACACTCAATTCAGCCAACTGTTTCAGCTCTAGATGACGGAGAAATCAGTGCCAAGCTACAACCAATCACATTGGGCTCAAGATTATACAATACCTTGGAAAAGATTTTCAAAGACAAATTTGCTCGTTTCCTTAGAAAAAGGACAGAGACCGAAGCCTTCTGCTAGAAGAGAGATAGTGAGAGTGTTGGTGGATGATATATCAAAAATCTCAGAAAGACCAGGGAAGAAATCACTGGCAGTAATTGCTGAGAGAATTGTTAAAACTTATCCAGCATCGTTTTTAGATGAAATTGATGGAACACTTGTTGGAACAGGTTTTGACTCTTTATTTAAACAGTTAATGGCAAGGTTTGATAATATAAATAGAGGGCCTAATAGTAATTCAATCAAAAGAAAAGTAGACTGTTCCCATGAAAATGAAGAAATAGACACTGAGGGAGCTGGTCTAATCAGAAGAGTACAGGTGTGTTTTAATGATAAATATGGGTGTATTAATTATATGCCCAAAGATTATCCGGATGGGGAATCTGAAACAACACAAGAAGACAGGAAAACTTTATGAAAAATTACTGAAAACATTACTGAATAATGAGAGTTTGGAGGACTACATTGACTCCAAATTGACCACAAAAGGTTGATTTCCTTAAGGTGGCATATAGCACATTGTTTTGGGTGATAAATTTAGAGCAATGATTCCTCCAAACTATTCCAGATATTGTATCAATATTTCTGCCTTTATTAAATTGAATAGTGTATGAATATTTCTGCTTTAAACTAAATTGAATAATGCATGAATATTTCTGCTTTAAATTAAATTGAATATTGTATAAATGTTTCTGCTTTAAACTGAATATTGTATGAACGTGATATAAGTTGTTAATGTCAAACTTCCCTAAGTTTGATATACCGTAGGTCTTACCTTGTGAAACTCCGTATAGGCTGTTCAGGTTAGGTCTTGGTAGTCTGCTATGGTTAGGTCCCGCTAGTCTGCAATGGTCCAGATTAGGTTAGATTGGGTTGGGTCGGGTTGGGTTGGGTTGGGTCGGGTTGGGTTTGGTTGGGGTGGGTTAGGTTGTATTAGATTAGGTTAGGTTAGGTATGTATGTCTAAAAACAGGACATTTGCCCAATAAATGGATGTAAAAATTGAACTAATCACTTGAAAAAATCTTGGAAAAGCAATATTTTGTCTGAAAATTTCACACGTGTAGCTCAGAAAATTTACCCAATTTTTTAATTACAAAAAAAAAATTGTATAGACAAGGGAAACCATTATGAAATATGAGTAATAAAAACAACCGGTAATTATCTATTCTATTGCCATTTTCTATTACAATATTTTTATCTTCTTTATTCACAAATTCATAACATTCTAAAACACTTTTATTCGGAAATGCCCCATTTCCAAGTTAGGTCATATTCAAATTTTGAAATTAGTATGACCTTACATGACATAATTAGGGGAAACCACAATCTGACTATCTAACTCAGCTCCTTTTTACTGTAGAGGCAAAATCTCATTACCATCGTATTCCTCGTGTGTTTTTACGTATAATAACCAATTTTCATTGAAATCGTACAACAAATATTATTTTTCCCAATTTTTTTCACCAACTGAGGGATTTTTTTTTTTTTTTTTTTTTTTTCAGAACTTCCTCATACTTTATGTGAACACTCTCCCTAGATACAGCAACACTGTCATGAGCCAAGAACCCCATATCACTGCTAGAAATGGGAAATTGAAATCGCTTGAAAAGGGAGATAAAATTCCTGAGATGAAAAAAATCCTCAAAAATAGGGTAATCATTTATCAAGGAAATGGAAACAACAAAATATGCTCATATATACGTATATCACTTGTGAAAAGCTTCATGAACATGACATAAACACTGTTCGAGCTGTTATCAATTGCACCTGAAAAAGTGGGTCTTGAGAAAACTGCGAATTTATGATATAGGAAAGTTGGGCAGTCTAAAATAGTATCCCCCGTTTCCTTTCCGTACTCTATCATATCTCAAGTATAGAGAATGTGTCTGATGTATGGTAAACTATTATTTTTGCTTATATAACTACGAGAATCTTTATTCCTCGTTCATCACTGACATATACCAGCACAGTATGATACATATAACGATATATTATGATATATTATGCTATATAGCAAAATATTATGATGCATTATGAATAATAAACAGTTCATATGATGGACTGAGAAGGGAGAATGAGATTTGAGATGGGTATGGGAGGTCTTATTTAATTTTTGTGTGTGTGTGTGCATACACTGCAATTATTTGTATGATCATTCACTTATTCATTATTTATTTGTTTATTTACCTATATAATTAGCCTTTACCGACAAGTGTAACTTGTCTCACCCCTGGGGGATTATGGAAGTAGCTGACTCAACGAAAAGGGGTTTATTTTTACCAGGGATTGGCTCTTCCCTTTCCTCCTCAGCTACTTCTACCCTTTTACTCACGTCCTTGCTTAGAAGGCTCCTGCTTCATATGTGGTGCCTTCTTTGGTGACTTTCTTCGTTTCTTCTTCCATTGCCTTTCGTTTCTTTGATCTTCTTTCTTCCTTCTTTTCTTGGCGGCTTTCAAACAATTTGTGTTTTTTCACGTCCTGCCCTGTTCCAATTTTTTTCCTTATTTTTCCAGAAGACACAAGGCCTCCAGAATGCGCAAATCCAAAGTTGAACTCAGTTATGGCCTTAGCAATCAGGTAATGCACCCTCTCCTTTTGATAAAACACAGTTTTAGAGCACTTGCTCCATATGACTGAATTCAGGCATTCATTGGCATTCTGTGTTCGTCCAGTGCACCTTGACAAGAGTTCATCTGTGCTGTACTTTCTCATTATGTCGTACAGGTCACCCTTGAGATCTTGGCGTATTGGGTGGTGAATATGCTGGTCATGGCTTCCAGTAGGCTTTCCTTCAGCTCGAGCTTTGTTGAAGAAGCACCAGGAATCAACTCCTTCTGGGCACAGCTCGTGGCAAGGATCGTCATTGGTGCTACAACAGTGTTCAATTATTGCAAAAATTGCCTTTTTCATCTTCTCCACATCATCCAGGTTACGAATTATGGCATACCTGTAAAAATCCTGGATTTTCCCTAAAGTAACCTGGGTCAGGGATCCTCTTCTCCTCCCTCCAACACCTTCTCCTTTCCTACTCTTTTCTTGTACATAGTCTCTCAATGCCTTCCCAACTCTCTTTGCAACTTGATTGATGCATTCGTCTTTGCGAATTTCCACATCTCCATACACTTTTTCTTTCACTACAGATGAGTAGGTCTTCGAGTCACCATCTGAAATTACACTGGTATATCGAAAGTTACATTTTTCCACTGACCTTTTCCACAGTTTCATCCAACCCTCTGTCTCCATTGCAGGAGAACTTCCATCAAAGTTTTTTTACGCACTGTGGCTGATGTGCAGCATACCAGTCACCTTCTGTTTTTTTATTTTTTTCACATACTCTGCAGTATTTACTCAATACTTCATAGTCCACAACAAGTCCTGTGTCAAAGTGTATGACTGGTACCACACAAAACTTTGCCACAAACCCTCTCTTTGACCAGGAACCATCACATGTCACTGTTATATTCTTCACTTCAGGAGAACCTGGTTGTTCATTTTCAAGATATTCATGGACGAGTTCCCGTGCTCGTCTCAAACTCACTTCACCATCTTGGATTCCTTTTGCCTCAATTTCTCGGGCAATGTAAAAGAACCTGGTACTTGACATTATTTTCATCTCGAACACTTTTTCCATGTCCTCAAGTGTTTTATAGCCATTGTTTTCTAGGCCAAATTCTACGAACTTCATATTCACATCATACTTGCCCTGTGGTTCGTACCTGAAGGAGGTCCAGGCAACAGACGTCTCGCCACACACATTACACTCGCACACGATTTTTGTTCGCTGCACCAAGTCGCCTTCCTACACTGGGGATACCCAATGCAATATTTCTACACTTTTCACATTTTTTTTTTTGAAATTTTGAAACAATTTTCTCTTCGAAATCATGACATATTCGTCTTTCACTCTGTCAAGAGGAACAGCGATACTTTCTTGCAGCCGTCTCTTCACAGCGGCTGGTGACACTTGGGTTGTCCCCTCCTCTTGTGGTTGTGGTTGCTCCCCCGATGGTCCTGGTTGTGGCTGGGGTTGTGGTTGCTCCCCCGATGGTCCTGGTTGTGGCTGGGGTTGTGGTTGCTCCCCTGATGGTCCTGGTTGTTGCTGGGGTTGTGGTTGCTCCCCTGCTTTTTCTGCAATAGCAGCCAGGGCCTTCTCCTTCTTCTTCCTCGCTATATCAGCCATCTTTCTTCTAAGCTTTGACTTGGGTCCCATCTTGAGAAAAAGATTGCTTGCTTGCTTGATTTGAGCTCGTACAATAATACTCGACAGAGTCTGGAGTAAAAGTGAAGGAAAGTGGTAGTGGTAGGATGCGCTGTTTATGGTCGCGTTCTGAATCCTTTGAGACAACTTGAGGGTAAAGGCTAATTTCATTTTACATTTCTGTTTTTTTCCTTTTTTCATTCACAGTGAGTTTCATATAGAGTATTCTACATAAAAAAAAAACACACACACACATGTATGTGTATTTGTATATGGGTTTGTTATATAGTCTACGACTGTTCAGAAAATGAATAGAGTGTGTATTGAAGACATCTACGTGTAATTTGAATGCAGCCTGGCCAGGGGTAGGCCTCCTTATCAGCCGTGGTTGACCGTGTGAAGAAAGGTCGCGATATGGGTAGTGAACAAGGTTGGAGGTTATGGGGTTGGGGATTGGGAGTTAAGGGGAGAGAGTTATGGGGTGGGGGTTATGTGATTGGGGTTATGGGTTGGGAGTTATGGGGTGGGGGTTATGGGGTTGGGGGTTATGAGTTAGGGGTTATGAGGTGGGGGTTATGGGGTGGGGGTTATGAGGTGGGGATTATGGGGTGGGGGTTATGGGGTGGGGATCATGGGTTGAGGGTTATGGGGTGGGGTTTATGGGGTTGGGGGTTATGGGTTGGGGGTTATGGGGTGGGGGTTATGGGGTTGGGGGTTATGAGTTAGGGGTTATGAGGTGGGGGTTATGGGGTGGGGGTTATGAGGTGGGGATTATGGGGTGGGGGTTATGGGGTGGAGTTTATGGGATGGGGGTTGTTGGGTGGGGGTTGTGGGGTGGGGGTTGTGGGATGGGGGTTATGAGGTTGGGGGTTGTGGGGTGGGGGTTAAGGGGTTGGGGGTTGTGGGGTGGGGTTCATGGGGTGGGGGTTATGGGGTGGGGATTATGGGGTGGGGGTTGTGGGGTGGGGGTTATGGGATGGTGGTTGTGGGGAGGGGGTTGTGGGGTGGGGGTTATGTGGTTCGGGGTTGTTGGGTGGGGGTTGTGGGGTGGGGGTTGTGGGGTGGGGGTTATGGGGTTGGGGGTTGTGGGGTGGGGTTTATGGGGTTGGGGGTTATGGGGTGGGGGTTATGGGATGGTGGTTGTGGGGTGGGGGTTGTGGAGTGGGGGTTGTGGGGTGGGGGTTGTGGGGTGGGGGTTATGGGGTTGGGGGTTGTGGGGTAGGGTTTATGGGGTTGGGGGTTATGGGGTGGGGGTTGTGGGGTGGGGATTGTGGGGTGGGGGTTATGGGGTGGGGTTTATGGGGTTGTGGGGTGGGGGTTATTAGGTGGGGTTTATGGGGTAGGGGGTTATGGGGTGGGGTTTATGGGGATGGGGGACATAATAATACTAATCAAATTACTAATTCAATGACCATATATAACATAGGAAACAAAAATGGAATTTCGTGTGTTTGGGGGTAGTTTGGGGGGGGGGGGTTGGAGGGGTTTGAAGGCTGATAAGCAAGTTTGGTTGCTACTACATGATGCGTAGGACCTCAAAGAACATATTTAGCATGGAATTGATAAATGCAAAATTTAGGCCAAAATTATCATGTCAGAGTGTGGTCTCCCCTCCTAACCTAAACTGCAGTAAGCTACCGGAACCTAACCTGGGCAAACTACCGGGAACTAAACGTGGTAAGGACCGTGGCAAAATACGGTAAATATTGAAACAACTGCCGTTATCATGTACGTTTTTTCTACTTTAATTACCCACTTATTTAGACCATTCTAAGACTATTTTCTTCTATGACATTTCCAAGATAGGGCATATTCAAATGGGGCATTTTGAAATTAGCCTAGCCTAACCTAACCTAACCTAGACGCAATCAGACCACAGGGACCTAATCTGGGCAAACTACCGGAATCTAACCTGGTCAAACTACCAGGAAATAACCGTGGTAAAGTACAGGAAATGACTGGGGCAGAATACTGGGACCTAGCCGGATGTGGCAACACTGCTACAAAACGGTAATGGGCCAAACTTTACCTTAAATGGCACCAAACTATGGTAATCTGGGGTAATTACCTTGGAAATGACAACACTGAAGAAATTAGCAATGCTGGTGTAAATAAAAGGGATTATGAGTGTTAACTATTATTATTATCATTATTATTATTATTATCTATTTATTTATTTATCTAGTTATTGGATTCTAAATATTCATTGGTATTTATTCAAATATATTTCATTTTTTTTATAATACTCCTATTGTTATTATTATTGTTATTATTATTACTTTTACATTCATCATCTCAATGTAAACAAACTGGCGGCCATCATGGATTTTGACGTTATTATTGACAGTGTCGTGAAATCAGTGTTGCCATGTAAGAGGCAATTTTTTTTTTAATACTTACAAAAAAAAAAAATAATAATACTTAAATAAATAATACTTAAAAAAAATTAATACTTATTAAAAAATTAATACTTAAAAAAAATTAATACTTACAAAAAGAAAATGAAAAAAAAAATAATACTTACAAAAAATAGTACTTAAAAAAATTGATACTTAAAAAAAATACTAAAATAAAAATAATACTTAACAAAAATTAATACATAAACAAAATTAATACTTAAAAAAAGTAATACAAAAACAAATATATATACTTAAAAAAATAATACTTAAAAAAAAAATTAATACTTAAACAAATGATATTTAAAAAAAATAATACTTAAAAAAATTGTTACTTAAAAAAAATAATACTTAAAAAAAATTAATACTTAAAAAAAAAATTGTTACTTATCAAACCTTGGTTTGGCACTTAAGACTGTCTTAGCCACTAAGGATATTATGGTTAAAGTTTAAAATTTTAGAAGTTACTATTAGGGTGCCAAATCAATCTTTAGATACATAAACAAATTCCAAAGTCAATATGACTTCAGCGGGAAATGTATGTCAGTGTGACCATTTTGGTAACTATAACAAGTAGCAAAAAGAATAACCTAAGTTGGATGTTAGGGAGAATAAAGTCAATGAAGCACCTGTAAAGACTCTCAAAATGACACTTAGCTGTAGGGTTGCAGACACTTCGTTCTCCCAAGGTGAAGAAATGAGGCACGAGAATAGTATGGGTTATCACCAATAGTCAGTCACCCAGTCGAGTACCGGTATAAGGTTTCTTGGATAAGTCAAGAGGATATGTAGAAAAGATCTCGTTAACTGAGAGCTATGACAATCAAGAATAAGGTATAAATGAAAGAACTTGAAGTGACTTGTACTACCACCGGTATTTGACTGGGCGAGATCCAGAACAGAACTGCTTTCCACACTCACTCTCTCCTCCTCCATCACCTCGGATTATATGTTATGAATCATCCCCAAAAGTCTCGAACTGAGGAAAACAGTTTCATACAGTTTTCACAACACAGAAAATTAGATTCATGAACATGGATTCATGTATTCATCGAATCATATCTTAACAAAACTAAATATACAGCATCTAATAATTATAACAAATACATGTATATGTTACACATGCAAAAAATCGATATTTTGGGTGCCCAAAGTCAATATGTGCATGCATCTTCTGTACCCGTTTATATCCCAAATTCAGGCTAAAAAAACAAACAAAAAATCGATATTTTTGTGTCCCAGAAGCGATCTGTACAGTCGGCCACAGTTCTGGCTGTTACAGTCAGCACTACAAACTCCAGTTGTCTGACGTTTGTATCCATGACTTTTCGAATCATGGGCTCGAAGAGTCTCAGGGGTGAAGAAGTGAGACGGTGCAGGAGGCGGAAGAGAGAGGGAGGGAGAGGGGGTACAGACGAGAGAGAAGGACGGGGGAGGAGAAAAGGGGACAGAAATGAGAGAGAGAGAGAGAGAGAGAGAGAGAGAGAGAGAGAGAGAGAGCCGGGTGGAGGAGAGGGTGGGCTGAAGGAGAGAGAGGGGGAAGGGGGACAGAATGAGTGGAGGGTAAAATAGCATAAGCCAACCAATGTAAGATATTGCTTAATATTCAAAAGATAAATTTTATTTTTATATTACTTCGAGAAAGATAATTAAAACCATATAGCCACGTCGGATGTAAAAGAGTTATAAAATGCAATTATCGTTATCAGTGATACGGAGATATCCCATGACATTTGGATAGCAGATATTTTTTCACAGTGCCTTATGTTAACTGAGGTGGGACAGCCAGCATGAAGGAAAAGAGAGACAGGTGAAGATTTAAAAGGAAGCGGCTCAGGTTCAAAGGGTGGCCAAATTCCCTCAAGTATTGCCTACGAAAAAAAAAGAAAAAAAAAATTGTAAGTCATACCTTCTTGCGGGGGTTTCCAGTAACTATACTAGTGATAAACAAAGAAATGTTTCTGTGAAGTAATTTATTCAACAAAGCTTTCATAACATCATCACGAGACAGACAGACAGACAGAGAGAAAGAGAGAAAACCCACAATTTTCGGTAACACTGATTCTGCTCTTTTTCTCTGACCAATGATTGTATAAGTTTATTACTACCTGGCCAGTGTAATAACGTTACTATAATGTCTGCTTTACCTAATTCGCCGTAATAAAAAAAAAAAATCTTTAGTATCAACTATGGAAATTATAAGTGCATTGGTATAACCTAGTGTTTGTCATTCCTTGTATGGCAGCATGGGTCTGGCAATATACAGTATAAATCTTAGCCAGAGTTATTTAACCTATACTATAATGTTAATAAATCGAGTACTGTTAATACTAGTAGTATTACACACCTAATTGTTATAAACAAATTATTTTCAACTTTCGTATGAACAAAATTTGATCGTAGCTCGAGGAGGTTTATCTCTAGGCAACAGGCTAATAACTGCTTGTTTTTATACGCAATAACAAACCGTAACAACAATTGCTGTGACCAAGAACGCCATGAAAGGCAGTATGATGCTTACTTTAACACTCCAGTGTATAATTATAACTATTGTGATCGATATTTATTTAAGTAGCACGATTCACACAGTATGGTATTGAAATAAGTGGCAACTCTGAGTAATCCTATCATGAGAAATTTTATCATTTTCAAACTGAAAAACACACCCGTTTCTGTCCCCCTTTCTCCTCCCCCGTCCTTCTCTCTCGTCTGTACCCCCTCTCCCTCCCCCTTCCCTCCCTCTCTCTTCCGCCCCCTGTACCGTCTCACTTCTTCACCCCTGAGACTCTTCGAGCCCACGATTCGAAAAGTCAGGGATACAAACTTCAGACAACTGGAGTTTGTAGTGCTGACTGTAACAGCCAGAACTGTGGCCGACTGTACATACCTACTCAGTGCTAGAATGTTTTCAAAATATAGGCTCAAAACATGCTAATAATCGATATTTTATGTGTCCAAAGTCGATATGTACATGCATCTTCTGTACCCGTTTTTATCTTAAATTCAGGCTTAAAACACCCGAAAATTCTATATTTTTGGTTCCCAGAAGCGATCTGTACATGCTTACTCAGTGTTAGAATATTTTTAAGATACAGGCCCAAAACATGCTGAAAATCGATATTTTAGTTGCCCAAAGTCAATATGTGTATGCGTATTCTGTACACGTTTATATACCAAATTCATGCTCAAAACACCCGAAAATTCTATATTTTTGGGTCCCAGAAGCGATCTGTACATGCCTACTCAGTGCTTAAATATTTTCAAAATATAGGCCCAAAACATGCTAAAAATCGATATTTTTGGTGCCCAATGTCGATATGTGAATGCATCTTCAGTACTTGTTTATATCTCAAATTCAGGCTCAGAACACCCAAATATTCGATATTTTTGGGTCCCAGAAACGATCTGTACATGCCTACTCAGTGTTTGAATATTTTCAAAATACAAGCACAAAAAGAATTGAAAATAGATATTTTAGGTGCCCAATGTCGATATGTGAATGCATCTTCAGTACTTGTTTATATTTCAAATTCAGGCTCAAAACACCCAAAAATCGATATTTTTGGGTCCCAGAAGCGATCTGTACATGCCTACTCAGTGTTTGAATGTTTTCAAAATATAGGCCCAAAACATGTTAAAATTGATATTTTAGTTGCCCAAAGTCAATATGTGTATGCATATTCTGTACCCGTTTATATCCCAGATTCAGGCTAAAAACACCCGAAAATTCCATATTTTTGGGTCCCAGAAGCGATCTGTACATGCCTACTCAGTGCTTAAATATTTTCAAAATATAGGCCCAAAAAATGCTAAAAATCTATATTTTTGGTGCCCAATGTCGATATGTGAATGCATCTTCAGTACTCGTTTATATCTCAAATTCATGCTCAAAACACCTGAAAATTCAATATTTTTGGGTCCCAGAAGCGATCTGTACATGCCTACTCATTGCTAGAATATTTTCAAAGTATAGGCGTAAAACATACTACAATTCGATATTTTAAGTGAACAAAGTCGATATGTGCATGCATCTTCTGTACCCGTTTATATCTCAAATTCAGGCTCAAAACACCCGAAAATTCGATATTTTTGGGTCCCAGAGGCGATCTGTATATGCCTACTCATTGCTAGAATGTTTTCAAAATATAGGCACAAAACATGCTGAAAATCGATATTTTAGGTGCCCAAAGTCGATATGTGCATGCATCTTCTGTACCCGTTTTTATCTCATCTTCTGGCTCAAAACATCCGAATAATCGAGTTTATTGGGGCCCAGAAGCGACCTTTACATGGCTACTAAGTGCTAGATTATTTTTAAAATATAGGTCAAAAACATGCTCAAAATCAATATTTTAGGTGTCCAAAGTCGATATTTGCATGCATCTTCAGTACTTGTTGATATCTCATATTCAGGCTCAAAACACCTGAAAATTCGATATTTTTTAGTCCTAGAAGCGATCTGTACATGCCTACTCATTGCTAGAATATTTTCAAAATATAGGCGTAAAACATGCTACAATTCGATATTTTAAGTGAACAAAGTCGATATGTACATGCATCTTATGTACCCGTTTATATATCAAATTCAGGCTTAAAACACCCGAATATTCGATTTTATTGGGTCCCAGAAGCGATCTGTACATGGCTACTTAGTAATAGAATACTTTCAAAATACCGGCCCAAAACATGCTGAAAATCAATATTTCATGTGCCCAAAGTCGATATGTGCATGCATCTTCTGTACCCGTTTATATCTCAAATTCAGGCTCAAAACACACGAAAATTCGATATTTTTGGGTCCCAGAAGCGATCTGTACATGCCTACTCAGTGACTGAATATTTTCAAAATACAAGTCCAATACATGCTGAAAATCGATATTTTAGGTGCAAGCATCTTCAGTACCCGGTAATATCTCAAATTCAGGCTCAAAACACACGAAAATTCGATATTTTTGGGTCCCAGAAGTGATCTGTACATGCCTACTCCATTTTAGAGTATTTTCAAAATAGAGGCCAAAAAAAAGCTGAAAATCGATATTTTAGGTGCCCAAAGTCAATATGTGTATGCATCTTCTGTACCCGTTTATATCACAAATTTAGCCTCAAAACACCCGAAAATTTGATATTTTTGGGTCCTAGAAGTGATCTGTACATGCCTACTCAATGCTAGAATTTTTTCAAAATATAGGCCTAAAACATGCTGAAAATTGATATTTTAGGTGCACAAGGTCGATATGTGCATGCATCTTCAGTACCCGTTTATATCTCAAATTCTGGCTCAAAACACCTGAAAATTCGATATTTTTGTGTCCCAAAAGCGATCTGTACATGCCTACTAAGTAATAGAATATTTTCAAAATACAGGCCCAAAACATGTTGAAAATCGATATTTTAGGTGCCCAAAGTCGATATGTGCATGTATCTTCTGTACCCGTTTATATCTCAAATTCAGGATCAAAACACACGAAATTTCGATATTTATGGGTCCCATAAGCGACCTGTACATGCCTACTCAATGTTAGAATATTTTCAAAGTACAGGCAAAAAAACAACTTGAAAATCGATATTTTAGGTGCCAAAATCGATATGTGCATGCATCTTCAGTACCCGTTTATATCTCAAATTTAGGCTTAAAACACCTGAAAATTCGATATTTTTGGGTCCCAGAAGCGATCTGTACATGCCTACTCCGTGTTAGAGTATTTTCAAAATACAGGCCCAAAACATGCTGAAAATCGATATTTTAGGTGCCCAAAGTCAATATGTGCATGCATCTTCTGTACCCGTTTATATCTCAAATTCAGGCTCAAAACACCCGAAAATTCGATATTTTTGGGTCGCAGAAGCGATCTGTACATGCCTACTCAGTAATAGAATATTATCAAAATACAGGCCCAAAACATGCTGAAATCGATATATTAGGTGCCCAAAGTCGATATGTGCATTCATCTTCTGTACCCGTTTATATCTCAAATTCTGGCTCAAAACACCGGAAAATTCGATATTTTTTGGGTTCCAGAAGCGATCTGTACATGCTTACTCAGTGCTAGAATATTTTCAAAATATAGGCCCAAAACATGCTGAAAATCAAAATTTTAGGTGTCAAAAGTCGATATGTGTATGCATCTTCAGTACCCGTTTATATCTCAAATTCAGGCTCAAAACACCCGAAAATTCGATATTTTTGGGTCCCAGAAACGATCTGTACATGCCTACTCCTTGCTAGAATGTTTTCAAGATATAGACCCAAAACATGCTCAAAATCGATATTTTAGGTGCAAAAAGTCGATATGTGCATGCATCTTCTGTACCCGTTTATATCTCAAATTCAGGCTCAAAACACCCGAATATTCTATTTTATTTTGTCCCAGAAGCGATCAGTCCATGCATACTCAGTGCTAGAATATTTTCAAAAAATAGGCCCAAAGGGTGTTGAAAATCGATATTTTATGTGTCAAAAGTCGATATGTGTATGCATCTTCAGTACCAGTTTATATCTCAAATTCAGGCTGAAAACACCCGAATATTCGATATTTTTGGGTCCCAGAAGCGATCTGTACATGCCTACTTTGTTCCAGAATGTTTTCAAAATATAGGCCCAAAACATGCTGAAAATCGATATTTTAGGTGCCCAAAGTCGATATGTGTATGCATCTACTGTACCCGTTTATATCTCAAATTCAGGCTCAAAACACCCGAATATTCGATTTTAGTGGGGCCCAGAAGCGACCGGTACATGCCTACTCCATGTTAGAATATTTTCATAATACAGGCCCAAAACATGCTCAAAATCAGTATTTTAGGTGTCCAAAGTCGATATTTGCATGCATCTTCAGTACTCGTTGATATCTCATATTCAGGCTCAAAACACCCGAAAATTCGATATTTTTGAGTCCCAGAAGCGATCTGTACATGCCTACTCCATGTTAGAATATTTTCATAATACAGGCCGAAAACATGCTAAAATCGATATTTTAGGTGCCCGAAGTCAATATGTGTGTGCATTTTCAGTACCCGTTTATATCTCAAATTCAGGCTCAAAACAACCGAAAATTCGATATTTTAGGGTCCCAGAAGCGATCTGTACATGCCTACTCAGTAACTGAATATTTTCAAAATACAAGTCCAATACATGCTGAAAATCGATATTTTAGGTGCAAGCATCTTCAGTACCCGGTAATATCTCAAATTCAGGCTCAAAACACACGAAAATTCGATACTTTTGGGTCGCAGAAGTGACCTGTATATGCCTACTCAGTAATAGAACATTTTCAAAATACAGGCCCAAAACTAGTTGAAAATCGATATTTTAGGTGCCCAAAGTCAATATGTGTGTGCATCTTCAGTACCCGTTTATATATCAAATTCAGGCTCAAAACACCCGAAAAATCGATATTTTTGGGTCCCAGAAGCGATATGTACATGCCTACTCCATTTTAGAGTATTTTCAAAATACAGGCTCAAAACATGCTGAAAATCGATATTTTAGGTGCCCAAAGTCAATAAGTGCATGCATCTTCTGTACCCGTTTATATCTCAAATTCAGGCTTAATACACCTGAAAATTCGATATTTTTGGGTCCCAGAAGTGATCTGTACATGCCTACTCCGTTTTAGAGTATTTTCAAAATAGAGGCCAAAAAAAAGCTGAAAATCGATATTTTAGGTGCCCATAGTCAATATGTGTATGCATCTTCTGTACCCGTTTATATCACAAATTTAGCCTCAAAACACCCGAAAATTTGATATTTTTGGGTCCTAGAAGTGATCTGTACATGCCTACTCAATGCTAGAATTTTTTCAAAATATAGGTCTAATACATGCTGAAAATTGATATTTTAGGTGCACAAGGTCGATATGTGCATGCATCTTTAGTACCCGTTTATATCTCAAATTCTGGCTCAAAACACCTGAAAATTCGATATTTTTGTGTCCCAAAAGCGATCTGTACATGCCTACTAAGTAGTAGAATATTTTCAAAATACAGGCCCAAAACATGTTGAAAATCGATATTTTAGGTGTCCATAGTCGATATGTGCATGTATCTTCTGTACCCGTTTATATCTCAAATTCAGGATCAAAACACACGAAATTTCGATATTTATGGGTCCCATAAGCGACCTGTACATGCCTACTCAATGTTAGAATATTTTCAAAGTACAGGCAAAAAAACAACTTGAAAATTGATATTTTAGGTGCCAAAATCGATATGTGCATGCATCTTCAGTACCCGTTTATATCTCAAATTTAGGCTTAAAACACCTGAAAATTCGATATTTTTGGGTCCCAGAAGCGATCTGTACATGCCTACTCCGTTTTAGAGTATTTTCAAAATACAGGCCCAAAACATGCTGAAAATCGATATTTTAGGTGCCCAAAGTCAATATGTGTATGCATCTTCTGTACCCGTTTATATCTAAAATTCAGGCTCAAAACAACCGAAAATACGATATTTTTGGTTCCCATAAGCGATCTGTACATGCCTAATCCGTGTTAGAGTATTTTCAAAGTACAGGCCCAAAACATGCTGAAATTCGATATTTTATGTGCCCAAAGTCAATTCGAGTATGCATCTTCTGTACCCGTTTATATCTCAAATTCAGGCTCAAAACACCCGAAAATTCGATATTTGTGGGTCCCAGAAGCGATTTGTACATGCCTACTCTGTGCTAGAATGTTTTCAAAATACAGGCCCAAAACATGCTAAAATCGATATTTTAGGTGCCCAAAGTCAATATGTGTATGCATCTTCTGTACCCGTTTATATCTCAAATTCAGGCTCAAAACACCCGAAAATTCGATATTTTTGGGTTGCAGAAGCGATCTGTACATGCCTAGTCAGTAATAGAATATTATCAAAATACAGGCCCAAAACATGTTGAAATCGATATATTAGGTGCCCAAAGTCGATATGTGCATTCATCTTCTGTACCCGTTTATATCTCAAATTCTGGCTCAAAACACACGAATATTCGATTTAATTTTGGCCCAGAAGCGATCTGTACATGCATACTCATTACTAGAATATTTTCAAAATATAGGCCAGAAACATGCTGAAATTCAAAATTTTAGGTGTCAAAAATCGATATGTGTATGCATCTTCAGTACCCGTTTATATCTCAAATTCAGGCTCAAAACACCCGAAAATTCGATATTTTTGGGTCCCAGAAACGATCTGTACATGCCTACTCCTTGCTAGAATGTTTTCAAGATATAGACCCAAAACATGCTCAAAATCGATATTTTAGGTGCAAAAAGTCGATATGTGCATGCATCTTCTGTACCCGTTTATATCTCAAATTCAGGCTCAAAACACCCGAATATTCGATTTTATTGGGGCCCAGAAGCGACCTGTACATGCCTACTCCATGTTAGAATATTTTCATAATACAGGCCCAAAACATGCTCAAAATCAATATTTTAGGTGTCCAAAGTCGATATGTGCATGCATCTTCAGTACCCGTTAATATCTCATATTCAGGCTCAAAACACCCGAAAATTCGATATTTTTGGGTCCCAGAAGCGATCTGTACATGCCTACTCAGTAACTGAATATTTTCAAAATACAAGTCCAATACATGCTGAAAATCGATATTTTAGGTGCATGCATCTTGAGTACCCTGTAATATCTCAAATTCAGGCTCAAAACACACGAAAATTCGATATTTTTGGGTCGCAAAAGCGATCTGTACATGCCTACTCAATTTTAGAATATTTTCAGAAGACAGGCAAAAAAAAACAAGTTGAAAATCGATATTTTAGGTGCCCAAAATCGATATGTGCATGCATCTTAAGTACCCGTTTATATCTCAAATTCAGGCTCAAAACACCCGAAAATTCGATATTTTTGGGTCCCAGAAGCGATATGTACTATTGCGGACAAAAGTTTCTTTCTACTCCGGATGATAAGTCCTCACGACTGCTGCCCCTTTTCTGGCCGACAGGTTACTGCTTGCTCGAGAACTACACTACCGTGTAAACCAGCAACCGAACAGTTGACTGTCTCGGATTCGGATAGGAAGTAATTTACCCCCCCCCCCTCTCTCTTTGATGTGTATAGCATATACAGTAAATAAATGCATTAGATGATAGGTAATATCAGGTGCAAAACAAAATAATGACTATTGCACAAGAAGATAACCCAGTACTACTATTTGTCAGAAATCACACAAAAGCTGAAATATTTCTAGAATAAACTGAATCATAGTTCATATTCGTGTGATTTTAAGCCCACAGAAGAATGCAGTAAAATGAAAAATGATATACCTCATTTAAAATGCAATGGGAGCAATGACCCTTTGAAAGTAATGTTGGCTGTGTTCACTATTATGGTATCTTTTCAAGGACTCGGTCTGTAGCATACGGCTGTCTCATGACCGGACCACTGTTCGATTCATGCACTTAGATTTTCTCCATATAACCTCTAGTCTATATTTGCAGCACATTTATATATGTTTTTATATTTACTTTTTAAGTCAGTCATGTTTCCACTAGTTAAAAGAAAGTAAGTTTTTTTTTCCCGGACAGTCCATAGGACATCTTATTCACAAAAGCAAAGTTCATTCTTTCTTAAGATTATAATTATTTTCTTCTTAAGCGTTCATTCATGCTCCGAAATCAAAATATAAACTCATACTAATAGAATAGCAACACCATTCACTGTTTCGAAATAAGACTGAAACACAATGGGAGATCAATAATGCAAGCATACGAGCAAGTGCAAACTCTGATATGCCTAGTGAATACAGGCCCTGGCTACGTGTAAAAGGAAAATGGTATATTAATGATACAGTCAGCGTTCAAGATGTTAAATACTAGTACTGGCATTTTCTTCTTGTTTAGTTATTACTTGCTTTGCACCTGATATTACCTATCAACTAATGCATCTATTTATATGCTATACATTTCCTATCCGAATCCGAGACAGTCAACTGTTCGGTTGCTGGTTTACGCGGTGGTGTAGTTCTCGATCCAACAGCAACCTGCCGGCCAGAAATGGGCCAGCAGTCATGTGGACTTATCACCCGGAGTAGAAAGAAACTTTTGTCCGCAATAGTACATGCATACTCCTTGTTAGAGTATTTTCATAATATAGGCCCAAAACATGCTGAAAATCGATATTTTAGGTGCCCAAAGTCAATATGTGCATGCATCTTCTGTACCCGTTTATATCTCAAATTCAGGCTCAAAACACCCGAAAATTCGATATTTTTTGTTCCGAGAAGGGATCTGTACATGCCTACTTCATGTTAGAGTATTTTCAAAATACAGGCCCATAACATGCTCAAAATCGATATTTTAGGTGCAAAAAGTCGATATGTGCATGCATCTTCAGTACCCGTTTGTATCTTAAATTCAGGCTCAGAACACCTTAAAATTCGATATTTTTGGGTCCCAGAAGCAATCTGTACATGCCTACTCAGTAATAGAATATTTTCAAAATACAGGCCCAAAACATGCTGAAATCGATATTTTAGGTGCCCAAAGTCGATATGTGCATGCATCTTCTGTACCCGTTTATATCTCAAATTCAGGCTCAAAACACACGAATATTCGATTTTATTTTGGCCCAGAAGCGATCTATACATGCATACTCATTGCTAGAATATTTTCAAGATACAGACCCAAAACATGCTCAAAATCGATATTTTAGGTGCAAAATGTCGATATGTGCATGCATCTTCTGTACCCGTTTATATCTCAAATTCAGGCTGAAAACACCCGAAAATTCGATATTTTTGGGTCCCAGAAGCGATCTGTACATGCCTACTCAGTGCTAGAATGTTTTCAAAATATAGGCACAAAACATGCTGAAAATCGATATTTTAGGTGCCCAAAGTCGATATGTGCATGCATCTTCTGTACCCGTTTTTATCTCATCTTCCCGCTCAAAACATCCGAATATTTGAGTTTATTGGGGCCCAGAAACGACCTTTACATGGCTACTAAGAGCTAGATTATTTTTAAAAAATAGGCCAAAAACATGCTCAAAATCAATATTTTAGGTGTCCAAAGTCGATATTTGCATGAATCTTCAGTACTCGTTGATATCTCATATTCAGGCTCAAAACACCCGAAAATTCGATATTTTTGAGTCCCAGAAGCGATCTGTACATGCCTACTCCATGTTAGAATATTTTCATAATACAGGCCGAAAACATGCTAAAATCGATATTTTAGGTGCCCGAAGTCAATATGTGTGTGCATCTTCAGTACCCGTTTATATCTCAAATTCAGGCTCAAAACACCCGAAAATTCGATATTTTAGGGTCCTAGAAGCGATATGTACATGCCTACTCAGTAATAGAATATTTTCAAAATACAGGCCCAAAACAAATTGAAAATCGATATTTTAGGTGCCCAAAGTCAATATGTGTGTGCATCTTCAGTACCCGTTTATATATCAAATTCAGGCTCAAAACACCCTAAAAATCGATATTTTTGGGTCCCAGAAGCGATATGTACATGCCTACTCCGTTTTAGAGTATTTTCAAAATACAGGCACAAAACATGCTGAAAATCGATATTTTAGGTGCCCAATGTCAATAAGTGCATGCATCTTCTGTACCCGTTTATATCTCAAATTCAGGCTTAATACACCTGAAAATTCGAAATTTTTGGGTCCCAGAAGTGATCTGTACATGCCTACTCCGTTTTAGAGTATTTTCAAAATAGAGGCCAAAAACATGCTGAAAATCGATATTTTAGGTGCCCAAAGTCAATATGTGTATGCATCTTCTGTATCCGTTTATATCACAAATTTAGCCTCAAAACACCCGAAAATTTGATATTTTTGGGTCCTAGAAGTGATCTGTACATGCATACTCAATGCTAGAATTTTTTTTAAAATATAGGCCTAAAACATGCTGAAAATTGATATTTTAGGTGCCCAAAGTCAATATGTGCATGCATCTTCTGTACCCGTTTATATCTCAAATTCAGGATCAAAACACACGAAATTTCGATATTTTTGGGTCCCAGAAGCGATATGTACATGCCTACTCCGTTTTAGAGTATTTTCAAAATACAGGCCCAAAACATGCTGAAAATCGATATTTTAGGTGCCCAAAGTCAATAAGTGCATGCATCTTCTGTACCCGTTTATATCTCAAATTCAGGCTTAATACACCTGAAAATTCGATATTTTTGGGTCCCAGAAGTGATCTGTACATGCCTACTCCGTTTTAGTGTATTTTCAAAATACAGGCCCAAAACATGCTGAAAATCGATATTTTAGGTGCCCAAAGTCAATATGTGCATGCATCTTCTGTACCCGTTTATATCTAAAATTCAGGCTCAAAACAACCGAAAATACGATATTTTTTGTTCCCATAAGCGATCTGTACATGCCTAATCCGTGTTAGAGTATTTTCAAAGTACAGGCCCAAAACATGCTGAAATTCGACATTTTATGTGCCCAAAGTCAATACGAGTATGCATCTTCTGTACCAGTTTATATCCCAAATTCAGGCTCAAAACACCCGAAAATTCGATATTTGTGGGTCCCAGAAGCGATCTGTACATGCCTACTCAGTGCTAGAATGTTTTCAAAATACAGGCCCAAAACATGCTAAAATCGATATTTTAGGTGCCCAAAGTCAATATGTGTATGCATCTTCAGTACCCGTTTATATCTCAAATTCAGGCTCAAAACACCCGAAAATTCGATATTTTTGGGTCCTAGAAACGATCTGTACATGCCTATTCCTTGCTAGAATGTTTTCAAGATATAGACCCAAAACATGCTCAAAATCGATATTTTAGGTGCAAAAAGTCGATATGTGCATGCATCTTCTGTACCCGTTTATATCTCAAATTCAGGCTCAAAACGCCTGAATATTCTATTTTACTTTGTCCCAGAAGCGATCTGAGAATGCCTACTCAGTGCTAGAATATTTTCAAAAAATAGGCCCAAAGCATGTTGAAAATCGATATTTTATGTGTCAAAAGTCGATATGTGTATGCATCTTCAGTACCAGTTTATATCTCAAATTCAGGCTGAAAACACCCGAATATTCGATATTTTTGGGTCCCAGAAGCGATCTGTACATGCCTACTTTGTTACAGAATGTTTTCAAAATAAAGGCCCAAAACATGCTAAAATCGATATTATAGGTGCCCAAAGTCGATATGTGCATGCATCTTCTGTACCCGTTTATATTTCAAATTCAGGCTCAAAACACCCGAATATTCGATTTTATTGGGGCCCAGAAGCGACCTGTACATGTCTACTCCATGTTAGAATATTTTCATAATACAGGCCCAAAACATGCTCAAAATCAGTATTTTAGGTGTCCAAAGTCGATATGTGCATGCATCTTCAGTACCCGTTAATATCTCATATTCAGTCTCAAAACACCCGAAAATTCGATATTTTTGGGTCCCAGAAGCGATCTGTACATGCCTACTCAGTAACAGAATATTTTCAAAATACAAGTCCAATACATGCTGAAAATCGATATTTTAGGTGCATGCATCTTCAGTACCCGGTAATATCTCAAATTCAGGCTAAAAACACACGAAAATTCGATACTTTTGGGTCGCAAAAGCAATCTGTACATACCTACTCAGTAATAGAATATTTCAAAAATACAGGCCCAAAACATGTTTAAATTCGATATTTTATGTGCCCAAAGTCGATATGTGTATGTATCTTCTGTACCCGTTTATATCTCAAATTCAGGCTGAAAACACCCGAATATTCGATATTTTTGGGTCCCAGAAGCGATCTGTACATGCCTACTTTATTCCAGAATGTTTTCAAAATATAGGCCCAAAACATGCTGAAAATCGATATTTTAGGTGCCCAAAGTTGATATGTGCATGCATCTTCTGTACCCGTTTATATTTCAAATTCAGGCTCAAAACACCCGAATATTCGATTTTATTGGTGCCCAGAAGCGACCTGTACATGTCTACTCCATGTTAGAATATTTTCATAATACAGGCCCAAAACATGCTCAAAATCAGTACTTTAGGTGTCCAAAGTCGATATGTGCATGCATCTTCAGTACCCGTTAATATCTCATATTCAGGCTCAAAACACCCGAAAATTCGATATTTTTGGGTCCCAGAAGCGATCTGTACATGCCTACTCAGTAACAGAATATTTTCAAAATACAAGTCCAATACATGCTGAAAATCGATATTTTAGGTGCATGCATCTTCAGTACCCGGTAATATCTCAAATTCAGGCTAAAAACACACGAAAATTCGATACTTTTGGGTCGCAAAAGCAATCTGTACATACCTACTCAGTAATAGAATATTTCAAAAATACAGGCCCAAAACATGTTTAAATTCGATATTTTATGTGCCCAAAGTCGATATGTGTATGTATCTTCTGTACCCGTTTATATCTCAAATTCAGGCTCAAAACACCCGAATATTCGATATTTTTGGGTCCCAGAAGCGATCTGTACATGCCTACTTTGTTCCAGAATGTTTTCAAAATATAGGCCCAAAACATGCTGAAAATCGATATTTTAGGTGCCCAAAGTTGATATGTGCATGCATCTACTGTACCCGTTTATATTTCAAATTCAGGCTCAAAACACCCGAATATTCGATTTTATTGGGCCCCAGAAGCGACCTGTACATGCCTACTCCATGTTAGAATATTTTTATAATACAGGCCCAAAACATACTCAAAATCAGTATTTTAGGTGTCCAAAGTCGATATGTGCATGCATCTTCAGTACCCGTTAATATCTCATATTCAGGCTCAAAACACCCGAAAATTCGATATTTTTGGGTCCCAGAAGCGATCTGTACATGCCTACTCAGTAACAGAATATTTTCAAAAGACAAGTCCAATACATGCTGAAAATCGATATTTTAGGTGCATGCATCTTCAGTAACCGGTAATATCTCAATTTCAGGCTCAAAACACACGAAAATTCGATATTTTTGGGTCGCAAAAGCGATCTGTACATGCCTACTCAATGTTAGAATATTTTCAGAAGACAGGCAAAAAAAAACAAGTTGAAAATCGATATTTTAGGTGCCCAAAATCGATATGTGCATGCATCTTCAGTACCCGTTTATATCTCAAATTCAGGCTCAAAACACCCGAAAATTCGATATTTTTGGGTCCCAGAATCGATATGTACTATTTCGGACAAAGTTTCTTTCTACTCCGGATGATAAGTCCTTACGACTGCTGCCCCTTATCTGGCTGACAGGTTACTGCTTGCTCGAGAACTACACTACCGTGTAAACCAGCAACCGAACAGTTGACTGTCTCGGATTCGGATAGGAAGTAATTTACCCCCCCCCCCTCTCTCTTTGATGTGTATAGCATATACAGTAAATAAATGCATTAGATGATAGGTAATATCAGGTGCAAAACAAAATAATGACTATTGCACAAGAAGATAACCCAGTACTACTATTTGTCAGAAATCACACAAAAGCTGAAATATTTCTAGAATAAACTGAATCATAGTTCATATTCGTGTGATTTTAAGCCCACAGAAGAATGCAGTAAAATGAAAAATGATATACCTCATTTAAAATGCAATGGGAGCAATGACCCTTTGAAAGTAATGTTGGCTGTGTTCACTATTATGGTATCTTTTCAAGGACTCGGTCTGTAGCATACGGCTGTCTCATGACCGGACCACTGTTCGATTCATGCACTTAGATTTTCTCCATATAACCTCTAGTCTATATTTGCAGCACATTTATATATGTTTTTATATTTACTTTTTAAGTCAGTCATGTTTCCACTAGTTAAAAGAAAGTAAGTTTTTTTTTCCCGGACAGTCCATAGGACATCTTATTCACAAAAGCAAAGTTCATTCTTTCTTAAGATTATAATTATTTTCTTCTTAAGCGTTCATTCATGCTCCGAAATCAAAATATAAACTCATACTAATAGAATAGCAACACCATTCACTGTTTCGAAATAAAACTGAAACACAATGGGAGATCAATAATGCAAGCATACGAGCAAGTGCAAACTCTGATATGCCTAGTGAATACAGGCCCTGGCTACGTGTAAAAGGAAAATGGTATATTAATGATACAGTCAGCGTTCAAGATGTTAAATACTAGTACTGGCATTTTCTTCTTGTTTAGTTATTACTTGCTTTGCACCTGATATTACCTATCAACTAATGCATCTATTTATATGCTATACATTTCCTATCCGAATCCGAGACAGTCAACTGTTCGGTTGCTGGTTTACGCGGTGGTGTAGTTCTCGATCCAACAGCAACCTGCCGGCCAGAAATGGGCCAGCAGTCATGTGGACTTATCACCCGGAGTAGAAAGAAACTTTTGTCCGCAATAGTACATGCCTACTCCTTGTTAGAGTATTTTCATAATATAGGCCCAAAACATGCTGAAAATCGATATTTTAGGTGCCCAAAGTCAATATGTGCATGCATCTTCTGTACCCGTTTATATCTCAAATTCAGGCTCAAAACACCCGAAAATTCAATAATTTTTTGTTCCCAGAAGGGATCTGTACATGCCTACTTCGTGTTAGAGTATTTTCAAAATACAGGCCCAAAACATGCTCAAAATCAATATTTTAGGTGCAAAAAGTCGATATGTGCATGCATCTTCAGTACCCGTTTGTATCTTAAATTCAGGCTCAGAACACCTTAAAATTCGATATTTTTGGGTCCCAGAAGCAATTTGTACATGCCTACTCAGTGCTAGAATATTTTCAAAATATAGGCCCAAAACATGCTACAATTTGATATTTTGGGTGCCCAAAGTCGATATGTGCATGCATCTTCTGTACCCGATTATATCTCAAATTCAGGCTCAAAACACCCGAAAATTCGATATTTTTGGGTCCCAGAAGCGATCTGTACATGCCTACTCAGTAATAGAATATTTTCAAAATACAGGCCCAAAACATGCTGAAATCGATATTTTAGGTGCCCAAAGTCGATATGTGCATGTATCTTCTGTACCCGTTTATATCTCAAATTCAGGCTCAAAACACACGAATATTCGATTTTATTTTGGCCCAGAAGCGATCTGTACATGCATACTCATTGCTAGAATATTTTCAAGATACAGACAGAAAATATGCTCAAAATTGATATTTTAGGTGCAAAAAGTCGATATGTGCATGCATCTTCAGTAACCGTTTATATATAAAATTTAGGCTCAAAACACCCGAATATTCGATTTTATTTTGGCCCAGAAGCGATCTGTACATACTTACTCCATGTTAGAATATTTTCATAATACAGGCCAAAAACATGCTAAAATCGTTATTTTAGGTGCCCAAAGTCAATATGTGTATGCATCTTCAGTACCCGTTTATATCTCAAATTCAGGCTCAAAACACCCGAATATTCGATTTTGTTTTAGCCCAGAAGCGATCTGTACATGCCTACTCATTGCTAGAATATTTTCATAATACAGGCCAAAAACATGCTAAAATCAATATTTTAGGTGCCCAAAGTCAATATGTGTATGCATCTTCAGTACCCGATTATATCTCAAATTCAGGCTCAAAACACCCGAATATTCTATTTTATTTTGGCCCAGAAGCGATCTGTACATGCCTACTCATTGCTAGAATATTTTCAAAATATAGGCCCGAAACATGCTGAAAATGAATATTTTAGGTGGAAAAAGTCGATATTTGCATGCATCTTCAGTACCCGTTTATATCTCAAATTCAGGCTTAAAACACCCGAAAATTCGATATTTTTGGGTCCCAGAAGCGATCTGTACATGCCCACTCAGTGCTAGAATGTTTTCAAAATACAGACCCAAAACAAGTTGAAAATCGATATTTTAGGTGCCCAAAGTCGATATGTGCATGCATCTTCTGTACCCGTTTATATCTCAAATTCAGGCTCAAAACACACGAATATTCGATTTTATTTTGGCCCAGAAGCGATCTGTACATGCCTACTCATTGCTAGAATATTTTCAAGATACAGACACAAAATATGCTCAAAATTGATATTTTAGGTGCAAAAAGTCGATATGTGCATGCATCTTTAGTAACCGTTTATATATAAAATTTAGGCTCAAAACACCCGAATATTGGATTTTATTTTGGCCCAGAAGCGATCTGTACATGCCTACTCAGTAATAGAATATTTTCAAGATTCAGGCCAAAAACATGCTGAAAATCGATATTTTAGGTTTCCAAAGTCGATATGTGCATGCATGTTCAGTGCCCGTTTATATCTCAAATTCAGGCTTAAAACACAAGAATATTCGATTTTGTTTTGGCCCAGAAGCAATCTGTACATGCCTACTCATTGCTAGAATATTTTCATAATACAGGCCAAAAACATGCTAAAATCAATATTTTAGGTGCCCAAATTCAATATGTGTATGCATCTTCAGTACCCGTTTATATCTCAAATTCAGGCTCAAAACACCCGAATATTAGATTTTATTATAGCCCAGAAGCGATCTGTACCTGCCTACGCAGTAATAGGATTTTTTTTTAAATACAGGCCCAAAACATGCTGAAAATCGATATTTTAGGTGCCCAAAGTCGATATGTGCATGCATCTTCTGTACCCGTTTATATCTCAAATTCAGGCTCAAAACACCCGAATATACAATATTATTGGCGCCCAGAAGCGATCTGAACATGCCTACTGAGTGACAGAATATTTTCAAAATACAGGCCCAAAACATGCTGAAAATCGATATATTAGGAGCCCAAAGTCGATATGTGCATGCATCTTCCCGTATCCGTTTATATCTCAAATTCAGGCTCAAAACACTCGAATATTCGATTTTATTGGGGCCCAGAAGCGATCTGTACATGCCTACTCAGTGACAGAATATTTTCAAAATACAGGCCCAAAACATGCTGAAAATCGATATTTTAGTTGCAAAAAGTCGATATGTGCATGCATCTTCAGTACCCGTTTATATCTCAAATTCGGGCTCAAAAAACCCGAAAATTCGATATTTTTGGGTCCCAGAAGCGATCTGTACACGCCTACTCAGTGTTTGAATATTTTCAAAATACAGGCCAAAAACATGCTGGAAATCGATATTTTAGGTTCCCAAAGTTAATATGTGCATGCATTTTCTGTACCCGTTTCTATCCCATATTCGTGTTCAAAACACCCAAAAATTCGATATTTTTGGGTCCCAGAAGCTATCTGTATATGCCTACTTCGTGTTAGAATATTTTTAAGATTCAGGCCGAAAACATGCTGAAAATCAATATTTTAAGTGCCCAAAGTCGATATGTGCATGCATCTTTAGTACCCGATTATATCTCAAATTCAGTCTAAAAACACCCGAAAATTCGATTTTATTTTGGCCCAGAAGCGATCTGTACATGCCTACTCAGTGCTAGAATATTATCTAAATATAAGCCCAAAACATGCTGAAAATCGATATATTAGGTGCCCAAAGTCGATATGTATATGCACCTTTTGTACCCGTTTATATCTCAAATTCAGGCTCAAAACACCCGAATATTCAATTTTATTGGGGCCCAGAAGCGATCTGTACATGCCTACTCAGTGACAGAATTTTTTCAAAATACAGACCCAAAACAAGCTGAAAATCGATATTTTGGTGCCCAAAGTCGATATGTGCATGCATCTTCAGTACCCGTTTATATCTCAAATTCTGGCTCAAAACACCCGAAAATTCGATATTTTTTAGTCTCAAAAGCGATCTGTACATACCTACTCCATGTTAGAATATTTTCATAATACAGGCCAAAAACATGCTAAAATCGATATTTTAGGTGCCCAAAGTCAATATGTGTATGCATCTTCAGTACCCGTTTATATCTCAAATTCAGGCTCAAAACACCCGAATATCCGATTTTGTTTTGGCCCAGAAGCAATCTGTACATGCCTACTCATTGCTAGAATATTTTCATAGTACAGGCCAAAAACATGCTAAAATCAATATTTTAGGTGCCCAAAGTCAATATGTGTATGCATCTTCAGTACCCGTTTATATCTCAAATTCAGGCTAAAAACACCCGAATATTCGATTTTATTTTGGCCAAGAAGCGATCTGTACATGCCTACACATTGCTAGAATATTTTCAAACTACAGGCCCGAAACATGCTGAAAATGAATATTTTAGGTGCAAAAAGTCGATATGTGCATGCATCTGCAGTACCCGTTTATATCTCAAATTCAGGCTTAAAACACCCGAAAATTTGATATTTTTGGGTCCCAGAAGCGATCTGTACATGCATACTCAGTGCTAGAATGTTTTCAAAATATAGGCCCAAAAAATGCTGAAAATCGATATTTTAGGTGACCAAAGTCGATATGTGAATGCATCTTCTGTCCCCGTTTATATATCAAATTCAGGCGCAAAACACCCAAATATTCGATTTTATTTTGGCCCAGAAGCGATCTGTACATGCCTACTCAGTGCTAGAATATTTTCAAAATATAAGCCCAAAACATGCTTAAAATCGATATATTAGGTGCCTAAAGTCGATATGTGCTTGCATCTTTTGTACCCGTTTATATCTCAAATTTAGGCTCAAAACACCCGAATATTCAATTTTATTGGGGCCCAGAAGCGATCTGTACATGCATACTCAGTGACAGAATTTTTTCAAAATACAGACCCAAAACAAGCTGAAAATCGATATTTTGGTTCCCAAAGTCGATATGTGCATGCATCTTCAGTACCCGTTTATATCTCAAATTCTGGCTCAAAACACCCGAAAATTCGATATTTTTTAGTCCAAAAAGTGATCTGTACATACCTACCCCATGTTAGAATATTTTCATAATACAGGCCAAAAACATGCTAAAATCGATATTTTAGGTGCCGAACGTCAATATGTGTATGCATCTTCAGTACCCGTTTATATCTCAAATTCAGGTTCAAAACACCCGAATATCCGATTTTGTTTTGGCCCAGAAGCAATCTGTACATGCCTACTCATTGCTAGAATATTTTCAAAATACAGGCCAAAAACATGCTAAAATCAATATTTTAGGTGCCCAAAGTCAATATGTGTATGCATCTTCAGTACCCATTTATATCTCAAATTCAGGCTCAAAACACCCGAATATTCGATTTTATTTTGGCCAAGAAGCGATCTGTACATGCCTACACATTGCTAGAATATTTTCAAACTATAGGCCCGAAACATGCTGAAAATGAATATTTTAGGTGCAAAAAGTCGATATGTGCATGCATCTGCAGCACCCGTTTATATCTCAAATTCAGGCTTAAAACACCCGAAAATTCAATATTTTTGGGTCCCAGAAGCGATCTGCACATGCCTACTCAGTGGTAGAATGTTTTCAAAATATAGGCCCAAAACATGCTAAAAATCGATATTTTAGGTGCCCAAAGTCGATATGTGCATGTATCTTCTGTACCCGTTTATATCTCAAATTCAGGCTCAAAACACACGAATATTCGATTTTATTTTGGCCCAGAAGCGATCTGTACATGCCTACTCAGTGCTAGAATATTTTCTAAATATAAGCCCAAAACATGCTGAAAATCGATATATTAGGTGCCCAAAGTCGATATGTGTATGCATCTTTTGTACCCGTTTATATCTCAAATTCAGGCTCAAAACACCCGAAAATTCGATATTTTTTAGTCCCAGAAGCGATCTGTACATACCTACTCCATGTTAGAATATTTTCATAATACAGGCCAAAAACATGCTAAAATCGATATTTTAGGTGCCCAAAGTCAATATGTTTATGCATCTTCAGTACCCGTTTATATCTCAAATTCAGGCTCAAAACACCCGAATATCCAATTTTGTTTTGGCCCAGAAGCAATCTGTACATGCCTACTTATTGCTAGAATATTTTCATAGTACAGGCCAAAAACATGCTAAAATCAATATTGTAGGTGCCCAAAGTCAATATGTGTATGCATCTTCTGTACCCGTTTATATATCAAAATCATGCTTAAAACACCCGAAAATTCGATATTTTTGAGTCCCAGAAGCGATCTGAGAATGCCTACTCAGTGCTAGAATGTTTTCAAAATATAGGCCCAAAACATGCTAAAAATCGATATTTTATGTGCCCAAAGTTGATATGTGCATGCATTTTTTGTACCCGTTTATATCTCAAATTCAGGCTCAAAACATCCGAATATTCGATTTTATTGGGGCCCAGAAGCGATCTGTACCTGCCTGTGCAGTAATAGAATATTTTCAAGATTCAGGCACAAAACATGCTGAAAATCGATATATTAGGTGCCGAAAGTCGATATGAGCATGAATCTTCTGTACCCGTTTATATCTCAAATTCAGGCTTAAAACGCCCTAATATTCGATTTTATTGGGGCCCAGAAGCGATCTGTACATGCCTACTCAGTGACAGAAAATTTTCAAAATACAGGCCCAAAACATGCTGAAAATCGATATTTTAGGTGCCCAAAGTCGATTTGTGCATGCATCTTCAGTACCCGTTTATATCTCAAATTCGGGCTCAAAACACCCGAATATTCGATTTTTTTTTGTCCCAGAAGCGATCTGTACATGCCTACTCAGTGGTGGAATATTTTTAAGATTCAGGCCCAAAACATGCTGAAAATCGATATTTTAGGTGCCCAAAGTCGATATGTGCATGCATCTTCAGTACCTGTTTATATCTCAAATTCGGGCTAAAAAAACCCGAATGTTCGATATTTTTGGGTCCCAGAAGCGATCTGTACATGCCTACTCATTGACAGAATATTTTCAAGATACAGGCCCAAAACATGCTGAAAATCGATATTTCAGGTGCCCAAAGTCGATATGTGTATGCATCTTCAGTACCCGTTTATATCTCAAATTCGGGCTCAAAAAACCCGAAAATTCGATATTTTTCGGTCCCAGAAGCGATCTGTTCACGCCTACTCAGTGTTAGAATATTTTCAAAATATAGGCCAAAAACATGCTGGAAATCAATATTTTAGGTTCCCAAAGTTAATATGTGCATGCATTTTCTGTACCCGTTTCTATTCCATATTCGTGTTCAAAACACCCAAAAATTCGATATTTTTGGGTCCCAGAAGCTATCTGTATATGCCTACTTCGTGTTAGAGTATATTCAATATACAGGCCCAAAACATGCTGAAAATCGATAATTTAGGTGCCCAAAGTCAATATGTGTATGCATCTTCAGTACCCGTTTATATCTCAAATTCAGGCTTAAAACACCCGAAAATTCGATATTTTAGGGTCCCAGAAGCGATCTGTACATGCATACTCAGTGCTAGAATGTTTTCAAGATATTCGCCCAAAACATGCTGAAAATCTATATTTTATGTGCCCAAAGTCGATATGTGCATGCATCTTCTGTACCCGTTTATATCTCAAATTCAGGCTCAAAACACCCGAATATACAATATTATTGGCGCCCAGAAGCGATCTGAACATGCCTACTGAGTGACAGAATATTTTCAAAATACAGGCCCAAAACATGCTGAAAATCGATATATTAGGAGCCCAAAGTCGATATGTGCATGCATCTTCCCGTATCCGTTTATATCTCAAATTCAGGCTCAAAACACTCGAATATTCGATTTTATTGGGGCCCAGAAGCGATCTGTACATGCCTACTCAGTGACAGAATATTTTCAAAATACAGGCCCAAAACATGCTGAAAATCGATATTTTAGTTGCAAAAAGTCGATATGTGCATGCATCTTCAGTACCCGTTTATATCTCAAATTCGGGCTCAAAAAACCCGAAAATTCGATATTTTTGGGTCCCAGAAGCGATCTGTACACGCCTACTCAGTGTTTGAATATTTTCAAAATACAGGCCAAAAACATGCTGGAAATCGATATTTTAGGTTCCCAAAGTTAATATGTGCATGCATTTTCTGTACCCGTTTCTATCCCATATTCGTGTTCAAAACACCCAAAAATTCGATATTTTTGGGTCCCAGAAGCTATCTGTATATGCCTACTTCGTGTTAGAATATTTTTAAGATTCAGGCCGAAAACATGCTGAAAATCAATATTTTAAGTGCCCAAAGTCGATATGTGCATGCATCTTTAGTACCCGTTTATATCTCAAATTCAGTCTAAAAACACCCGAAAATTCGATTTTATTTTGGCCCAGAAGCGATCTGTACATGCCTACTCAGTGCTAGAATATTATCTAAATATAAGCCCAAAACATGCTGAAAATCGATATATTAGGTGCCCAAAGTCGATATGTATATGCACCTTTTGTACCCGTTTATATCTCAAATTCAGGCTCAAAACACCCGAATATTCAATTTTATTGGGGCCCAGAAGCGATCTGTACATGCCTACTCAGTGACAGAATTTTTTCAAAATACAGACCCAAAACAAGCTGAAAATCGATATTTTGGTGCCCAAAGTCGATATGTGCATGCATCTTCAGTACCCGTTTATATCTCAAATTCTGGCTCAAAACACCCGAAAATTCGATATTTTTTAGTCTCAGAAGCGATCTGTACATACCTACTCCATGTTAGAATATTTTCATAATACAGGCCAAAAACATGCTAAAATCGATATTTTAGGTGCCCAAAGTCAATATGTGTATGCATCTTCAGTACCCGTTTATATCTCAAATTCAGGCTAAAAACACCCGAATATTCGATTTTATTTTGGCCAAGAAGCGATCTGTACATGCCTACACATTGCTAGAATATTTTCAAACTATAGGCCCGAAACATGCTGAAAATGAATATTTTAGGTGCAAAAAGTCGATATGTGCATGCATCTGCAGTACCCGTTTATATCTCAAATTCAGGCTTAAAACACCCGAAAATTTGATATTTTTGGGTCCCAGAAGCGATCTGTACATGCATACTCAGTGCTAGAATGTTTTCAAAATATAGGCCCAAAAAATGCTGAAAATCGATATTTTAGGTGACCAAAGTCGATATGTGAATGCATCTTCTGTACCCGTTTATATATCAAATTCAGGCGCAAAACACCCAAATATTCGATTTTATTTTGGCCCAGAAGCGATCTGTACATGCCTACTCAGTGCTAGAATATTTTCAAAATATAAGCCCAAAACATGCTTAAAATCGATATATTAGGTGCCGAAAGTCGATATGTGCTTGCATCTTTTGTACCCGTTTATATCTCAAATTTAGGCTCAAAACACCCGAATATTCAATTTTATTGGGGCCCAGAAGCGATCTGTACATGCATACTCAGTGACAGAATTTTTTCAAAATACAGACCCAAAACAAGCTGAAAATCGATATTTTGGTTCCCAAAGTCGATATGTGCATGCATCTTCAGTACCCGTTTATATCTCAAATTCTGGCTCAAAACACCCGAAAATTCGATATTTTTTAGTCCAAAAAGTGATCTGTACATACCTACCCCATGTTAGAATATTTTCATAATACAGGCCAAAAACATGCTAAAATCGATATTTTAGGTGCCGAACGTCAATATGTGTATGCATCTTCAGTACCCGTTTATATCTCAAATTCAGGTTCAAAACACCCGAATATCCGATTTTGTTTTGGCCCAGAAGCAATCTGTACATGCCTACTCATTGCTAGAATATTTTCAAAATACAGGCCAAAAACATGCTAAAATCAATATTTTAGGTGCCCAAAGTCAATATGTGTATGCATCTTCAGTACCCATTTATATCTCAAATTCAGGCTCAAAACACCCGAATATTCGATTTTATTTTGGCCAAGAAGCGATCTGTACATGCCTACACATTGCTAGAATATTTTCAAACTATAGGCCCGAAACATGCTGAAAATGAATATTTTAGGTGCAAAAAGTCGATATGTGCATGCATCTGCAGCACCCGTTTATATCTCAAATTCAGGCTTAAAACACCCGAAAATTCAATATTTTTGGGTCCCAGAAGCGATCTGCACATGCCTACTCAGTGGTAGAATGTTTTCAAAATATAGGCCCAAAACATGCTAAAAATCGATATTTTAGGTGCCCAAAGTCGATATGTGCATGTATCTTCTGTACCCGTTTATATCTCAAATTCAAGCTCAAAACACACGAATATTCGATTTTATTTTGGCCCAGAAGCGATCTGTACATGCCTACTCAGTGCTAGAATATTTTCTAAATATAAGCCCAAAACATGCTGAAAATCGATATATTAGGTGCCCAAAGTCGATATGTGTATGCATCTTTTGTACCCGTTTATATCTCAAATTCAGGCTCAAAACACCCGAAAATTCGATATTTTTTAGTCCCAGAAGCGATCTGTACATACCTACTCCATGTTAGAATATTTTCATAATACAGGCCAAAAACATGCTAAAATCGATATTTTAGGTGCCCAAAGTCAATATGTTTATGCATCTTCAGCACCCGTTTATATCTCAAATTCAGGCTCAAAACACCCGAATATCCAATTTTGTTTTGGCCCAGAAGCAATCTGTACATGCCTACTTATTGCTAGAATATTTTCATAGTACAGGCCAAAAACATGCTAAAATCAATATTGTAGGTGCCCAAAGTCAATATGTGTATGCATCTTCTGTACCCGTTTATATATCAAAATCATGCTTAAAACACCCGAAAATTCGATATTTTTGAGTCCCAGAAGCGATCTGAGAATGCCTACTCAGTGCTAGAATGTTTTCAAAATATAGGCCCAAAACATGCTAAAAATCGATATTTTAGGTTCCCAAAGTTAATATGTGCATGCATTTTCTGTACCCGTTTCTATTCCATATTCGTGTTCAAAACACCCAAAAATTCGATATTTTTGGGTCCCAGAAGCTATCTGTATATGCCTACTTCGTGTTAGAGTATATTCAATATACAGGCCCAAAACATGCTGAAAATCGATAATTTAGGTGCCCAAAGTCAATATGTGTATGCATCTTTAGTACCCGTTTATATCTCAAATTCAGGCTTAAAACACCCGAAAATTCGATATTTTAGGGTCCCAGAAGCGATCTGTACATGCATACTCAGTGCTAGAATGTTTTCAAGATATTCGCCCAAAACATGCTGAAAATCGATATTTTATGTGCCCAAAGTCGATATGTGCATGCATCTTCTGTACACGTTTATATCTCAAATTCAGGCTCAAAACATCCGAATATTCGATTTTATTGGGGCCCAGAAGCGATCTGTGCCTGCCTACGCAGTAATAGAATATTTTCAAGATTCAGGCCCAAAACATGCTGAAAATCGATATATTTGGTGCCCAAAGTTATTATGTGCATTTATTTTCTGTACCCGTTTCAATCCCATATTCGTATTCAAAACACCCAAAAATTAGATATTTTTGGGTCCCAGAAGCTATCTGTATATGCCTACTCAGTGCTAGAATGTTTTCAAAATATAGGGCTATAACATGCTGAAAATCGATATTTTAGGTGCCCAAAGTCGATATGTGCTTGCATCTTCTGTACCCCTTTATATCTCAAATTCAGGCTCAAAAAACACCCAAATATTCGATTTTATTTTGGCCCAGAAGCGATTTGTACATGCATACTCAGTGCTAGAATTTTTTCAAAATATAGGCCCAAAACATGCTGAAAATCGATATTTTAGGTGTCAAAAGTCGATATGTGTAAGCATCTTCAGTACCCGTTTATATCTCAAATTCAGGCTCAAAACACCCGAAAATTCGATATTTTTGGGTCCCATAAGCGATTTGTACATGCCTACTCAGTGCTAGAATTTTTTCTTAATACAGGCCAAAAACATGCTAAAATCGATTTTTTTGGTGCCCAAAGTCAATTTGTGTATGCATCTTCAGTACCCGTTTACATCTCAAATTCAGGCTTAATTAAAACACCAAAAAATTCTATATTTTTGGGTCCCAGAAGTGATCTGTACATGCCTACTCAGTGCTAGAATGTTTTCAAAATATAGGCCCAAAACAAGTTGAAAATCGATATTTTAGGTGCCCAAAGTCGATATGTGCATTCATCTTCTGTAACCGTTTATATCTCAAATTCAGGCTCAAAACACCCGAATATTCGATTTTATTAGGGCCCAGAGGCGATCTGTACCTGCCTACGCAGTAATAGAATATTTTCAAAATACAGGCCCAAAACATGCTCAAAATCGATATTTTAGGTGCCCAAAGTCGAT
This sequence comes from Petrolisthes cinctipes, assembly GCA_033782935.1. Lineage (NCBI taxonomy): Eukaryota > Metazoa > Arthropoda > Malacostraca > Decapoda > Porcellanidae > Petrolisthes > Petrolisthes cinctipes. Next base: position 1,977,870 of record JAWQEG010000163.1, on the reverse strand, counting down.
ATGTGCATGCATCTTCTGTACCCGTTTATATCTCAAATTCAGGCTCAAAACACCCGAATATTCGATTTTATTGGGGCCCAGAAGCGATCTGTACATACCTACTCAGTGACAGAATATTTTCAAAATATAGGCCCAAAACATGCTGAAAATCGATATTTTAGGTGCCCTAAGTCGATATGTGCATGCATCTTCAGTACCCGTTTATATCTCAAATTCGGGCTCAAAAAACCCGAAAATTCGATATTTTTGGGACCCAGAAGCGACCGGTACATGGCTACTAATGCTAGAATATTTTCAAAATATAGGCCCAAAACATGCTCAAAATCAGTATTTTAGGTGTCCAAAGTCGATATGTGCATGCATCTTCTGTAACCGTTTATATCTCAAATTCAGGCTCAAAACACCCGAATATTCGATTTTATTGGGGCCCAGAAGCGATCTGTACCTGCCTACGGAGTAATAGAATATTTTCAAAATACAGGCCAAAAACATGCAGAAAATCGATATTTTAGGTACCCAAAGTCGATATGTGCATGCATCTTCAGTACCCGTTTATATCTCAAATTCGGGCTCAAAAAACCCGAAAATTCGATATTTTTGTGTCCCAGAAGCGATCTGTACACGCCTACTCAGTGTTAGAATATTTTCAAAATACAGCCCAAAATCATGCTGGAAATCGATATTTTAGATTCCCAAAGTTAATATGTGCATGCATTTTCTGTACCCGTATCTATCTCATATTCGTGTTCAAAACACTCAAAAATTCGATATTTTTGGTTCCCAGAAGCTATCTGTATATGCCTACTTCGTGTTAGAGTATTTTCAATATACAGGCCCAAAACATGCTGAAAATCGATATTTTAGGTGCCCAAAGTCGATATGTTCATGCATCTTCTGTACCCGTTTATATCTCAAATTCAGGCTAAAAAAACACCCAAATATTCGATTTTATTGGAGCCCAGAAGCGATCTGCACATGCATACTCAGTGCTAGAATATTTTCAAAATATAGGCCCAAAACATGCTGAAAATCGATATTTTAGGTACCCAATGTCGATATGTGCATGCATTTTCTGTACCCGTTTATATCTCAAATTCAGGCTCAAAACACCCGAAAATACGATTTTATTGGGGCCAAGAAGCAATCTGTACATGCCTACTCAGTGACAGAATATTTTCAAAATACAGGCCCAAAACATGCTAAATATCGATATATTAGGCGCCCAAAGTCGATATGTGCATACATCTTCTGTACCCGTTTATATCTCAAAATCAGGCTCAAAACACCCGAATATTCGATTTTAGTGGGGCCCAGAAGCGATCTGTACATGCCTACTCAGTGACAGAATATTTTCAAAATACAGGCCCAAAACATGCTGAAAATCGATATTTTAAGTGCCCTAAGTCGATATGTGCATGCATCTTCAGTACCCGTTTATATCTCAAATTCGGGCTCAAAAAATCCGAAAATTCGATATTTTTGGGACCCAGAAGCGACCTGTACATGGCTACTAAGTGCTAGAATATTTTCAAAATATAGGCCCAAAACATGCTCAAAATCAGTATTTTAGGTGTCCAAAGTCGATATGTGCATGCATCTTCAGTATCCGTTTATATCTAAAATTCAGGCTTAAAACACCTGAATATTCGATATTTTTGGGTCCCAGAAGCGATCTGTACATGCCTACTCAGTGCTAGAATGTTTTCAAAATATAGGCCCAAAACATGCTGAAAATCGATATTTTATGTGAACAAAGTCGATATGTGCATGCATCTTCTGTACACGTTTATATCTCAAATTCAGGCTCAAAACACCCGAATATTCGATTTTATTTTGTCCCAGAAGCGATCTGTACATGCCTACTCCGTGTTAGAGTATTTTCAAAATACAGGCCCAAAACATGCTAAAAATCGATATTTTAAGTGCCCAAAGTCAATATGTGCATGCTTATTCTGTACCCGTTTTTATCTCAAGTTCAGGCTCAAAACACCCGAAAATTCGATATTTTTGGTTCCAAGAAGCGATCTGTACATGCTTCCTCCGTATTAGAGTATTTTCAAAATACAGGCCCAAAACATGCTGAAAATTGATATTTTAGGTGTCCAAAGTCGATATGTGCATGCATCTTCAGTACCCGTTTATATCTCAAATTTAGGCTCAAAACACCTGAAAATTCGATATTTTTGCTTCCCAGAAGCGATCTGTACATGCCTACTCAGAAATAGAATGTTTTCAAAATATAGGCTCAGAGCATGCTAAAAATCGATATTTTAGGAGTCCAAAGTTCATATGTGCATGCATCTTCTGTACCCGTTTATATCTCAAATTCAGGCTCAAAACACCCGAAAATTCGATATTTTTGGGTTCCAGAAGCGATCTGTACATGCCTACTCCGTGATAGAATATTTTCATAATACAGGCCCAAAACATGCTAAAATCGATATATTTGGTGCCTAAATTCAATATGTGTATATATATATCTTCATTACCCGTTTATATCTCAAATTCAGGCTCAAAACACCCGAAAATTCGATATTTGTGGGTCCAAAAAGCAATCTGTACATGCCTACTCAGTAATAGAATATTTTCATATTATAAGCCGAAAACATGCTGAAAATCGATATTTTATGAGCCCAAAGTCGATATATGCATGCATCTTCTGTACCCGTTTATATCTCAAATTCAGGCTCAAAATACCTGAAAATTCGATATTTTTGGGTTCCAAAAGGGATCTATACATGCCTACTCAATGTTAGAATATTTTCAAAATACAAACAGAAAAACAAGTTGAAAATCGATATTTTACGTGCCCAAGTCAATATGTGCATGCATCTTCCGTACCCATTTACATCCAAAATACAATCTCAAAACACCCTAAAATTCGATTTTATTTTGGCCCAGAAGCGATCGGTACATGCCTACCCAGTGCTAGATTATTTTTCAATATATAAGCACAAAACATGCTGAAAATCGATATATTAGGTGCAAAAAGTCGATATGTGCATGCATCTTTTGTACCCGTTTATATCTCAAACTCAGGCTCAAAACACCCGAATATTCGATTTTGTTGGGGCCCAGAAACGATCTGTACATGCCTACTCAGTGACAGAATATTTTCAAAATACAGACCCAAAACATGCTGAAAATCGATATTTTAGGTGCCCAAAGTCGATATGTGTATGCATCTACAGTAACCGTTTATATCTTTAATTCAGTCCTAAAACACCCGAAAAAATTCGATATTTTTGGGTCCCAGAAGCGATTTGTACATGCCTACTCAGTGCTAGAATGTTTTCAAAATATAGGCCCAAAACATGCTGAAAATCGATATTTTAGGTGCCCAAAGTCGATATGTGCATGCATCTTCTGTACCCGTTTATATCTCAAATTAAGGCTCAAAACACCCGAATATTTGATTTTATTTTGGCCCAGAAGCGAGCTGTACATGCATAGTCAGTGCTAGAATATTTTCAAAATATAGGTCTAAAACATGCTGAAAATCGATATTTTAGGTGTCAAAAGTCGATATGTGCATGCATCTTCTGTACCCGTTTATATCTCAAATTCAGGCTCAAAACACCCGATTATTCGATTTTTTTTTGGCCCAGAAGCGATCTGTACCTGCCTACGCAGTAATAGAATATTTTCCAGATTCAGGCCGAAAACATGCTGAAAATCGATATATTAAGTGCCCAAAGTCGATATGTGCATTCATCTTCTGTACCCGTTTATATCTCAAATTCAGGCTCAAAACACCCGAATATTCGATTTTATTGGGGCCCAGAAACAATCTGTAGATGCCTACTCAGTGGCAGAAATTTTTTTCAAAATACAGGTCAAAAACATGCTGGAAATCGATATTTTAGGTGCCCAAAGTTAATATGTGCATGCATTTTCTGTACCTGTTTCTATCCCATATTCGTGTTCAAAACACCCAAAAATTCGATATTTTTGGGTCCCAGAAGCTATCTGTATATACCTAATCCGTGCTAAAGTATTTTCAATATACAGGCCCAAAACATGCTGAAAATCGATATTTCAGGTGCCCAAAGTTAATATGTGTATGTATCTTCTGTACCCGTTTTTATCCCAAATTCAGGCTCAAAACACACGAAAATTTGATATTTTTGGGTCCCAGAAGCGATCTGTACATGCCTACTCAGTGCTCAAATATTTTTAAAATATAGTCCCAAAACATGCTGAAAATCGATATTTTAGGTGCAAAAGTCAATATGTGCATGCATCTTCTGTACCCGTTTATATCTCAAATTCAGGCTGAAAACACCCGAAAATTCGATATTTTTCGGTCGCAGACGCGATTTGTACATGCCTACTCAGTGCTAGAATGTTTTCAAGATACAGACCCAACATGCTCAAAATCGATATTTTAGGTGCAAAAAGTCGATATGTTCATGGATCTTCTGTACCCGTTTATATCTCAAATTCATTCTCAAAACACCCGAAAAGTTCCATTTTATTAGGGCCCAAAACCGAACTGTACATGCCTACTTAGTGACAGAATATTTTCAAAATACAGACCCAAAACATGCTGAAAATTGATATTTTAGGTGCCCAAAGTCGGTATGTGCATGCATCTTCTGTACCCGTTTATATCTCAAATTCAGGGTCAAAACACCCGAAAATTCGATATTTTTCGGTCCCAGAAGCGATCTGTACATGCCTACTCAGTGCTAGAATAATTTCAAAATATAAGCCCAAAACATGCTGAAAATCGATATATTATGTGCCCAAAGTCGATATGTGCATGCATCTTCTGTACCCGTTTATATCTCAAATTCAGGCTCAAAACACCCGAATATTCGATTTTATTGGGGCCCAGATGCGAACTGTACATGCCTACTCAGTGAAAAAACATTTTCAAAATACAGGTCCAAAACATACTGAAAATCGATATTTTAGGTGCACAAAGTCGATATGTACATGCATCTTCAGTACCCGTTTATATCTCAAATTCAGGCTCAAAACACCGAAAAATTCGATATTTTTGGGTCCCAGAAGCGATCTGTACATGCCTACGCAGTAATAGAATATTTTCAAAATACAGTTCCAAAACATGCAGAAAATCGATATTTTAAGTGCCCGAAGTCGATATGTGCATGCATCTTCTGTACCCGTTTATATCTCAAATTCAGGCTCAAAACACCCGAATATTTGATTTTATTTTGTCCCAGAAGCGATCTGTACATGCCTACTCAGTGCTAGAATAATTTCAAAATACAGACCCAAAACATGCTGAAAATCGATATTTTAGGTGCCCAAAGTCGTTATGTGCATGCATCTTCAGTACCCGTTTATATCTCAAATTCAGTGTCAAAACACCCGAAAATTCGATATTTTTCGGTCCCAGAAGCGATCTGTACATGCCTACTCAGTGCTAGAATATTTTCAAAATAAAGGTCCAAAACATACTAAAAATCGATATTTTAGGTGTCCAAAGTCGACATGTGTATGCATCTTCAGTACGCGTTTATATCTCAAATTCAGGCTCAAAACACCCGAAAATTCGATATTTTTGGGTCCCAGAAGCGATCTGTACATGCCTACTCCTTGCTAGAATGTTTTCAAGATATAGACCCAACATGCTCAAAATCGATATTTTAGGTGCAAAAAGTCGATATGTGAATGCATCTTCTGTACCAATTTATATCTCAAATTCAGGCTCAAAACACCCGAAAATTCGATATTTGTGGGTCCAAAAAGCGATCTGTACATGCCTACTCAGTAATAAAATATTTTCATAATATAAGCCGAAAACATGCTGAAAATCGATATTTTATGAGCCCAAAGTCGATATATGCATGCATCTTCTGTACCAGTATATATCTCAAATTAAGGCTCAAAATACCTGAAAAATCGATATTTTTGGGTTCCAGAAGGGATCTATACATGCCTACTCAATGTTAGAATATTTTCAAAATACAAACAGAAAAACAAGTTGAAAATCGATATTTTAGGTGCCCAAGTCAATATGTGCATGCATCTTCCGTACCCATTTACACCAAAAATACAATCTCAAAACACCCTAAAATTCGATTTTATTTTGGCCCAGAAGCGATCTGTACATGTCTACTCAGTGCTAGAATATTTTCAATATATAAGCACAAAACATGCTGAAAATCGATATATTAGGTGCAAAAAGTCGATATGTGCATGCATCTTTTGTACCCGTTTATATCTCAAATTCAGGCTCAAAACATCCGAATATTCGATTTTATTGGGGCCCAGAAACGATCTGTACATGCCTACTCAGTGACAGAATATTTTCAAAATACAGACCCAAAACATGCTGAAAATCGATATTTTATGTGCCCAAAGTCGATATGTGTATGCATCTTCAGTACCCGTTTATATCTTTAATTCAGGCACAAAACACCCGAAAATTCGATATTTTTCGGTCCCAGAAGCGATCTTTACATGCCTACTCAGTGCTAGAATATTTTCAAAATACAGGTCCAAAACATACTGAAAATCGATATTTTAGGTGCACAAAGTAGATATGTGCATGCATCTTCTGTACCCGTTTATATCTTAAATTCAGGCTCAAAATACCCGAATATTCGATTTTATTTTGGCCCAGAAGCGATCTGTACATGCATAATCAGTGTTAGAATATTTTCAAAATATAGGCCGGAAACATGCTAAAAATCGTTATTTTAGGTGTCCAAAGTCGATATGTGTATGCATCTTCAGTACCCGTTTATATCTCAAATTCAGGCTCAAAACACCCGAAAATTCGATATTTTTTGGTCCCAAAAGCGATCTGTACATGCCTACTCCTTGCTAGAATGTTTTCAAGATACAGACCCAACATGCTCAAAATCGATATTTTAGGTGCAAAAAGTCGATATGTGCATGCATCTTCAGTACCCGTTTATATCTCAAATTCAGGCTTAAATCACCCGAAAATTCGATATTCTTGGGTCCCAGAAGCGATCTGTACATGCCTAATCAGTAACAGAATATTTTCAAAATTCAGGCCCAAAACATGCTGAAAATCGATAATTTAGGTTAGCAAAGTCAATATGTGCATGCATCTTCTGTAACCGTTTCTATCCCATATTTGGGCTCAAAACACCCCAAAATTCGATATTTTTGGGTCCCAGAAGCGATCTGTATATGCCTACTCCGTGTTAGAGTATTTTCAATATACAGGCCCAAAACATGCTGAAAATCGATATTTTAGGTGCCCAAAGTCGATATGTGCATGCATCTTCTGTACCCGTTTATATCTCAAATTCATGATAAAAATATCCGAAAATTCGATATTTTTGGGTTCCAGAAGCGATCTCTCCTTTCCTACTTAATGCTAGAATATTTTCAAAATATAGGCCGAAAACATGCTGAAAATTAATATTTTAGGTACCCAATGTCGATATGTGCATGCATCTTCTGTACCCGTTTATATCTCAAATTCAGGGTCAAAACACCCGAAAATTCGATATTTTTCGGTCCCAGAAGCGATCTGTACATGCCTACTCAGTGCTAGAATAATTTCAAAATATAAGCCCAAAACATGCTGAAAATCGATATATTATGTGCCCAAAGTCGATATGTGCATGCATCTTCTGTACCCGTTTATATCTCAAATTCAGGCTCAAAACACCCGAATATTCGATTTTATTGGGGCCCAGATGCGAACTGTACATGCCTACTCAGTGAAAAAACATTTTCAAAATACAGGTCCAAAACATACTGAAAATCGATATTTTAGGTGCACAAAGTCGATATGTACATGCATCTTCAGTACCCGTTTATATCTCAAATTCAGGCTCAAAACACCGAAAAATTCGATATTTTTGGGTCCCAGAAGCGATCTGTACATGCCTACGCAGTAATAGAATATTTTCAAAATACAGTTCCAAAACATGCAGAAAATCGATATTTTAAGTGCCCGAAGTCGATATGTGCATGCATCTTCTGTACCCGTTTATATCTCAAATTCAGGCTCAAAACACCCGAATATTTGATTTTATTTTGTCCCAGAAGCGATCTGTACATGCCTACTCAGTGCTAGAATAATTTCAAAATACAGACCCAAAACATGCTGAAAATCGATATTTTAGGTGCCCAAAGTCGTTATGTGCATGCATCTTCAGTACCCGTTTATATCTCAAATTCAGTGTCAAAACACCCGAAAATTCGATATTTTTCGGTCCCAGAAGCGATCTGTACATGCCTACTCAGTGCTAGAATATTTTCAAAATAAAGGTCCAAAACATACTAAAAATCGATATTTTAGGTGTCCAAAGTCGACATGTGTATGCATCTTCAGTACGCGTTTATATCTCAAATTCAGGCTCAAAACACCCGAAAATTCGATATTTTTGGGTCCCAGAAGCGATCTGTACATGCCTACTCCTTGCTAGAATGTTTTCAAGATATAGACCCAACATGCTCAAAATCGATATTTTAGGTGCAAAAAGTCGATATGTGAATGCATCTTCTGTACCAATTTATATCTCAAATTCAGGCTCAAAACACCCGAAAATTCGATATTTGTGGGTCCAAAAAGCGATCTGTACATGCCTACTCAGTAATAAAATATTTTCATAATATAAGCCGAAAACATGCTGAAAATCGATATTTTATGAGCCCAAAGTCGATATATGCATGCATCTTCTGTACCAGTATATATCTCAAATTAAGGCTCAAAATACCTGAAAAATCGATATTTTTGGGTTCCAGAAGGGATCTATACATGCCTACTCAATGTTAGAATATTTTCAAAATACAAACAGAAAAACAAGTTGAAAATCGATATTTTAGGTGCCCAAGTCAATATGTGCATGCATCTTCCGTACCCATTTACACCAAAAATACAATCTCAAAACACCCTAAAATTCGATTTTATTTTGGCCCAGAAGCGATCTGTACATGTCTACTCAGTGCTAGAATATTTTCAATATATAAGCACAAAACATGCTGAAAATCGATATATTAGGTGCAAAAAGTCGATATGTGCATGCATCTTTTGTACCCGTTTATATCTCAAATTCAGGCTCAAAACATCCGAATATTCGATTTTATTGGGGCCCAGAAACGATCTGTACATGCCTACTCAGTGACAGAATATTTTCAAAATACAGACCCAAAACATGCTGAAAATCGATATTTTATGTGCCCAAAGTCGATATGTGTATGCATCTTCAGTACCCGTTTATATCTTTAATTCAGGCACAAAACACCCGAAAATTCGATATTTTTCGGTCCCAGAAGCGATCTTTACATGCCTACTCAGTGCTAGAATATTTTCAAAATACAGGTCCAAAACATACTGAAAATCGATATTTTAGGTGCACAAAGTAGATATGTGCATGCATCTTCTGTACCCGTTTATATCTTAAATTCAGGCTCAAAATACCCGAATATTCGATTTTATTTTGGCCCAGAAGCGATCTGTACATGCATAATCAGTGTTAGAATATTTTCAAAATATAGGCCGGAAACATGCTAAAAATCGTTATTTTAGGTGTCCAAAGTCGATATGTGTATGCATCTTCAGTACACGTTTATATCTCAAATTCAGGCTCAAAACACCCGAAAATTCGATATTTTTTGGTCCCAAAAGCGATCTGTACATGCCTACTCCTTGCTAGAATGTTTTCAAGATACAGACCCAACATGCTCAAAATCGATATTTTAGGTGCAAAAAGTCGATATGTGCATGCATCTTCAGTACCCGTTTATATCTCAAATTCAGGCTTAAATCACCCGAAAATTCGATATTCTTGGGTCCCAGAAGCGATCTGTACATGCCTAATCAGTAACAGAATATTTTCAAAATTCAGGCCCAAAACATGCTGAAAATCGATAATTTAGGTTAGCAAAGTCAATATGTGCATGCATCTTCTGTAACCGTTTCTATCCCATATTTGGGCTCAAAACACCCCAAAATTCGATATTTTTGGGTCCCAGAAGCGATCTGTATATGCCTACTCCGTGTTAGAGTATTTTCAATATACAGGCCCAAAACATGCTGAAAATCGATATTTTAGGTGCCCAAAGTCGATATGTGCATGCATCTTCTGTACCCGTTTATATCTCAAATTCATGATAAAAATATCCGAAAATTCGATATTTTTGGGTTCCAGAAGCGATCTCTCCTTTCCTACTTAATGCTAGAATATTTTCAAAATATAGGCCGAAAACATGCTGAAAATTAATATTTTAGGTACCCAATGTCGATATGTGCATGCATCTTCAGCACCCGTTTATATCTCAAATTCAGGCTCAAATCACCTGAAAATTTGATATTTTTGGGTCCCAGAAGCGATCTGTATATGCCTACTCAGTAATAGAATGTTTCCAAAACATAGGCTCAAAACATGCTAAAAATCGGTATTTTAGGTGTTCAAAGTCGAAATGTGCATGCTTCTTCAGTACCCGTTAATATCTCAAATTCAGGATCAAAAAACCCGTAAATTCGATATTTATGGGTCTCATAAGCGATCTGTACATGCCTACTCAATGTTAGAATATTTTCAAAATACAGGCACAAAAACAAGTTGGAAATCGATGTTTTAGGTGCCTAAAATCGATATGTGCATGCATCTTCTGTACCCGTTTATATCTCAGATACAGGCCCAAAACATTCTGAAAATCGATATTTTAGGTGCCCAAAGTCAATATGTGAAAGCATCTTCTGTACCCGTTTATATCTCAGATTCAGGCTTAAAAAACCCGAAAATTCGATATTTTTGGTTCCCAGAAGCGATCTGCACATGCCTACTCCGTGTTAGAGTATTTTTAAAATACAGGCCTAAAACATGATGAAAATTGATATTTCAGGTGCCCAAAGTCGATATGTGCATGCATCTTCAGTACCCGTTTATATCTCAAATTCAGGCTCAAAACACCTGAAAATTCGATATTTTTGCGTCCCAAAAGCGATCTGTAGATTCCTATTCAGTAATAGAATGTTTTCAAAATATAGGCTCAAAGAATGCTAAAAATCGATATTTTAGGTGTCCAAAGTCGATATGTGCATTTATCTTCTGTACCCGTTGATATCTCAAATTCAGGCTCAAAACACCCGAATATTCTATTTTACTTTGGCCCAGAAGCGATCTGTACATGCCTACTCAGTGATAGAATATTTTCAAAATACAGACCCAAAACATGATGAAATCGATATTTTAGGTACCAAAAGTCAATATGTGTATGCATCTTCTGTACACGTTTATATCCCAAATTCAATCTCAAAACACCCGAAAATTCGACATTTTTGGGTCTCAGAAGCTATCTGTACATGCCTACTCAGTAACAGAATTTTTTCAAAATATGAGTCCAAAACATGCTGAAAATCGATATTTTAGGTGTCCAAAGTCGATATGTGCATGCATCTTCTGTACCCGTTTATATCTCAAACTCAGGCTGAAAACACCCGAAAATTCGATATTTTTGGGTCCCAGAAGCGATCTATACATGCCTTTTCACTAATAGAATTTTTTTTTAAATACAGGCAAAAAAACAAGTTGAAAATCGATGTTTTAGGTGCCCAAAATCGATATGTGCATGCATCTTCAGTACCCGTTTATATCTCAAATTCAGGCTCAAAACACCGGAAAACTCGATATTTTTGGGCCCCGAAGCGATCTGTACATGTCTAATCCTTACTAGAATTTTCTCAAGATACAGACCCAAAACATGCTGAAAATCGATATTTTATGTGCCCAAGGTCAATATGTGCATGCATCTTCAGTACCTGTTTATATCTCAAATTTAGGCTCAAAAGTCCCGAAAATTCAATATTTTTGGGTCCCAAAAGCGATCTGTACATGCCTACTCAGTGCTAGACTGTCTTCAAAACATAGGCTCAAAACAAGCTAAAAGTCGATATTTTAGGTGTCCAAAGTCGATATGTGCACACATTTTCAGTACCCGTTTATATTTAAAATTCAGGCTCAAAACACCCGAAAAATCTATATTTTTGGGTCCCAGAAGCGATCTGTACATGCCTACTCAGTGCTAGAATATTTTCAAAATATAGGCCCAAAACATGCTCAAAATCGATATTTTAGGTGCCCAATGTCGATATGTGCATGAATCTTCTCTACCCGTTTATATCTCAAATTCAGTCTCAAAACACCCGAATATTCAATATTTTTGGGTCCCAGAAGCGATCTGTACATGCCTACTCCGTGATAGAGTATTTTCAAAATACAGGCCCAAAACATGCTGAAAATCAATATTTTAGGTGCATAAAGTCAATATATGTATGCATCTTCTGTACCCGTTTATATCTCAAATTCAGGCTCAAAACACCTGAAAATTCGATATTTTTGCGTCCCAAAAGCGATCTGTAGATTCCTATTCAGTAATAGAATGTTTTCAAAATATAGGCTCAAAGAATGCTAAAAATCGATATTTTAGGTGTCCAAAGTCGATATGTGCATTTATCTTCTGTACCCGTTGATATCTCAAATTCAGGCTCAAAACACTCGAATATTCTATTTTACTTTGGCCCAGAAGCGATCTGTACATGCCTACTCAGTGATAGAATATTTTCAAAATACAGACCCAAAACATGATGAAATCGATATTTTAGGTACCAAAAGTCAATATGTGTATGCATCTTCTGTACACGTTTATATCCCAAATTCAATCTCAAAACACCCGAAAATTCGACATTTTTGGGTCTCAGAAGCTATCTGTACATGCCTACTCAGTAACAGAATTTTTTCAAAATATGAGTCCAAAACATGCTGAAAATCGATATTTTAGGTGTCCAAAGTCGATATGTGCATGCATCTTCTGTACCCGTTTATATCTCAAACTCAGGCTGAAAACACCCGAAAATTCGATATTTTTGGGTCCCAGAAGCGATCTATACATGCCTTTTCACTAATAGAATTTTTTTTTAAATACAGGCAAAAAAACAAGTTGAAAATCGATGTTTTAGGTGCCCAAAATCGATATGTGCATGCATCTTCAGTACCCGTTTATATCTCAAATTCAGGCTCAAAACACCGGAAAACTCGATATTTTTGGGCCCCGAAGCGATCTGTACATGTCTAATCCTTACTAGAATTTTCTCAAGATACAGACCCAAAACATGCTGAAAATCGATATTTTATGTGCCCAAGGTCAATATGTGCATGCATCTTCAGTACCTGTTTATATCTCAAATTTAGGCTCAAAAGTCCCGAAAATTCAATATTTTTGGGTCCCAAAAGCGATCTGTACATGCCTACTCAGTGCTAGACTGTCTTCAAAACATAGGCTCAAAACAAGCTAAAAATCGATATTTTAGGTGCCCAATGTCGATATGTGCATGAATCTTCTCTACCCGTTTATATCTCAAATTCAGGCTTAAAACACCCGAAAATTCGATTTTATTTTTGCCCAGAAGCGATCTGTACATGCCTACTTAGTGCTAGAATATTTTCAAAATGTAAGCCGAAAACTTGCTGAAAATCGATATTTTTGGTTCCCAAAGTCGATATTATTTGCATGCATCTTATGTATCCGTTTATATCTCAAATTCAGTCTCAAAACACCCGAATATTCAATATTTTTGGGTCCCAGAAGCGATCTGTACATGCCTACTCCGTGATAGAGTATTTTCAAAATACAGGCCCAAAACATGCTGAAAATCAATATTTTAGGTGCATAAAGTCAATATATGTATGCATCTTCTGTACCCGTTTATATCCCAAATTCAGGCTCAAAACACCCAAAAATTCGATATTTTTGGGTCCCAATAGCGATCTGTAGATGCCTATTCCGTGTTAGAGTATTTTCAAAATACAGGCCCAAAACATGCTCAAAATCGATATTTTGGGTGCACAAAGTCGATATGTGCATGAATCTTCTGTACCCGTTTATATCTCAAATTCAGGCTTAAAACACCCAAAAATTCGATATTTTGGGGTCCCTGAAGCGATCTGTACATACCTACTCCTTGCTAGAATGTTTTCAAGATACAGACCCAAAACATGTTCAAAATCGATATAATAGGTGCAAAAAGTCGATATGTGCATGCATCTTCTGTACCCGTTTATAACCCAAATTCAGGCTGAAAACACCCGAAAATTCGATATTTTTAGGGTCTGAAAAGCGATCTCTACATGCCTACTAAGTGCTAGAATATTTTTAAAATATAGGCCCAAAACATGCTCAAAATCGATATTTTAGGTGCCCAAAGTCGATTTGTGAATGCATCTTCTATACCCGTTTATATCTAAAATTCATGCTCAAAAAGCCCGAAAGTTCGATTTTATTGGGGCCCAGAAGCGATCTATACATGCCTACTCCGTGTTAGAGTATTTTCAAAATACAGGCCCCAAACATGCTGAAAATCGATATTTTAGGTGCCCAAAGTCAATATATGTATGCATCTTCTGTACCCGTTTATATCTCAAATTCAGGCTCAAAACACCCGAAAATTTGATATTTTTGTGTCCAAGAAGCAATCTGTACATGCCTACTCAGTGCTAAAATATTTTCAGAATATAGGCAAAAAACATGCTGAAAATCGATATTTTGGGTGCTCAAAGTGCATGCAACTGCTGTACCCGTTTATATCTCAAATTCAGGCTCAAAACTCCCGAAAATTCGATATTTTTGGGTCCCAGAAGTGATCTGTACGTGCCTACTCAGTGCTAGAATATTTTCAAAATATAGGCCCAAAACATGCTCAAAATCGATATTTTAGGTGCCCAAAGTCGATATTATTTGCATGCATCTTATGTATCCGTTTATATCTCAAATTCAGTCTCAAAACACCCGAATATTCGATTTTATTGGGGCCCAGAAGCGATCTGTACATGCCTACTCAGTTACAGAATATTTTCAAAAAACAGGCACAAAACATGCTGAAAATCGATATTTTAGGTGCCCAAAGTCGATATGTGCATGGATCTTCTGTACCCGTTTATATCTCAAATTCATGCTCAAAAAGCCCGAAAACTCAATATTTTTGGGTCCCAGAAGCGATTTGTACATGCCTACTCCGTGATAGTGTTTTTTCAAAATACAGGCCCAAAACATGCTGAAAATCGATATTTTAGGTGCATAAAGTCAATATATGTATGCATCTTCTGTACCCGTTTATATCCCAAATTCAGGCTCAAAACACCCAAAAATTCGATATTTTTGGGTCCCAGAAGCGATCTGTAGATGCCTATTCCGTGTTAGAGTATTTTCAAAATACAGGCCAAAAACATGTTCAAAATCGATATTTTGGGTGCCCAAAGTCGATATGTGCATGCATCTTCTGTACCCGTTTATATCTCAAATTCAGGCTTAAAATACCCAAAAATTCGATATTTTTGGGTCTCCGAAGCAATCTGTACATGCCTAGTCAGTGCTAAAATATTTTCAGAATATAGGCAAAAAACATGCTGAAAATCGATATTTTGGGTGCTCAAAGTCGGTATGTGCATGCAACTGCTGTACCCATTTATATCTCAAATTCAGGCTCAAAACACCCGAAAATTCGATATTTTCGGGTCCCAGAAGCGATCTGTACATGCCTACTCAGTGCTAGAATATTTTCAAAATATAGGCCCAAAACATGCTCAAAATCGATATTTTAGGTGCCCAAAGTCGATATGTGCATGCATCTTCTGTACACGATTATATCTTAAATTCAGGCTCAA
Organism: Petrolisthes cinctipes; assembly: GCA_033782935.1. Taxonomy (NCBI): domain Eukaryota; kingdom Metazoa; phylum Arthropoda; class Malacostraca; order Decapoda; family Porcellanidae; genus Petrolisthes; species Petrolisthes cinctipes. The sequence goes on along the minus strand of JAWQEG010000163.1, from coordinate 1,962,247 downwards.
AACACCCGAATATTTGATTTTATTTTGGCCCAGAAGCAATCTGTACATGCCTACTTAGTGCTAGAAAATTTTCAAAATATAAGCCGAAAACATACTGAAAATCGATATTTCAGGTGCCCAAAGTCGAAATGTGCATGCATCTTCTGTACACGATTATATCTCAAATTATGGCTTAAAACACCTGAATATTAGATTTTATTTTGGCCCAGAAGCAATCTGTACATGCCTACTTAGTGCTAGAATATTTTCAAAATACAAGCCGAAAACTTGCTGAAAATCGATATTTTTGGTGCCCAAAGTCGATATTTTTTGCATGCATCTTATGTATCCGTTTATATCTCAAATTCAGTCTCAAAACACCCGAATATTCGATTTTATTCGGTCCCAGAAGCGATCTGTACATTCCTAGTCCGTGATAGAGTATTTTCAAAATACAGGCCCAAAACATGCTGAAAATCGATATTTTAGGTGCATAAAGTCAATATATGTATGCATCTTCTGTACACGTTTATATTTCAAATTCAGGCTCAAAACACCCAAAAATTCGATATTTTTGGGTCCCCGAAGCGATCTGTACATGCCTACTCCTTGCTAGAATGTTTTCAAGATACAGACCCAAAACATGCTCAAAATCGATATAATAGGAGCAAAAAGTCGATATGTGCATGCATCTTCTGTACCCGTTTAGAACCCAAATTCAGGCTGAAAACACCCGAAAATTCGATGTTTTTCGGATCCCAGAAGCGATCTGTACATGCCTAGTCAGTGCTAGAATATTTTTAGAATATAGGCCCAAATCATGCTCAAAATCGATATTTTAGATGCCCAAAGTCGATATGTGCATGCATCTTCTGTACCCGTTTATATCTCAAATTCAGGCTCAAAACACCCGAAAATTCGAGATTTTTGGGTCCAAGAAGCAATCTGTACATGCCTACTCAGTGCTAAAATATTTTCAGAATATAGGCAAAAAACATGCTGAAAATCGATATTTTGGGTGCTCAAAGTCGATATGTGCATGCAACTGCTGTACCCGTTTATATCTCAAATTCAGGCTCAAAACACCCGAAAATTCGATATTGTTGAGTCCCAGAAGCGATCTGTACATGCCTACTCCGTGTTAGAGTATTTTCAAAATACACGCTTAAAACATGCTTAAAATCAATATTTTGGGTGCCCAAAGTCGATATGTGCATGCATCTTCTGTACCCGTTTATATCTCAAAATCAGGCTCAAAACACCTGAATATTCGATTTTATTTTGGACCAGAAACGATCTGTACATGCACACTTAGTGCTAGAATATTTTTAAAATATAGGCCAAAAACATGCTCAAAATCGATATTTTAGGTGCCCAAAGTCGATATGTGCATGCATCTTATGTACCCGTTTATATTCCATATTCAGGCTCAAAACACCCGAAAATTCGATATTTTTGGGTCTCAGAAGCGATCTGTACATGCCTACTCAGTGCTAGAATATTTTCAAAATATAGGCCCAAAACATGCTCAAAATCGATATTTTAGGTGCCCAAAGTCGATATGTTCATGCATCTTCTGTACCCGTTTATATCTCAAATTCAGGCTCAAAACAAACGAAAATCCGATATTTTTGGGTCATAGAAGCGATCTGTACATGCCTAATCATTGCTAGAATTTTTTCAAGATACAGACCCAAAACATGCTCAAAATAGATATATTAGGTGCAAAAAGTCGATATGTGCATGCCTCTTCAGTACCCGTTTATATCTCAAATTCAGGCTTAAAACACCTGAAAATTCGATATTTTTGGGCCTAGAAGCGATTTGTACATGCCTACTCAGTGCTAGAATGTTTTCAAAATATTGGCCCAAAACATGCTAAATATCGATATTTTAGGTGCCCAAAGTCAATATATGTAAGCATCTTCTGTACACGTTTATATCTCAAATTCAGGCTTAAAACACCCAAAAATTCGATATTTTTGGGTCCCAAAAGCGATCTGTAGATGCCTATTCTGTGCTAGAGTATTTTCAAAATACAGGCCCAAAACATGCTCAAAATCGATATTTTGGGTGCCCAAAGTCGATATGTGGATGCATCTTCTGTACCCGTTTATATCTCAAATTCAGGCTCAAACCACCCAAAAATTCGATATTTTTGGGTCCCCGAAGCGATCTATACATGCCTACTCCTTGCTAGAATGTTTTCAGGATACAGGCCCAAAACATGCTCAAAATCGATATATTAGGTGCAAAAAGTCGATATGTGAATGCATCTTCTGTACCAGTTTATAACCCAAATTCAGGCTGAAAACACCCGAAAATTCGATTTTTTTTGGGACTGAGAAGCGATCTGTACATGCCTACTCAGTGCTAGAATATTTTTAAAATATAGGCCCAAAACATGCTCAAAATCGATATTTTAGGTGCCCAAAGTCGATATGTGCATGCATCTTCTATACCCGTTTATATATCAAACTCATGCTCAAAAAGCCCGAAAGTTCGATTTTTTTTGGTCCCAGAAGCGATCTGTACATGCCTACTACGTGTTAGAGTATTTTCAAAATACAGTCCCAAAACATGCTGAAAATCGATATTTTAGGTGCCCAAAGTCAATATATGTATGAATCTTCTCTACCCGTTTATATCTCAAATTCAGGCTCAAAACACCCGAAAAATTTGATATTTTCGGGTCCAAGAAGCGATCTGTACATGCCTACTCAGTGCTAAAATATTTTCAGAATATAGGCAAAAAACATGCTGAAAATCGATATTTTGGGTGCCAAAGTCAATATATGTATGCATCTTCTGTACCCGTTTATATCTCAAATTCAGGCTCAAAAGACCCGAAAATTCGATATTTTTGGGTCCCAGAAGCGATATGTACATGCATTCTCCGTGTTAGAGTATTTTTAAAAATACACGCTTAAAACATGCTTTATTAAAATCAATATTTTGGGTGCCCAAAGCCGATATGTGCATGCATCTTCTGTACCCGTTTATATCTCAAATTCAGGCTCAAAACACCCGAAAATTCGATATTTTTGTATCCCAGAAGCAATCTGTACATGCCTACTCCGTGCTAAAGTATTTTTAAAATACACGCCAAAAACATGCCTAAAATCGATATTTTGGGTGCCCAAAGTCGATATGTGCATGCATCTTATGTATCCGTTTATATCTCAAATTCAGGCTCAAAACACCAGAAAATTCGATATATTTGGGTCCAAGAAGCGATCTGTACATGCCTACACAGTGCTAGAATGTTTTCAATATATAGGCTCAAAACATGCTAAAAATCGATATTTTAAGTGTCCAAAATCGATATATTCATGCATTTTCTGTTACAGTTTATATCTCAAATTCAGGCTCAAAACACCCGAAAATTCGATATTTTGGAATCCAAGAGGCGATTTGTACATGAATACTCCGGGTTAGAGTATTTTCAAAATACACGCCCAAAACATGCTAAAAATCGATATTTTAAGTGTCCAAAGTCGATGTGTGCATGTATCTTCTGTACCCGTTTATATCTCAAATTCAGGCTCCAAACACCCGAAAATTCGATATTTTGGGGTCCCAGAAGCGATCTGTACATGCCTACTCAGATACAGGCCCAAAACATGCTGAAAATCAATATTTTAGGTGCCCAAAGTCAATATGTGTATGCATCTTCTGCACCCGTTTATATCCCAAATTCAACCTCAAAACACCCGAAAATTCGATATTTTTGGGTCCCAGAAGCGATCTGTACATGCCTAGTCAGTGCTAGAATGTTTTCAAAATAAAGGCTCAAAACATGCTAAAAATCGATATTTTAAGTGTCCAAAGTCGATATGTGCATGCATCTTCTGTACCCGTTTATATCTCAAATTCATATTCAAAACACCCGAAAATTCGGTATTTTTGGGTACTAGAAGCGATCTGTACATGCCTACTCCTAGGTAGAATGTTTTCAAGATACAGACCCAAAACATGCTCAAAATCAATATTTTAGGTGCCCAAAGTCAATATGTGCATGCATCTTCCGTACCCGTTTATATCTCAAATTCAGGCTCAAAACTCACGAAAATTCGGTATTTTGGGGTCCCAGAAGCGACCTGTACATGCCTACTCAGTGCTAGAATATTTTCAAAATATAGGCCCAAAACATGCTAAAAATCGATATTTTAAGTGCCCAAAGTCGATATCTCAAATTCAGTCACAAAACACCCGAAAATTCGATATTTTGGGGTCCCAGAAGCGATCTGTACATGCCTACTCAAATTTTCAAAATACAGGCCCAAAACATACTGAAAATCGATCTTTTAGGTGCCAAAATGTCGATTTGTGCATGCATCTTCTGAACCCGTTTATATCTCAAAATTAGGCTACAAACACCCGAAAGTTCGATATTTAGGGGTCCCAGAAGCGATTTGTACAGCTGCGGTCTGGAGTTCGTGGGCCACCCAGGGTTGAGAATATGAACCCCGCATCACCTTTACTTGACTGCAAGTTACTATCCAGACGAGGAGTCTCACATGTATAGTATCTCGCTGAGGGTTGTTCAGATTGATATCCGAACTTTGAACTATACTTCTTTTTTTTTTTTTTTTTTTACTCCCATCACGTCAGTTACAACTTTAACCTTAAGAATTCTTATACTAATGTGACTATTTTATGAAGTAGTGAAATATAATTGCATTAATGAATAATACTTCATTATATAATGTCATTCATAATAATGTATTAATTTCTACAAATATTTACAATATTTCTAACGTATAGTTTGTAATCTATATTTTGTGGAGGAGTAATAGTAATGAAAACAGGTCAGTATTTAAGGACAATTTTATTCAGATATGAATCTAAACTTATATACAGTGTATTACTATCTCACTTATAGTTTGTAATCTATATTTTTCAGAGTAGTGATAATGGAACAATAAATAATAAAATAGTCGGTGTCCATGACTGAGATGATAATTCTCTTCGAACTACAGATTAAAATAGCGATTAGCTTATCTGAAAACATCTCTAAGTGATGTTATGTAAGACCTCTTGAGATAAGGACTCATAGTGTATCAGCAACAAGAATGTCACATAGTTAAAAAGACAATTTACTATATTTCTGATTATATTTCAATACTGTATATAAACGCCAAGCCATATTCGTGTGTTTGCGTGGCAATTGAGGTGGTGGGTTGGTTCCATGGTTCCATGGTGAGGAACAAAAATGTTTCGAAGCTTGATTTCGATAACTTTATCCGAGGTGAAGTCGATACCGCAATATTTGGTTCTGGTTAGCAGCTGTGGAGACTCACCATGAATCGGAGAGACGTTAATTTACTCCTCAGAAGGATTTTTTTTTTTTTTTTTTTTATTATTATTAATTGCGCCGTAGCGTCAATCAACAGGCAGGCAACAATACATACGGGTAGGCGGGACCCATGAGAATACAATGACTACAACCACACATACACACGCACACACACACACACACCACACACTGGTTCATAATTCATTTAGGATCACGGGTAGTTATTCAGATTAAAATAATAAATAATAATACTCTCCTTTGTTTTAAATTTCCACAATAGTAAAGCGAATCATTTTCTTATTATAAGGAACATGGTGCATCTAATATGCAACAAAGCTATTCAAAAACACTACAAGTGTCTTTATATCGTGAAGTATGATTCAGTACTGTAATTATGTTTCATTACTGCATAAAATAATCCCATTACAAGTATTCTAAAGGTTAAAGTTGTAACTGACGTGATAGGTGTTAAAAAGGAAAAATAGAAAGAAGTATGGTTCAAAGTTCAGATATCAATCTGAACAACCCTCAGCGAGATACTCTACATGTGAGACTCCTCGTCTGGATAGTAACTCGCAGTCAAGTAAGGGTGATGCGGGGTTCATATTCTCAACCCTGGGTGGCCACCGAACTCCAGACCGCAGCTGTACATGCCTACTCAGATACAGGCCCAAAACATGCTGAAAATCGATATTTTAGGTGCCCAAAGTCAATATGTGTATGCATCTTCTGCACCCTTTTATATCCCAAATTCAACCTCAAAACACCCGCAAATTCGTTATTTTTGGGTCCCAGAAGCGATTTGTACAGTCGGCGGCAAAAGTCCTGTCGCCTCACTTGCTTCACCGAGGCACGCGATGTTCATAGCCTCAAGATTATTAGGTGTAGAAAACGTGCGTATTTATCGAGCCCATGAACACTGCATGTCTCTTTGAAGCAGGTAAGGCGACAGGACTTCTGCCGCCGACTGTACATGCCTACTCAGTGCTAGAATGTTTTCAAAATATAGGCTCAAAACATGCTAAAAATCTATATTTTAAGTGACCAAAAGTCAATATGTACATGCATCTTCAGTACCCGTTTATATCTCAAATTCAGGCTCAAAACACCCGAAAATTCGATATTTTGGGGTCCAAGAAGCGATCTGTACATGCCTACTCTGTGTTAGAATATTTTCAAAATATAGGCCCAAAACATGCTGAAAATCGATATTTTAGGTGCCCAAAGTCAATATGTGCATGCATCTTCTGTACCCGTTTATATCTCAAATTCAGGCTCAAAGCACACGAAAATTCGATATTTTGGGGTCCCAGAAGCGATCTGTACAAGCCTACTCAGTGCTAGAATATTTTAAAAATATAGGCCCAAAACATGCTAAAAATCGATATTTTAAGTGCCCAAAGTCGATATCTCAAATTCAGTCACAAAACACCCGAAAATTCGATATATTGGGGTCCCAGAAGCGATCTGTACATGCCTACTCCGTGTTAGAGTATTTTCAAAATACAGGCCCAAAACATACTGAAAATCGATCTTTTAGGTGCCAAAAAGTCGATTTGTGCCTGCATCTTCTGTACCCGTTTATATATCAAAATCAGAATAGAAACACCCGAAAATTCGATATTTTGGGGTACCAGAAGCGATTTGTACATGCCTACTCAGGTACAGGCCCAAAACATGCTGAAAATCGATATTTTAGGTGCCCAAAGTCAATATGTGTATGCATCAGCTGCACCCTTTTATATCCCAAATTCAACATCAAAACACCCACAAATTCGTTATTTTTGGGTCCCAGAAGCGATCTGTACATGCCTACTCAGTGCTGGAATGTTTTCAAAATATAGGCTCAAAACATGCTAAAAATCAATATTTTAAGTGACCAAAAGTCAATATGTACATGCATCTTCAGTACCCGTTTATATCTCAAATTCAGGTTCAAAACACCCGAAAATTCGATATTTTGGGGTCCAAGAAGCGATCTGTACATGCCTACTCTGTGTTAGAATATTTTCAAAATATAGGCCCAAAACATGCTGAAAATCGATATATTACGTGCCCAAAGTCAATATGTGCATGCATCTTCTGTACCCGTTTATATCTCAAATTCAGGCTCAAAACACCCGAAAATTCGATATTTTGTGGTCCTAGAAGCGATCTATACATGCCTACTCAGTGCTAGAATATTTTCAAAATATAGGCCCAAAACATGCTAAAAATCGATATTTTAGGTGCCCAAAGTCGATATCTCAAATTCAGGCACAAAACACCCGAAAATTCGATATTTTGGGGTCCCAGAAGCGATCTGTACATGCCTACTCCGTTGCTAGAGTATTTTCAAAATAGAGGCCCAAAACATACTGAAAATCGATCTTTTAGGTGCCCAAAAGTCGATATGTGCATGCATCTTCTGTACACGTTTATATCTCAAATTCAGGCTCCAAACACCCGAAAATTCGATATTTTGGGGTCCCAGAAGCGATCTGTACATGCCTACTCAGATACAGGCCCAAAACATGCTGAAAATCAATATTTTAGGTGCCCAAAGTCAATATGTGTATGCATCTTCTGCACCCGTTTATATCCCAAATTCAACCTCAAAAGACCCGAAAATTCGATATTTTTGGGTCCCAGAAGCGATCTGTACATGCCTAGTCAGTGCTAGAATGTTTTCAAAATATAGGCTCAAAACATGCTAAAAATCGATATTTTAAGTGTCCAAAGTCGATATGTGCATGCATCTTCTGTACCCGTTTATATCTCAAATTCCGGTTCAAAACACCCGATAATTCGGTATTTTGGGGTACTAGAAGCGATCTGTACATGCCTACTCCAAGTTTGAATGTTTTCAAGATACAGACCCAAAACATGCTCAAAATCAATATTTTAGGTGCCCAAAGTCAATATGTGCATGCATCTTCTGTACCCGTTTATATCTCAAATTCAGGCTCCAAACACCCGAAAATTCGATATTTTGGGGTCCCAGAAGCGATTTGTACATGCCTACTCATATACAGGCCCAAACCATGCTGAAAATCGATATTATAGGTGCCCAAAGTCAATATGTGTATGCATCTTCTGCAACCTTTTATATCTCAAATTCAACCTCAAAACACCCGCAAATTCGTTATTTTTCGGTCCCAGAAGCGATCTGTACATGCCTACTCAGTGCTAGAATGTTTTCAAAATATAGGCTCAAAACATGCTAAAAATCAATATATTAAGTGACCAAAAGTCAATATGTACATGCATCTTCAGTACCCGTTTATATCTCAAATTCAGGCTCAAAACACCCGAAAATTCAATATTTTGGGGTCCCAGAAGCGATCTGTACATGCCTACTCTGTGTTAGAATATTTTAAAAATATAGGCCCAAAACATGCTGAAAATCGATATTTTAGGTGCCCAAAGTCAATACGTGCATGCATCTTCTGTACCCGTTTATATCTCAAATTCAGGCCCTAAACACCCGAAAAATTGATATTTTGCGGTCCCAGAAGCGGTCTGTACATGCCTACTCAGATACATGCCCAAAACATGCTGAAAGTCAATATTTTAGGTGCCCAAAGTCAATATGTGTATGCATCTTTTGCACCCGTTTATATACCAAATTCAACCTCAAAAGACCCGAAAATTCGATATTTTTGGGTCCCAGAAGCGATCTGTACATGCCTACTCAGTGCTAGAATATTTTCAAGATACTGACCCAAAAATTGCTCAAAATCAATATTTTAGGTGCCCAAAGTCAATATGTGCATGCATCTTGTGTTCCCGTTTATATCTCAAATTCAGGCTTAAAACACCCGAAAATTCGATATTTTGGGGTCCCAGAAGCGATCTGTACATGCCTACTCAGTGCAAGAATATTTTCAAAATATAGGCCCAAAACATGCTAAAAATCGATATTTTAAGTGCCCAAAGTCGATATCTCAAATTCAGTCACAAAACACCCGAAAATTCGATATATTGGGGTCCCAGATGCGATCTGTACATACCTACTCCGTGTTAGAGTATTTTTAAAATACAGGCCCAAAACATACTAAAAATCGATCTTTTAGGTGCCAAAAAGTCGATTTGGGCATGCATCTTCTGTACCCGTTTATATCTCAAAATCAGGCTACAAACACCCGAAAATTCGATATTTTGGGGTCCCAGAAGCGATTTGTACATGCCTACTTCGTGTTAAAGAATTTTCAAGATACAGGCCCAAAGCATGCTGAAAATCAATATTTTAGGTGCCCAAAGTCAATATGTGTATGCATCTTCTGCACCCGTTTATATCCCAAATTCAACCTCAAAAGACCCGAAAATTCGATATATTTGGGTCCCAGAAGCGATCTGTACATGCCTACTCAGTGCTAGAATTTTTTCAAAATATAGGGTCAAAACATGCTAAAAATCGATATTTTAAGTGTCCAAAGTCGATATGTGCATGCATCTTCTGTACCCGTTTATATCTCAAATTCAGGTTCAAAACACCCGAAAATTCGGTATTTTTGGGTACTAGAAGCGATCTGTACATGCCTACTGCTAGATAGAATGTTTTCAAGATACAGACCCATAACATGCTCAAAATCAATATTTTAGGTGCCCAAAGTCAATATGTGCATGCATCTTCTGTACCCGTTTATATCTCAAATTCAGGCCCTAAACACCCGAAAATTTGATATTTTGCGGTCCCAGAAGCGGTCTGTACATGCCTACTCAGATACAGGCCCAAAACATACTGAAAATCAATATTTTAGGTGCCCAAAGTCAATATGTGTATGCATCTTTTGCACCCGTTTATATACCAAATTCAACCTCAAAAGACCCGAAAATTCGATATTTTTGGGTCCCAGAAGCGATCTGTACATGCCTACTCAGTGCTAGAATATTTTCAAGATACTGACCCAAAAATTGCTCAAAATCAATATTTTAGGTGCCCAAAGTCAATATGTGCATGCATCTTCAGTATCCGTTTATATCTCAAAATTAGGCTCAAAGCACCTGAAAATTTGATATTTTTGGGTCCCAGAAGCGATCTGTACATGCCTACTCAGTGCTAGAATATTTTTAAGATACTGACCCAAAAATTGCTAAAAATCGATATTTTAGGTGTCCAAAGTCGATATGTGCATGCATCTTCTGTACCCGTTGATATCTCAAATTCAGGCTCAAAACACCCGAAAATTCGATGTTTTTGGGTCCCAAAAGCGATCTGTACATGCCTAATCAGTAACAAAATATTTTTAAAATACAAGACCAAAACATGCTGAAAATCGATATTTTAGGTGCTCAAAGTCGATATGTGAATGCATCTTCTGTACCCGTTTATATCTCAAATTCAGGCTCAAAACACCCTAAAATTCGATATTTTTGGGTCCCGGAAGCGATCTGTACATGCCTACTCAATGTTAGAATATTTTCAAAACACAGGACAAAAACAAGTTGAAAATCGATATTTTAGGTGTCCAAAATCGATATGTGGATGCATCTTCTGTACCCGTTTATATCTCAAATTCAGGCTTAAAACACCTGAAAATTCGATATTTTGGGGTCCCAGAAACGATCTGTACATGCCTACTCCTTGCCAGAATGTTTTCAAGATACAGACCCAAAACATGCTCAAAATCGATATTTTAGGTGAAAAAAGTCGATATGTGCATGCTTCTTCAGTACCCGTTTATATCTCAAATTCAGGCTCAAAACACCCGAAAACTCGATATTTTTGGGTCCCAGAAGGGATCTGTACATGCCTACTTCGTGTTAAAGAATTTTCAAGATACAGGCCCAAAGCATGCTGAAAATCAATATTTTAGGTGCCCAAAGTCAATATGTGTATGCATCTTCTGCACCCGTTTATATCCCAAATTCAACCTCAAAAGACCCGAAATTTCGATATTTTTGGGTCCCAGAAGCGATCTGTACATGCCTACTCAGTGCTAGAATGTTTTCAAAATATAGGCTCAAAACATGCTAAAAATCGATATTTTAAGTGTCCAAAGTCGATATGTGCATGCATCTTCTGTACCTGTTTATATCTCAAATTCAGGTTCAAAACACCCTAAAATTCGGTATTTTTGGGTACTAGAAGCGATCTGTACATGCCTACTGCTAGATAGAATGTTTTCAAGATACAGACCCATAACATGCTCAAAATCAATATTTTAGGTGCCCAAAGTCAATATGTGCATGCATCTTCTGTACCCGTTTATATCTCAAATTCAGGCTCAAAACACACAAAAATTCGATATTTTGGGGTCCCAGAAGCGATCTGTACATGCCTACTCAGTGATAGAATATTTTCAAAATAAAGGCCCAAAACATGCTAAATATCGATATTTTAAGTGCCCAAAGTCAATATCTCAAATTCAGTCACAAAACACCCGAAAATTCGATATTTTGGGGTCCCAGAAGCGATCTGTACATGCCTACTCCGTGTTAGAGTATTTTCAAAATACAGGCCCAAAACATACTGAAAATTGATATTTTAGGTGCCCAAAGTCGATATGTGCATGCATCTTCAGTATCCGTTTATATCTCAAAATTAGGCTCAAAGCACCTGAAAATTTGATATTTTTGCGTCCCAGAATTGATCTGTACATGCCTACCCAGAAATAATATGTTTTCAAAATATAGGCTCTAAGCATGCTAAAAATCTATATTTTAGGTGTCCAAAGTCGATATGTGCATGCATCTTCTGTACCCGTTGATATCTCAAATTCAGGCTCAAAACACCCGAAAATTCGATATTTTTGGGTCCCAGAAGCGATCTGTACATGCCTACTCCGTGTTAGAGTATTTTCATAATACAGGCCCAAAACATACTAAAATCGATATTTATTGTGCCTAAAGTTAATATGTGTATGTATCTTCATTACCCGTTTATATCTCAAATTCAGGCTCAAAACACCCGAAAGTTCGATATTTTTTGGTCCCAGAAGCGATCTGTACATGCCTAATCAGTAACAAAATATTTTCAATATACAAATCCCAAACATGCTGAAAATCGATATTTTAGGTGCCAAAAGTCGATATGTGCATGCATCTTCTGTACCCGTTGATATCTCAAATTCAGGCTGAAAACACCCGAAAATTCGATATTTTTGGGTCCCAGAAGCGATCTGTACATGCCTACTCCGTGTTAGAGTATTTACATAATACAGGCCAAAAACATTCTAAAATCGATATTTTAGGTGCCCAAAGTCAATATGTGTATGTATCTTCATTAACCGTTTATATCTCATATTCAGGCTCAAAACTCCCGAAAATTCAAAATATTTGTGTCCCAGAAGCGATCTGTACATGCCTAATCAGTAAAAAAATTTTTTAAAAATACCAGTCCAAAACATGCTGAAAATCGATATTTTAGGTGCTCAAAGTCGATATGTGAATGCATCTTCTGTACCCATTTATATCTCAAATTCAGGCTCAAAACACCGTAAAATTCGATATTTTTGGGTCCCGGAAGCGATCTGTACATGCCTACTTAATGTTAGAATATTTTCAAAACACAGGACAAAAAGAAGTTGAAAATCGATATTTTAGGTGTCCAAAATCGATATGTGCATGCATCTTCTGTACCCGTTTATATCTCAAATTCAGGCTTAAAACACCTGAAAATTCGATATTTTTGGGTCCCAGAAGCGATCTGTACATGCCTACTCCTTGCCAGAATGTTTTCAAGATACAGACCCAAAACATGCTCAAAATCGATATTTTAGGTGCAAAAAGTCGATATGTGCATGCTTCTTCAGTACCCGTTTATATCTCAAATTCAGGCTCAAAACACCCGGAAACTCGATATTTTTGGGTCCCAGAAGAGATCTGTACATGCCTACTTCGTGTTAAAGAATTTTCAAGATACAGGCCCAAAGCATGCTGAAAATCAATATTTTAGGTGCCCAAAGTCAATATGTGTATGCATCTTCTGCACCCGTTTATATCCCAAATTCAACCTCAAAAGACCCGAAAATTCGATATATTTGGGTCCCAGAAGCGATCTGTACATGCCTACTCAGTGCTAGAATTTTTTCAAAATATAGGGTCAAAACATGCTAAAAATCGATATTTTAAGTGTCCAAAGTCGATATGTGCATGCATCTTCTGTACCCGTTTATATCTCAAGTTCAGGCTCAAAACACCCGAAAATTCGGTATTTCTTGGGTTCCAGTAGCGATTTGTGCATGCCTACTCCTTGCTAGAATGTTTTTAAGATACAGACCCAAAACATGCTCAAAATCGATATTTAGGTGCAAAAAGTCGATATGTGCATTCATCTTCAGTACCCGTTTATATCTCAAATTCAGGCTTAAAAAACACAAAAATTCGATATTTTTGGGTCCCAGAAGCGATCTGTACATGCCTACTCAGTGCTAGAATATTTTCAAAATATAGGCCCAAAACATGCTGAAAATCGATATTTTAGGTGCACAAAGTCGATATGTGCATGCATCTTCAGTACCCGTTAATATCTCAAATTCAGGCTCAAAACACCCGAAAACTCGATATTTTGGGGTCCCAGAAGCGATCTGTACATGTCTACTCACTAATAGAATGTTTTCAAGATACAGGCCCAAAACATGCTCAAAATCGATATTTTAGGTGCAAAAAGTCGATAAGTGCATGAATCTTAAGTACCCGTTTATATCTCAAATTCAGGCTTAAGACACCCGAAAATTCGATATTTTTGGATCCCAGAAGCGATCTGTACATGCCTACTCAGTGCTAGAATGTTTTCAAAGTATAGGCCCAAAACATGCTGAAAATCGATATTTTAAGTGCCCAAAGTCGATATGTGCATGCATCTTCTGTACCCGTTTATATCTCAAATTCATGCACAAAACACTCGAAAATTCGATATTTGGGGGTCCCAGAATCAATCTGTACATGCCTTCTCCGTGTTAGAGTATTTTCAAAATACAAGCCCAAAACATACTGAAAATCGATGTTTTAGGTGCCCAAAAGTCGATATGTGTATGCATCTTCTGTACCCGTTTATATCCCAAATTCAGGCTCAAAACACACGAAAATTCGATATTTTTGGGTCCAAGTAGCGATCTGTACAAGCCTACCCTGTGCTTGAATATTTTTTAAAATATAGGCCCAAAACATGCTGAAAATCGATATTTTAGGTGGTCAAAGTCGATATGTGCATGCATCTTCTGTACCCGTTTATATCTCAAATTCAGGCTCAAAACACCCGAAAATTCGATATTTTTGGGTCCCAGAAGCGATATCTACATGCCTACTCACTAATAGAATTATTTCAAAATTCAGTCCCAAAAACATGTTTAAAATCGATATTTTAGGTGGCCAAAGTTGATATGTGCATGTATCTTCTGTACCCGTTCATATCTCAAATTCAGCATCAAAATACCGGAAAATTCGATATTTATGGGTCCAATAAGCGATCTGTACATGCCTACTCAATGTTAGAATATTTTCAATATACAGGCACAAAAACAAGTTGAAAATCGATATTTTAGGTGCCCAAAATCGATATGTGCATGCATCTTCAGTACCCGTTTATATCTCAAATTCAGGCTGAAAACACCCGAAAACTCGATACTTTTGGGTCCCAGAAGGGATCTGTACATGCCTACTCCGTGTTAGAGTATTTTCAAAATAAAGGCCCAAAACATGCTGAAAATCGATATTTTAGGTGCCCAAAGTCAATATGTGCACCAAAAATATCTATTTTTAGCATGTTTTGGGCCTGAATTTTGAAAATACTCTAACACGGAGTAGGCATGTACAGATCGCTTCTGGGACCCCTAAATGCCGAAGTTGCGGGTGTTTTGGGACTGAATTTGAGATATGGACTTTTTGGCACCTAAAATATCGATTTGTAGCATGTTTTTAGCTTATATTTTGAAAATATTGACTTTGGGCATCTAAATTATCGATTTTCAGCATGTTTTGGGCCTGTATTTTGAAAATACTCTAACACGGAGTAGGCATGTACAGGTCGCTTCTGGGACCCCAAAATATCGAATTTTCGGGTGTTTTGGGCCTGAATTTGAGATATCGCCTTTATGCACCTAAAATATCGATTTTTAGCATGTTTTGAGCCTATGTTTTGAAATAATTCTAGCACTGAGTAGGCATGTACAGATCTCTTCTGGGACCCCTAAATGCCGAAGTTGCGGGTGTTTTGAGCTTGAATTTGAGATATAAACGATTACAGAAGATGCATGCACATATCGACTTTTGGGCACCTAAAAGATCGATTTTTAGCATGTTTTTAGCCTATATTTTGAAAATATTCTAGCACTGAGTAGACATGTACAGATTGCTTCTGGGACCCCAAAATATTGAATTTTCGGGTGTTTTGAGCCTGAATTTGAGATATAAACGGGTACAGAAGATACATGTACATATTGACTTTGGGCATCTAAAATATCGATTTTAAGCATGTTTTGGGCATGTATTATGAAAATACTCTAACACGGAGTAGGCATGTACAGATCGCTTTTGTGACCCCAGAATATCGAATTTTCGGGTGTTTTGAGCCTGAATTTGAGATATAAACGGTTACTGAAGATGCATGCACATATCGACTTTTGGGCACCTAAAACATTGATTTTGAGCATGTTTTTAGCCTATATTTTAAAAATATTCTAGCACTGAGTAGGCATATACATATTGCTTCTGGGACCCCAAAATATTGAATTTTCCGGAGTTTTGAGCCTGAATTTGAGATATAAACGGGTACAGAAGATACATGCACATATTGACTTTGGGCATCTAAATTATCGATTTTCAGCATGTTTTTGGCCTGTAATTTGAAAATACTCTAACACGGAGTAGGCATGTACAGATCGCTTCTGGGACCCCAAAATATAGAATTTTCGGGTGTTTTGGGCCTCAATTTGAGATATCGCCTTTACGCATCTGAAATATCGATTTTTAGCATGTTTTGAGCCTATATTTTGAAATAATTCTAGCACTGAGTAGGCATGTGCAGATCGCTTCTGGGACCCCAAAATATCGAATTTTCGGGTGTTTTGAGCCTGAATTTGAGATATAAAGGAGTACAGAAGATGCATGCACATATCGACTTTTGGGCACCTAAATATCGATTTTGATCATGTTTTGAGCATGTTTTTTGAAAATACTCTAACACGGAGTAGGCATGTACAGATCGCTTCTGGGACCCCAAAATATCGAATTTTCGGGTGTTTTGAGCCTGAATTTGAAATATAAAGGAGTACAGAAGATACATGCACATATCGACTTTTGGGCACCTAAAAGATCGATTTTCCGTATGTTTTTGGCCTGTATTTTGAAAATACTCTAACACCGAGTAGGCATGTACAGATTGCTTCTGGGACCCCTAAATATCGAATTTTTGCGTGTTTTGGGACTGAATTTGAGATATCGACTTTTTGGCACCTAAAATATCGATTTTTAGCATGTTTTTAGCCTATATTTTGAAAATATTCTAGCACTGATTAGGCATGTACAGATCGCTTCTCGGACCCCAAAATATCGAATTTTCGGGTGTTTTGAGCCTGAATTTGAGATATAAACGGGTACTGAAGATGCATGCTCATATCGACTTTTGGGCACCTAAAACATCGTTTTTGAGCATGTTTTGGGCCTGTATTTTGTTAATACTCTAACACGGAGTAGGCATGTACAGATCGCTTCTGGGACCCCAAAATATCGAATTTTCGGGTGTTTTGGGCCTGAATTTGAGATATCGCCTTTACGCACCTAAAATATCGATTTTTAGCATGTTTTGAGCCTATATTTTGAAAATATTCTAGCACTGAGTAGGCATGTACAGATCGCTTCTGGGACCCCAAAATATTGAATTTTCGGGTGTTTAGGGCCAGAATTTGAGATATAAACGGGTACAGAAGATGCTTGCACATATCGACTTTTGGGCACCTAAAAGATAGATTTTCAGTATGTTTATGGCCTGTATTTTGAAAATATTCTAGCACTGAGTAGGCATGTACAGATCGCTTCTGGGACCCCAAAATATCGAATTTTCGGGTGTTTTGAGCCTGAAAATGAGATATAAATGGGTATTGAAGATGCATGCACATATCGACTTTTGGGCACCTAAAACATCGATTTTGAGCATGTTTTGGGCCTGTATTTTGTAGATACTCTAACACGGAGTAGGCATGTACAGATCGCTTCTGGGACCCCAAAATATCGAATTTTCGGGGGTTTTGGGCCTGAATTTGAGATATCGCCTTTACGCATCTAAAATATCGATTTTTAGCATGTTTTGAGCCTATATTTTGAAAATATTCTAGCATTGAGTAGGCATGTACAGATCGCTTCTGGGACCCCATAATATCGAATTTTCGGGTGTTTTGAGCCTGAATATGAGATATAAACGAGTACAGGATATGCATGCACATATCGACTTTTGGGCACCTAAAAGATCGATTTTCAGTATGTTTTTGGCCTGTATTTTGAAAATACTCTATCACGGAGTAGGCATGTACAGATCGCTTCTGGGACCCCAAAATATTGAATTTTCGGGTGTTTTGAGCCTGAATTTGAGATATAAACGGGTACAGAAGATACATGCACATATTGACTTTGGGCATCTAAAATATCGATTTTCAGCATGTTTTGGGCATGTATTTTGAAAATACTTTAACACGGAGTAGGCATGTATAGATCGCTTCTGGGACCCCAAAATATCGAATTTTCGGGTGTTTTTGAGCCTGAATTTGAGATATAAACGGGTACTGAAGATGCATGAACATATCGACTTTTGGGCACCTAAAATATCGATTTTGAGCATGTTTTGAGCCTATATTTTGAAAACATTCTAACACGTAGTAGGCATGTACAGATCGCTTCTGGGACCCCTAAATATCGAATTTTCGGGTGTTTTGGGCCTTAATTTAATATATCGACTTTTTGGCACCTAAAATATCGATTTTTAGCATGTTTTTAGCCTATATTTTGAAAATATTCTAGCACTGATTAGGCAAATACAGATCGCTTCTAGGACCCCAAAATATCGAATTTTCGGGTGTTTTGAGCCTGAATTTGAGATATAAACGGGTACTGAAGATGCATGCACATATCGACTTTTGGGCACCTAAAACATCGATTTTGAGCATGTTTTGGGCCTGTATTTTGTTAATACTCTAACACGGAGTAGGCATGTACAGTCGGCGGCAGAAGTCGTGTCGCCTCACCTGCTTCACTGAGACATGCAGTGTTCATGGACTCGAGAAATACTCATGTTTCCTACACCTAAAAATCTCGAGCCTATGAACATCGCGTGCCTCGGTGAAGCAAGTGAGGCGACAGGACTATTGCCGCCGACTGTACAGATCGCTTCTGGGACCCCAAAATATCGAATTTTCGGGTGTTTTGGGCCTGAATTTGAGATATCGCCTTTACGCACCTAAAATATCGATTTTTAGCATGTTTTGAGCCTATATTTTTAAAATATTCTAGCACTGAGTCGGCATGTACAGATCGCTTCTGGGACCCCAAAATATCGAATTTTCGGGTGTATTGAGCCTGAATTTGAGATATAAACGAGTACAGAAGATGCATGCACATATCGACTTTTGGGCACCTAAAATATCGATTTTGAGCATGTTTTGAGCCTATATATTGAAAACATTCTAGCACTGAGTAGGCATGTACAGATTGCTTCTGGGAAACCAAAATATTGAATTTTCGGGTGTTTTGAGCCTGAATTTGAGATATAAACGGGTACAGAAGTTACATGCACATATTGACTTTGGGCATCTAAAATATCGATTTTCAGCATGTTTTGGGCATGTATTTTGAAAATACTCTAACACGGAGTAGGCATGTACAGATCGCTTCTGGGACCCCAAAATATCGAATTTTCGGGTGTTTTGGGCCTTAATTTGAGATATCGACTTTTTGGCACCTAAAATATCGATTTTTAGCATGTTTTTAGCCTATATTTTGAAAATATTCTAGCACTGAGTAGGCATGTACAGATCGCTTCTGGGACCCCAAAATATTGAATTTTCGGGTGTTTAGGGCCAGAATTTGATATATAAACGGGTACAGAAGATGCATGCACATATCGACTTTTGGGCACCTAAAAGATCGATTTTCAGTATGTTTGTGGCCTGTATTTTGAAAATATTCTAGCACTGAGTAGGCATGTACAGATCGCTTCTGGGACCCCAAAATATCGAATTTTCGGGTGTTTTGAGCCTGAAAATGAGATATAAATGGGTACTGAAGATGCATGCACATATCGACTTTTGGGCACCTAAAACATCGATTTTGAGCATGTTTTGGGCCTGTATTTTGTAGATACTCTAACACGGAGTAGGCATGTACAGATCGCTTCTGGGACCCCAAAATATCGAATTTGGGGGGTTTTGGGCCTGAATTTGAGATATCGCCTTTACGCATCTAAAATATCGATTTTTAGCATGTTTTGAGCCTATATTTTGAAAATATTCTAGCACTGAGTAGGCATGTACAGATCGCTTCTGGGACTCCAGAATATCGAATTTTCGGGTGTTTTGAGCCTGAATTTGAGTTATAAACGAGTACAGAGGATGCATGCACATATCGACTTTTGGGCACCTAAAATATCGATTTTTAGCATGTTTTCAGCCTATATTTAGAAAATATTCTAGCACTGAGTAGGCATGTACAGATCGCTTCTGGGACCCCAAAATATCGAATTTTCGGGTGTTTTGGGCCTGAATTTGAGATATAAACGGGTACTGAAGATGCATGCACATATCGACTTTTGGGCACCTAAAACATCGATTTTGAGCATGTTTTGGGCCTGTGTTTTGTAAATACTCTAACACGGAGTAGGCATGTACATATCGCTTCTGGGACCCCAAAATATCGAATTTTCGGGTGTTTTGGGCCTGAATTTGAGATATCGCCTTTACGCACCTAAAATATCGATTTTTAGCATGTTTTGAGCCTATATTTTGAAAATATTCTAGCACTGAGTAGGCATGTACAGATCGCTTCTGGGACCCCAAAATATCGAATTGTCGGGTGTTTTGAGCCTGAATTTGAGATATAAACGGGTACTGAAGATGCATGCACAAATCGACTTCTTGGCACCTAAAACATCGATTTTGAGCATGTTTTGGGCCTGTATTTTGAAAATACTCTAACACGGAGTAGGCATGTACAGATCGCTTCTGGGACCCCAAAATATCGAATTTTCGGGTGTTTTGAGCCTGAAAATGAGATATAAATGGGTACTGAAGATGCATGCACATATCGACTTTTGGGCACCTAAAACATCGATTTTGAGCATGTTTTGGGCCTGCATTTTGTAGATACTCTAACACGGAGTAGGCATATACAGATCGCTTCTGGGACCCCAAAATATCGAATTTTCGGGGGTTTTGGGCCTGAATTTGAGATATCGCCTTTACGCATCTAAAATATCGATTTTTAGCATGTTTTGAGCCTATATTTTGAAAATATTCTAGCATTGAGTAGGCATGTACAGATCGCTTCTGGGACCCCATAATATCGAATTTTCGGGTGTTTTGAGCCTGAATATGAGATATAAACGAGTACAGGATATGCATGCACATATCGACTTTTGGGCACCTAAAAGATCGATTTTCAGTATGTTTTTGGCCTGTATTTTGAAAATACTCTATCACGGAGTAGGCATGTACAGATCGCTTCTGGGACCCCAAAATATTGAATTTTCGGGTGTTTTGAGCCTGAATTTGAGATATAAACGGGTACAGAAGATACATGCACATATCGACTTTTGGGCACCTAAAACATCGATTTTGAGCATGTTTTGGGCCTGTATTTTGAAAATACTCTAACACGGAGTAGGCATGTACAGATCGCTTCTGGGACCCCAAAATATCGAATTTTCGGGTGTTTTGGGCCTGAATTTGAGATATCGCCTTTACGCACCTAAAATATCGATTTTTAGCATGTTTTGAGCCTATATTTTGAAAATATTCTAGCACTGAGTCGGCATGTACAGATCGCTTCTGGGACCCCAAAATATCGAATTTTCGGGTGTATTGAGCCTGAATTTGAGATATAAACGAGTACAGAAGATGCATGCACATATCGACTTTTGGGCACCTAAAATATCGATTTTGAGCATGTTTTGAGCCTATATTTTGAAAACATTCTAGCACTGAGTAGGCATGTACAGATTGCTTCTGGGAAACCAAAATATTGAATTTTCGGGTGTTTTGAGCCTGAATTTGAGATATAAACGGGTACAGAAGTTACATGCACATATTGACTTTGGGCATCTAAAATATCGATTTTCAGCATGTTTTGGGCATGTATTTTGAAAATACTCTAACACGGAGTAGGCATGTACAGATCGCTTCTGGGACCCCAAAATATCGAATTTTCGGGTGTTTTGGGCCTTAATTTGAGATATCGACTTTTTGGCACCTAAAATATCGATTTTTAGCATGTTTTTAGCCTATATTTTGAAAATATTCTAGCACTGAGTAGGCATGTACAGATCGCTTCTGGGACCCCAAAATATTGAATTTTAGGGTGTTTAGGGCCAGAATTTGATATATAAACGGGTACAGAAGATGCATGCACATATCGACTTTTGGGCACCTAAAAGATCGATTTTCAGTATGTTTGTGGCCTGTATTTTGAAAATATTCTAGCACTGAGTAGGCATGTACAGATCGCTTCTGTGACCCCAAAATATCGAATTTTCGGGTGTTTTGAGCCTGAAAATGAGATATAAATGGGTACTGAAGATGCATGCACATATCGACTTTTGGGCACCTAAAACATCGATTTTGAGCATGTTTTGGGCCTGTATTTTGTAGATACTCTAACACGGAGTAGGCATGTACAGATCGCTTCTGGGACCCCAAAATATCGAATTTTCGGGGGTTTTGGGCCTGAATTTGAGATATCGCCTTTACGCATCTAAAATATCGATTTTTAGCATGTTTTGAGCCTATATTTTGAAAATATTCTAGCACTGAGTAGGCATGTACAGATCGCTTCTGGGACTCCAGAATATCGAATTTTCGGGTGTTTTGAGCCTGAATTTGAGTTATAAACGAGTACAGAGGATGCATGCACATATCGACTTTTGGGCACCTAAAATATCGATTTTTAGCATGTTTTCAGCCTATATTTAGAAAATATTCTAGCACTGAGTAGGCATGTACAGATCGCTTCTGGGACCCCAAAATATCGAATTTTCGGGTGTTTTGGGCCTGAATTTGAGATATAAACGGGTACTGAAGATGCATGCACATATCGACTTTTGGGCACCTAAAACATCGATTTTGAGCATGTTTTGGGCCTGTATTTTGTAAATACTCTAACACGGAGTAGGCATGTACAGATCGCTTCTGGGACCCCAAAATATCGAATTTTCGGGTGTTTTGGGCCTGAATTTGAGATATCGCCTTTACGCACCTAAAATATCGATTTTTAGCATGTTTTGAGCCTATATTTTGAAAATATTCTAGCACTGAGTAGGCATGTACAGATCGCTTCTGGGACCCCAAAATATCGAATTGTCGGGTGTTTTGAGCCTGAATTTGAGATATAAACGGGTACTGAAGATGCATGCACAAATCGACTTCTTGGCACCTAAAACATCGATTTTGAGCATGTTTTGGGCCTGTATTTTGAAAATACTCTAACACGGAGTAGGCATGTACAGATCGCTTATGGGACCCCTAAATATCGAATTTTCGGGTGTTTTGGGCCTTAATTTGAGATATCGACTTTTTGGCACCTAAAATATCGATTTTTAGCATGTTTTTAGGCTATATTTTGAAAATATTCTAGCACTGAATAGGCATGTACAGATCGCTTCTGGGACCCCTAAATATTGAATTTTCGGGTGTTTAGTGCCAGAATTTGAGATATAAACGGGTACAGAAGATGCATGCACATATCGACTTTTGGGCACCTAAAAGATCGATTTTCAGTATGTTTATGGCCTGTATTTTGAAAATACTCTAACACGGAGTAGGCATGTACAGATCGCTTCTGGGACCCCTAAATATCGAATTTTCGGGTGTTTTGGGACTGAATTTGAGATATCGACTTTTTGGCACCTAAAAGATCGATTTTTAGCATGTTTTTAGCCAATATTTTGAAAATATTCTAGCACTGAGTAGGCATGTACAGATTGCTTCTGGGACCCCAAAATATTGAATTTTCGAGTGTTTTGAGCCTGAATTTGAGATATAAACGGGTACAGAAGATACATGCACATATTGACTTTGGGCATCTAAAATATCGTTTTTTAGAATGTTTTGGGCATGTATTTTGAAAATACTCTAACACGGAGTAGGCATGTACACATCGCTTCTGGGACCCCAAAATATCGAATTTTCGGGTGTTTTGAGCCTGAATTTGAGATATAAACGGGTACTGAAGATGCATCGACATATCGACTTTTTTGCACCTAAAACATCGATTTTGAGCATGTTTTGGGCCTGTATTTTGAAAATACTCTAACACGGTGTAGGCATGTACAGTTCGCTTCTGGGACCCCTAAATATCGAATTTTCAGGTGTTTTGGGCCTTAATTTGAGATATCGACTTTTTGGCACCTAAAATATCGATTTTTAGCATGTTTTTAGCCTATATTTTGAAAATATTCTAGCACTGAGTAGGCATGTACAGATTGCTTCTGGGACCCCAAAATATTGAATTTTCGGGTGTTTAGGGCCAGAATTTGAGATATAAACGGGTACAGAAGATGCATGCACATATCGACTTTTGGGCACCTAAAAGATCGATTTTGAGCATGTTTTTGGCCTGTATTTTGAAAATACTCTAACACGGACTATGCATGTACAGAACGCTTCTGGGTCCCCAAAATATCGAATTTTCGGGTGTTTTGAGCCTTAATTTGAAATATCGACTTTTGGCACCTAAAATATCGATTTTTAGCATGTTTTGAGCCTATATTTTGAAAATGTTCTAGCACCGAGTAGGCATGTACAGATCGCTTCTGGGACCCCAAAATATCGAATTTTCGGGTGTTTTGAGCCAGAATTTGAGATATAAACGAGTACAGAAGATGCATGCACATATCGACTTTTGGGCACCTATAATATCGATTTTTAGCATGTTTTGAGCCTATATTTTGAAAACATTCTAGCACTGAGTAGGCATGTACAGATCGCTTCGGGGACCCCAAAATATCGAATTTTCGGGTGTTTTGAGCTGAATTTCAGATATAAACGAGTATAGAAGATGCATACACATATTGACTTTGGGCACCAAAAATATCGCTTTTCAGCATGTTTTGGGCCTGAATTTTGAAAATACTCTAACACGAAGTAGGCATGTACAGATCGCTTCTGGGACCCCAAAATATCGAATTTTCGTGTGTTTTGAGCCTGAATTTAAGATATAAACGGGTACTGAAGATGCATGCACATATCGAATTTTGGGAACCTAAAACATCGATTTTGAGCATGTTTTAGGCCTGTATTTTGAAAATACTCTAACACGGAGTAGGCATGTACAGATCGCTTCTGGGACCCCAAAATATCGAATTTTCAGGTGTTTTGGGCCTGAATTTGAGATATCGCCTTTACGCACCTAAAATATCGATTTTTAGCATGTTTTGAGCTTTTATTTTGAAAATATTCTAGCACTGAGTAGGCATGTACAGATCGCTTCTGGGACCCCAAAATATCGAATTTTCGGTGTTTTGAGCTTGAATTTGAGATATAAACGAGAACATAAGATGAATGCACATATCGACTTTTGGGCACCTAAAATATAGATTTTGAGCATGTTTTGAGCCTATATTTTGAAAACATTCTAGCACTGAGAAGGCATGTACAGATCGCTTCTGGGACCCAAAAATATCGAATTTTCGGGTGTTTAGGGCCTGAATTTGAGATATAAACGGGTACAGAAGATACATGCACATATCGACTTTTGGGCACCTAAAATATCGATTTTGAGCATGTTTTGAGCCTATATTTTGAAAACATTCTAGCACTGAGTAGGCATGTACAGATAGCTTCTGGGACCCAAAATATCGAATTTTCGGGTGTTTAGGGCCAGAATTTGAGATATAAACGGGTACAGAAGATGCATGCACATATCTACTTTTGGGCACCTAAAAGATCGATTTTCAGTATGTTTTTGGCCTTTATTTTGAAAATACTCTAACACGGAGTAGGCATGTACAGATCGCTTCTGGGACCCCTAAATATCGAATTTTCGGGTGTTATGGGCCTTAATTTGAGATATCGACTTTTTGGCACCTAGAATATCGATTTTTAGCATGTTTTTAGCCTATATTTTGAAAATATTTTAGCACTGAGTAGGCATGTACAGATTGCTTCTGGGACCCCAAAATATTGAATTTTTGGGTGTTTAGGGCCAGAATTTGAGATATAAACGGGTACTGAAGATGCATGCACATATCGACTTTTGGGCAACTAAAAGATCGATTTTAAGCATGTTTTTGGCCTGTATTTTGAAAATACTCTAACACGGAGTAGGCATGTACAGATCGCTTCTGGGTCCCCAAAATATCGAATTTTCGGGTGTTTTGAGCCTTAATTTGAGATATCGACTTTTTGGCACCTAAAATATCGATTTTTAGCATGTTTTGAGCCTATATTTTGAAAATATTCTAGCACTGAGTAGGCATGTACAGATCGCTTCTGGGACCCCAAAATATCGAATTTTCGGGTGTTTTGAGCCTGAATTTGAGATATAAACGAGTACAGAAGATGCATGCACATATCGACTTTGGGCACCAAAAATATCGCTTTTCAGCATGTTTTGGGCCTGAATTTTGAAAATACTCAAACACGGAGTAGGCATGTACAGATCGCTTCTGGGACCCCAAAATATCGAATTTTCGGGTGTTTTGAGCCTGAATTTGAGATATAAACGGGTACTGAAGATGCATGCACATATCGAATTTTGGGCACCTAAAACATCGATTTTGAGCATGTTTTGGGCCTGTATTTTGAAAATACTCTAACACAGAGTAGGCATGTACAGATCGCTTCTGGGACCCCAAAATATCGAATTTTCGGGTGTTTTAGGCCTGAATTTGAGATATCACCTTTACGCACCTAAAATATCGATTTTTAGCATGTTTTGAGCTTTTATTTTGAAAATATTCTAGCACTGAGTAGGCATGTACAGATCGCTTCTGGGACCCCAAAATATCGAATTTTCGGTGTTTTGAGCTTGAATTTGAGATATAAACGAGAACATAAGATGAATGCACATATCGACTTTTGGGCACCTAAAATATAGATTTTGAGCATGTTTAGAGCCTATATTTTGAAAACATTCTAGCACTGAGAAGGCATGTACAGATCGCTTCTGGGACCCAAAAATATCGAATTTTCGGGTGTTTAGGGCCTGAATTTCAGATATAAACGGGTACAGAAGATACATGCACATATCGACTTTTGGGCTCCTAAAATATCGATTTTGAGCATGTTTTGAGCCTATATTTTGAAAACATTCTAGCACTGAGTAGGCATGTACAGATCGCTTCTGGGACCCAAAATATCGAATTTTCGGGTGTTTAGGGCCGGAATTTGAGATATAAACGGGTACTGAAGATGCATGCACATATCGACTTTTGGGCAACTAAAAGATCGATTTTGAGCATGTTTTTGGCCTGTATTTTGAAAATACTCTAACACTGAGTAGGATTGTACAGATCGCTTCTGGGTCCCCAAAATATCGAATTTTCGGGTGTTTTGAGCCTTAATTTGAGATATCGACTTTTTGGCACCTAAAATATCGATTTTTAGCATGTTTTGAGCTTTTATTTTGAAAATATTCTAGCACTGAGTAGGCATGTACAGATCGCTTCTGGGACCCCAAAATATCGAATTTTCGGTGTTTTGAGCTTGAATTTGAGATATAAACGTGAACAGAAGATGCATGCACATATCGACTTTTGGGCACCAAAAATATCGCTTTTCAGCATGTTTTGGGCCTGAATTTTGAAAATACTCTAACACGGAGTAGGCATGTACAGATCGCTTCTGGGACCCCAAAATATCGAATTTTCGGGTGTTTTGAGCCTGAATTTGAGATATAAACGGGTACTGAAGATGCATGCACATATCGAATTTTGGGCACCTAAAGCATCGATTTTGAGCATGTTTTAGGCCTGTATTTTGAAAATACTCTAACACGGAGTAGGCATGTACAGATCGCTTCTGGGACCCCAAAATATCGAATTTTCGGGTGTTTTGGGCCTGAAATTGAGATATCGCCTTTACGCACCTAAAATATCGATTTTTAGCATGTTTTGAGCTTTTAATTTGAAAATATTCTAGCACTGAGTAGGCATGTACAGATTGCTTCTGGGATCCCAAAATATCGAATTTTGGGTGTTTTTGAGCTTGAATTTGAGATATAAACGTGAACAGAAGATGCATGCACATATCGACTTTTGGGCATCTAAAATATCGATTTTGAGCATGTTTTGAGCCTATATTTTGAAAACATTCTAGCACTGAGTAGGCATGTACAGATCGCTTCTGGGACCCCAAAATATCGAATTTTCGGGCGTTTAGAGCCAGAATTTGAGATATAAACGAGTACAGAAGATGCATGCACATATCGACTTTTGGGCACCTAAAAGATCGATTTTCAGTATGTTTTTAACCTGTATTTTGAAAATACTCTAACACGGAGTAGGCATGTACAGATCGCTTCTGGGACCCCAAAATATCGAATTTTCGGGTGTTTTGAGCCTGAATTTGAGATATAAACGGGTACTGAAGATGCATGCACATATCGACTTTTGAGCACCTAAAACATCGATTTTGAGCATGTTTTGGGCCTGTATTTTGAAAATATCCTAACACGGAGTAGGAATGTACAGATCGCTTCTGGGACCCCAAAATATCGAATTTTCGGGTGTTTTGGGCCTGAATATGAGATATCGCCTTTACGCACCTAAAATATCGATTTTTAGCATGTTTTGAGCTTTTATTTTGAAAATATTCTAGCACTGAGTAGGCATGTACAGATCGCTTCTGGGACCCCAAAATATCGAATTTTCGGGTGTTTTGAGCTTGAATTTGAGATATAAACGAGTACAGAAGATGCATGCACATATCGACTTTTGGGCACCTAAAATATCGATTTTGAGCATGTTTTGAGCCTATATTTTGAAAACATTCTAGCACTGAGTAGGCATGTACAGATCGCTTCTGGGACCCAAAAATATCGAATTTTCGGGTGTTTAGGGCCAGAATTTGAGATATAAACGGGTACAGAAGATGCATGCACATATCGACTTTTGGGCACCTAAATTATCGATTTTGAGCATGTTTTGAGCCTATATTTTGAAAACATTCTAGCACTGAGTAGGCATGTACAGATCGCTTCTGGAACCCAAAATATCGAATTTTCGGGTGTTTAGGGCCAGAATTTGAGATATAAACAGGTACAGAAGATGCATGCACATATCTACTTTTGGGCACATAAAAGATCGATTTTCAGTATGTTTTTGGCCTGTATTTTGAAAATACTCTAACACGGAGTAGGCATGTACAGATCGCTTCTGGGACCCCTAAATATCGAATTTTCGGGTGTTTTGGGCCTTAATTTGAGATATCGACTTTTTGGCACCTAAAATATCGATTTTTAGCATGTTTTGAGCCTATATTTTGAAAATATTCTAGCACTGAGTAGGCATGTACAGATCGCTTCTGGGACCCCAAAATATCAAATTTTCGGGTGTTTTGAGCCTGAATTTGAGATATAAACGGGTACTGAAGATGCATGCACATGACTTTTTGGCACCTAAAACATCGATTTTGAGCATGTTTTGGGCCTGTATATTGAAAATACTCTAACACGGTGTAGGCATGTACAGTTCGCTTCTGGGACCCCAAAATATCGAATTTTCGGGTGTTTTGAGCCTGAATTTGAGATATAAACGAGTACAGAAGATGCATGCACATATCGTCTTTTGGGCACCTATAATATCGATTTTTAACATGTTTTGAGCCTATATTTTGAAAACATTCTAGCACTGAGTAGACATGTACAGATCGCTTCTGGGACCCCAAAATATCGAATTTTCGGGTGTTTTGAGCCTGAATTTCAGATATAAACGAGTATAGAAGATGCATACACATATTGACTTTGGGCACCAAAAATATCGATTTTCAGCATGTTTTGGGCCTGAATTTTGAAAATACTCTAACACGGAGTAGGCATGTACAGATCGCTTCTGGGACCCCAAAATATCGAATTTTCGGGTGTTTTGGGCCTGAATTTGAAATATCGTCTTTACGCACCTAAAATATCGATTTTTAGCATGTTTTGAGCTTTTATTTTGAAAATATTCTAGCACTGAGTAGGCATGTACAGATTGCTTCTGGGACCCAAAAATGTAGAATTTTCGGGTGTTTAGGGCCAGAATTTGAGATATAAACGGGTACAGAAAATGCATTCACATATCCACTTTTGGGCACCTAAAATATCGATTTTGAGCATGTTTTGAGCCTATATTTTGAAAACATTCTAGCACTGAGTAGGCATGTACAGATCGCTTCTTGGACCCAAAAATATCGATTTTTCGGGTGTTTAGGGCCAGAATTTGAGATATAAACGGGTACAGAAGATGCATACACATATCTACTTTTGGGCACCTAAATGATCGATTTTCAGTATGTTTTTGGCCTGTATTTTGAAAATACTCTAACCCGGAGTAGGCATGTACTGATCGCTTCTGAGACCCCTAAATATCGAATTTTCGGGTGTTTTGGGCCTTAATTTAAGATATCGCCTTTACGCACCTAAAATATCGATTTTTAGCATGTTTTTAGCCTATATTTTAAAAATATTCTAGCACTGAGTAGGCATGTACAGATCGCTTCTGGGACCCCAAAATATCGAATTTTCGGGTATTTTGAGCCTGAATTTAAGATATAAACGAGTACAGAAGATGCAAGCACATATCAACTTTTGGGCACCTAAAATATCGATTTTGAGCATGTTTTGAGCCTTTATTTTGAAAACATTCTAGCACTGAGTAGGCATGTACAGATCGCTTCTGGGACCCCAAAATATCGAGTTTTCGTGTGTTTTGAGCCTGAATTTGAGATATAAACGAGTATAGAAGATGCATACACATATTGACTTTGGGCACCAAAAATATCGATTTTCAGCATGTTTTAAGCCTGAATTTTCAAAATACTCTAACACGGAGTAGGCATGTACAGATCACTTCCGGGACCCCAAAATATCAAATTTTCGGGTGGTTATGGCTAGAATTTGAGATATAAACGGGTACAGAAGATGCATCCACATATCGACTTTTGGGTACCTAAAAGATCGATTTTCAGTATGTTTTTGGCCTGTATTTTGAAAATACTCTAACACGGAGAAGACATGTACAGATCGCTTCTGAGACCCCTAAATATCGAATTTTCGGGTGTGTTGGGCCTTAATTTTAGATATCGCCTTTACGCACCTAAAATATTGATTTCTAGCATGTTTTGAGCCTATATTTTGAAAGTATTCTAGCACTGTGTAGGCATGTAAAGATCGCTTCAGGGACCCCAAAATATCGAATTTTCGGGTGTTTTGAGCCTGAATTTGAGATATGAACGAGTATAGAAGATGCATACACATATTGACTTTGGGCACCAAAAATATCGATTTTCAGCATGTTTTAAGCCTGAATTTTGAAAATACTCTAACACGGAGTAGGCATGTACAGATCGCTTCTAGGACCCCAAAATATCGAATTTTCGGGTGTTTTGAGCCTGAATTTGAGATATAAACGAGTATAGAAGATGCATACACATATTGACTTTGGGCATCAAAAATATCGATTTTCAGCATGTTTTGGGCCTGAATTTTGAAAATACTCTAACACGGAGTAAGCATGTACAGATCGCTTCTGGGACCCCAAAATATCGAATTTTCGGGTGTTTAGGGCCAGAATTTGAGATATAAACGGGTACAGAAAATGCATTCACATATCCACTTTTGGGCACCTAAAATATCGATTTTGAGCATGTTTTGAGCCTATATTTTGAAAACATTCTAGCACTGAGTAGGCATGTACAGATCGCTTCTTGGACCCAAAAATATCGATTTTTCGGGTGTTTAGGGCCAGAATTTGAGATATAAACGGGTACAGAAGATGCATACACATATCTACTTTTGGGCACCTAAATGATCGATTTTCAGTATGTTTTTGGCCTGTATTTTGAAAATACTCTAACACGGAGTAGGCATGTACTGATCGCTTCTGAGATCCCTAAATATCGAATTTTCGGGTGTTTTGGGCCTTAATTTAAGATATCGCCTTTACGCACCTAAAATATCGATTTTTAGCATGTTTTTAGCCTATATTTTAAAAATATTCTAGCACTGAGTAGGCATGTACAGATCGCTTCTGGGACCCCAAAATATCGAATTTTCGGGTATTTTGAGCCTGAATTTAAGATATAAACGAGTACAGAAGATGCAAGCACATATCAACTTTTGGGCACCTAAAATATCGATTTTGAGCATGTTTTGAGCCTTTATTTTGAAAACATTCTAGCACTGAGTAGGCATGTACAGATCGCTTCTGGGACCCCAAAATATCGAGTTTTCGTGTGTTTTGAGCCTGAATTTGAGATATAAACGAGTATAGAAGATGCATACACATATTGACTTTGGGCACCAAAAATATCGATTTTCAGCATGTTTTAAGCCTGAATTTTCAAAATACTCTAACACGGAGTAGGCATGTACAGATCACTTCCGGGACCCCAAAATATCAAATTTTCGGGTGGTTATGGCTAGAATTTGAGATATAAACGGGTACAGAAGATGCATCCACATATCGACTTTTGGGTACCTAAAAGATCGATTTTCAGTATGTTTTTGGCCTGTATTTTGAAAATACTCTAACACGGAGAAGACATGTACAGATCGCTTCTGAGACCCCTAAATATCGAATTTTCGGGTGTGTTGGGCCTTAATTTTAGATATCGCCTTTACGCACCTAAAATATTGATTTCTAGCATGTTTTGAGCCTATATTTTGAAAGTATTCTAGCACTGTGTAGGCATGTAAAGATCGCTTCAGGGACCCCAAAATATCGAATTTTCGGGTGTTTTGAGCCTGAATTTGAGATATGAACGAGTATAGAAGATGCATACACATATTGACTTTGGGCACCAAAAATATCGATTTTCAGCATGTTTTAAGCCTGAATTTTGAAAATACTCTAACACGGAGTAGGCATGTACAGATCGCTTCTAGGACCCCAAAATATCGAATTTTCGGGTGTTTTGAGCCTGAATTTGAGATATAAACGAGTATAGAAGATGCATACACATATTGACTTTGGGCATCAAAAATATCGATTTTCAGCATGTTTTGGGCCTGAATTTTGAAAATACTCTAACACGGAGTAGGCATGTACAGATCGCTTCTGGGACCCCAAAATATCGAATTTTCGGGTGTTTAGGGCCAGAATTTGAGATATAAACGAGTACAGAAGATGCATGCACATATCGACTTTTGGGCACCTAAAATATCGATTTTTAGCATGTTTTGAGCCTATATTTTGAAAAAATTCTAGCACTGAGTAGGCATGTACAGATCGCTTCTGGGACACAAAAATATCGAATTTTCGGGTGTTTAGGGCCAGAATTTGAGATATAAACGGGTACAGAAGATGCATGCACATATCTACTTTTGGGCACCTAAAAGATCGATTTTCAGTATGTTTATGGCCTGTATTTTGAAAATACTCTAACACGGAGAAGGCATGTACAGATCGCTTCTGAGACCCCTAAATATCGAATTTTCGGGTGTTTTGGGCCTTAATTTGAGATATCGCCTTTACGCACCTAAAATATCGATTTTTAGCATGTTTTGAGCCTATATTTCGAAAATATTCTAGCACTGTGTAGGCATGTAGAGATCGCTTCTGGGACCCCAAAATATCGAATTTTCGGGTGTTTTGAGCCTGAATTTGAGATATAAACGAGTATAGAAGATGCATACACATATTGACTTTGGGCTCCAAAAATATCGATTTTCAGCATGTTTTAAGCATGAATTTTGAAAATACTCTAACACGGAGTAGGCATGTACAGATCGCTTCTAGGACCCCAAAATATCGAATTTTCGGGTGTTTTGAGCCTGAATTTAAGATATAAACGAGTACAGAAGATGCATGCACATAACGACTTTTGGGCACCTAAAATATCGATTTTGAGCATGTTTTTAACCTATATTTTGAAAACATTCTACCACTGAGTAGGCATGTACAGATCGTTTCTGGGACCTAAAAAGATCGAATTTTCGGGTGTTTTGAGCCTGAATTTGAGATATAAACGAGTATAGAAGATGCATACACATATTGACTTTGAGCACCAAAAATATCGATTTTCAGCATGTTTTAAGCCTGAATTTTGAAAATACTCTAACACGAAGTAGGCATGTACAGATCACTTCTGGGACCCCAAAATATCGAATTTTCGGGTGTTTAGGACAGAATTTGAGATATAAACGAGTACAGAAGATGCATGCACATATCGACTTTTGGGCACCTAAAATATCGATTTTGAGCATGTTTTGAGCCTATATTTTGAAAACATTCTAGTACTGAGTAGGCATGTACAGATCGCTTCTGGTTCCCAAAAATATCGAATTTTCGGGTGTTTAGGGCCAAAATTTGAGATATAAACGGGTACAGAAGATTCATGCACATATAGAGTTTTGTGCACCTAAAAGATCGATTTTCAGTATGTTTTTGACCTGTATTTTAAAATTACTCAAACACGGAGTAGGCATGTACAGATCGCTTCTGAGACCCCTAAATATCGAATTTTCGGGTGTTTTTGGCCCTAATTTTAGATATCGCCTTTACGCACCTAAAATATCGATTTTTAGCATGTTTTGAGCCTATATTTTTAAAATATTCTTGCACTGAGTAGGCATGTAGAGATCGCTTCTGGGACCCCAAAATATCGAATTTTCGGGTGTTTTGAGCCTGAATTTGAGATATAAACAAGTATAGAAGATGCATACACATATTGACTTTGGGCACCAAAAATATCGATTTTTTTGCATGTTTTAAGCCTGAATTTTGAAAATACTCTAACACGGAGTAGGCATGTACAGATCGCTTCAGGGACCCCAAAATATCGAATTTTCGGGTGTTTAGGGCCAGAATTTGAGATATAAACGGGTACAGAAGATGCATGCACATATCGACTTTTGGGCACCTAAAAGATCGATTTTCAGTATGTTTTTGGCCTGTATTTTGAAAATACTCTAACACGGAGTAGGCATGTACAGATCGCTTCTGGGACCCCTAAATATCGAATTTTCGGGTGTTTTGGCCTGAATCTGAGATATACACGGGTACTGAAGATGCATGCACATATCGACTTTTGGGCACCAAAAACATCGATTTTGAGCATGTTTTGTGCCTGTATTTTGTAAATACTCTAACACGGAGTAGGCATGTACAGATCGCTTCTGGGACCCCATAATGTCGAATTTTCGGGTGTTTTGGGCCTGAATTTAAGATATCGCCTTTACGCACCTAAAATATCGATTTTTAGCATGTTTTGAGCCTATATTTTGAAAATATTCTAGCACTGAGTAGGCATGTACAGATTGCTTCTGGGACCCCAAAATATTGAATTTTCGGGTATTTAGGGCCAGAATTTGAGATATAAACGGGTACAGAAGATGCATGCACATATCGACTTTTGAGCACGTAAAAGATCGATTTTCAGTATGTTTTTGGCCTGTATTTTTAAAATACTCTAACACGGTGTAGGCATGTACAGATCGCATCTGGGACCCCAAAATATCGAATTTTCGGGTGTTTTGGGACTGAATTTGAGATATCGACATTTTGGCACCAAAAACATCGATTTTGAGCATGTTTTGTGCCTGTATTTTGTAAATACTCTAACACGGAGTAGGCATGTACAGATCGCTTCTGGGACCCCAAAATATCGAATTTTCGGGTATTTTGAGCCTGAATTTAAGATATAAACGAGTACAGAAGATGCATGCAGATATCGACTTTTGGGCACCTAAAATATCGATTTGGAGCATGTTTTGAGCCTATATTTTGAAAACATTCTAGCACTTAGTAGGCATGTACAGATCGCTTCTGGGACCCAAAAATATCGAATTTTCGGATGTTTTGAGCCTGAATTTGTGATATAAACGAGTATAGAAGATGCATACACATATTGACTTTGGGCACCAAAAATATCGATTTTCAGCATGTTTTAAGCCTAAATTTTGAAAATACTCTAACACTGAGTAGGCATGTACAGATCGCTTCTGGGACCCCAAAATATCGAATTTTCGGGTGTTTAGGCCAGAATTTGAGATATAAATGGGTACAGAAGATACATGCACATATCGAGTTTTGGGCACCTAAAAGATCGATTTTCGGTTGTTTTTGGCCTGTATTTTCAAAATACTCTAACACGGAGTAGGCATGTACAGATCGCTTCTGGGACCCCTAAATATCGAATTTTCGCGTGTTTTGGGCCTTAATTTGAGATATCGACTTTTTGGCACCTAAAATATCTACTTTTAGCATGTTTTTAGCCTATATTTTGAAAATATTCTAGCACTGAGTAGGCATGTACAGATTGCTTCTTGGACCCCAAAATATTGAATTTTCGGGTATTTTGAGCCTGAATTTGAGATATAAACGGGTACAGAAGATACATGCACATATTGACTTTGGGCATCTAAAATATCGATTTTCAGCATGTTTTGGGCATGTATTTTGAAAATACTCTAACACGGAGTAGGCATGTACAGATCGCTTCTGGGACCCCAAAATATCGAATTTTCGATTGTTTTGGGACTTAATTTGAGATATCGACTTTTTGGCACCTAAAATATCGATTGTTAGCATGTTTTTAGCCTATATTTTGAAAATATTCTAGCACTGAGTAGGCATGTACAGATTGCTTCTGGGACCCCAAAATATTGAATTTTCGGGTGTTTAGGGCCAGAATTTGAGATATAAACGGGTACAGAAGATGCATGCACATATCGACTTTTGGGCACCTAAAAGATCGATTTTCAGTATGTTTTTGGCCTGTATTTTGAAAATACTCTAACACGGAGTAGGCATGTACAGATCGCTTCTGGGACCCCAAAATATCGAATTTTCGGTTTTTTTGGGACTGAATTTGAGATATCGACTTTTTGGCACCTAAAAGATCGATTTTTAGCATGTTTTGAGCCTATATTTTGAAAATATTCTAGCACTGAGTAGGCATGTACAGATTGCTTCTGGGACCCCAAAATATTGAATTTTCGGGTGTTTTGAGCCTGAATTTGAGATATAAATGGGTACAGAAGATACATGCACATATTGACTTTGGGCATCTAAAATATCGATTTTCAGCATGTTTTGGGCATGTATTTTGAAAATACTCTAACACGGAGTAGGCATGTACAGATCGCTTCTGGGACCCCAAAATATCGAATTTTCGGGTGTTTTGAGCCTGAATTTGAGATATAAACGAGTACTGAAGATGCATGCACATATCGACTTTTGGGCACCTAAAACATCGATTTTGAGCATGTTTTTGGCCTGTATTTTGAAAATATTCTTACACGGTGTAGGCATGTACAGATCGCTTCTGGGACCCCTAAATATCGAATTTTAGGGTGTTTTGGGCCTTAATTTGAGATATCGACTTTTTGGCACCTAAAATATCGATTTTTAGCATGTTTTTAGCCTATATTTTGAAAATATTCTAGCACTGAGTAGGCATGTACAAATTGCTTCTGTGACCCCAAAATATTGAATTTTCGGGTGTTTAGGGCCAGAATTAGAGATATAAACGGGTACAGAAGATGCATGCACATATCGACTTTTGGGCACCTAAAAGATCGATTTTCAGTATGTTTTTGGCCTGTATTTTGAAAATACTCTAACACGGAGTAGGCATGTACAGATCGCTTCTGGGACCCCAAAGTATCGAATTTTCGGGTGTTTTGGGACTGAATTTGAGATATAAACGAGTATAGAAGATGCATACACATATTGACTTTGGGCACCAAAAATATTGATTTTCAGCATGTTTTAAGCCTGAATTTTGAAAATACTCTAACACGGAGTAGGCATGTACAGATCGCTTCTGGGACCCCTAAATATCGAATTTTCGGGTGTTTAGGCCAGAATTTGAGATATAAATGGGTACAGAAGATATATGCACATATCGACTTTTGGGCACCTAAAAGATCGATTTTCGGTATGATTTGGCCTGTATTTTGAAAATACTCTAACACGGAGTAGGCATGTACAGATCGCTTCTGGGACCCCTAAATATCGAATTTTCGCGTGTTTTGGGCCTTAATTTGAGATATCGACTTTTTGGCACCTAAAATATCGATTTTTAGCATGTTTTTAGCCTATATTTTGAAAATATTCTAGCACTGAGTAGGCATGTACAGATTGCTTCTTGGACCCCAAAATATTGAATTTTCGGGTGTTTTGAGCCTGAATTTGAGATATAAACGGGTACAGAAGATACATGCACATATTGACTTTGGGCATCTAAAATATCGATTTTCAGCATGTTTTGGGCATGTATTTTGAAAATACTCTAACACGGAGTAGGCATGTACAGATCGCTTCTGGGACCCCAAAATATCGAATTTTCGATTGTTTTGGGCCTTAATTTGAGATATCGACTTTTTGGCACCTAAAATATCGATTGTTAGCATGTTTTTAGCCTATATTTTGAAAATATTCTAGCACTGAGTAGGCATGTACAGATTGCTTCTGGGACCCCAAAATATTGAATTTTCGGGTGTTTAGGGCCAGAATTTGAGATATAAACGGGTACAGAAGATGCATGCACATATCGACTTTTGGGCACCTAAAACATCGATTTTGAGCATGTTTTGGGCCTGTATTTTGAAAATACTCTAACACGGAGTAGGCATGTACAGATCGCTTCTGGGACCTCAAAATATCGAATTTTCGGGTGTTTTGAGCCAGAATTTGAGATATAAATGGGTACTGAAGATGCATGCACATATCGACTTTTGGGCACCTAAAACATCGATTTTGAGCATGTTTTGGGCCTGTATTTTGAAAATACTCTAACACGGAGTAGGCATGTACAGATTGCTTCTGGGACCCCAAAATATTGAATTTTCGGGTGTTTTGAGCCTGAATTTGAGATATAAACGGGTACAGAAGATACATGCACATATTGACTTTGAGCATCTAAAATATCGATTTTCAGCATGTTTTGGGCCTGTATTTTGAAAATACTCTAACAAGGAGTAGGCATGTACAGATCGCTTCTGGGACCCCAAAATATCGAATTTCCGGGTGTTTTGAGCCTCAATCTGAGATATAAACGGGTACTGAAGATGCATGCACATATCGACTTTTGGGCACCTAAAACATCGATTTTGAGCATGTTTTGGGCCTGTATTTTGAAAATACTCTAACACGGAGTAGGCATGTACAGATCGCTTCTGGGACCCCAAAATATCGAATTTTCAGGTGTTTTGGGCCTGAATTTGAGATATCGACTTTACGCACATAAAATATCGATTTGGAGCATGTTTTGAGCCTATATTTTGAAAACATTCTAGCACTGAGTAGGCATTTACAGATCGCTTCTGGGACCCCAAAATATCGAATTTACGGATGTTTTGAGGTTGAATTTGAGATATAAACGAGTATAGAAGATGCATACACATATTGACTTTGGGCACCAAAAATATCGATTTTCAACATGTTTTAAGCCTGAATTTTTAAAATACTCTAACACGGAGTAGGCATGTACAGATCGCTTCTGGGACCCAAAAATATCGAATTTTCGTGTGTTTAGGGCCTTAATTTGAGATATCGCCTTTACGCACCAAAAATATCGATTTTTAGCATGTTTTGAGCCTATATTTTGAAAATATTCTAGCACTGAGTAGGCATGTAGAGATCGCTTCTAGGACCCCAAAATATCGAATTTTCGGGTGTTTTGAGCCTGAATTTAAGATATAAACGAGTACAGAAGATGCATGCACATATCGACTTTTGGGCACCTAAAAGATCGATTTTCAGTATGTTTTTGGCCCGTATTTTGAAAATACTCTAACACGGAGAAGGCATGTACAGATCGCTTCTGAGACCCCTAAATATCGAATTTTCGGGTGTTTTGGGCCTTAATTTGAGATATCACCTTTACGCACCAAAAATATCGATTTTTAGCTTGTTTTGAGCCTATATTTTGAAAATATTCTAGCACTGAGTAGGCATGTACAGATCGCTTATGGGACCCCAAAATATCGAATTTTCGGATGTTTTGACCCTGAATTTGAGATATAAACGAGTATAGAAGATGAATACACATATTGACTTTGGGCACCAAAAATATCGATTTTCAGCATGTTTTAAGCCTGAATTTTGAAAATACTCTAACACGGAGTAGGCATGTACAGATCGCTTCTGGGACCCAAAAATATCGAATTTTCGGGTGTTTAGGGCCAGAATTTGAGATATAAACGGGTACAGAAGATGCATGCACATATCGACTTTTGGGCACCTAAAAGATCGATTTTCAGTATGTTTTTGGCCTGTATTTTGAAAATACTCTAACACGGAGTAGGCATGTACAGATCGATTCTGGGACCCCTAAATATCGAATTTTCGGGTATTTTGGGACTGAATTTGAGATATCGACTTTTTGACACCTAAAATATCGATTTTTAGCATGTTTTTAGCCTATATTTTTAAAATATTCTAGCACTGAGTAGGCATGTACAAATTGCTTCTGGGACCCCAAAATATTGAATTTTCGGGTGTTTTGAGCCTGAATTTGAGATATAAACGGGTACAGAAGATACATGCACATATTGACTTTGGGCATCTAAAATATCGATTTTCAGCATTTTTTTTTGCATGTAGTTTGAAAATACTCTAACACGGCGTAGGCATGTACAGATCGCTTCTGCTTCCCCAAAATATTGAATTTTCGGGTGTTTAGGGCCAGAATTTGAGATATAAACGGGTACAGAAGATGCATGCACATATCGACTTATGGGCACCTAAAAGATCGATTTTCAGTAT
Organism: Petrolisthes cinctipes; assembly: GCA_033782935.1. Taxonomy (NCBI): domain Eukaryota; kingdom Metazoa; phylum Arthropoda; class Malacostraca; order Decapoda; family Porcellanidae; genus Petrolisthes; species Petrolisthes cinctipes. Next base: position 1,921,937 of record JAWQEG010000163.1, on the reverse strand, counting down.
GTTCTTGGCCTGTATTTTGAAAATACTCTAACACGGAGTAGGCATTTAAAAATCGCTTCTAGGACCCCTAAATATCAAATGTTCGGGTGTTTTGGGGCTGAATTTGATATATCTACTTTTTGGCACCTAAAATATCGATTTGTAGCATGTTTTGAGCCTATATTTTGAAAACATTCTAGCACTGAGTAGGCATGTACAGATCGCTTCTGGGACCCCAAAATATCGAATTTTCGAGTGTTTTGAGCCTGAATTTGAGATAGAAACGGGTACAGAAGATACATGCACAAATTGACTTTGGGCTCCAAAAATATCGATTTTGAGCATGTTTTGGGCATGTATTTTGAAAATACTCTAACACGGAGTAGGCATGTACAGATCGCTTCTGGGACCCCAAAATATCGAATTTTTGGGTGTTTTGAGCCTGAATTTGAGATATAAACGGGTACTGAAGATACATGCACATATCGACTTTTGGGCACCTAAAAAATAGATTTTGAGCATGTTTTCGGCCTGTATTTTGAAAATACTCTAACTCGGAGTAGGCATGTACAGATCCCTTCTGGGACCCCAAAATATCGAATTTTCGGGTGTTTTGGGACTGAATTTGAGATATCGACTTTTTGGCACCTAAAATATCGATTTTTAGCATGTTTTTAGCCTATATTTTGATAATATTCTAGCACTGAGTAGGCATGTACAGATCGCTTCTGGGACCCCAAAATATCGAATTTTCAGGTGTTTTGAGATTGAATTTGAGATATAAACGAGTACAGAAGATACATGCACATATCGACTTTTGGGCACCTAAAATATCGATTTTGAGCATGTTTTGTGCCTATATTTTGAAAACATTCTTGCACTGAGTAGGCATGTACAGATCGCTTCTGGGACCCCAAAATATCGAATTTTCGGGTTTTTAGGGCCAGAATTTGAGATATAAACGGGTACAGAAGATGCATGCACATATCGACTTTTGGGCACCTAAAAGATCGATTTTCAGTATGTTTTTGGCCTGTATTTTGAAAATACTCTAACACGGAGTAGGCATGTCCAGATTGCTTCTTGGACCCCAAAATATTGAATTTTCGGGTGTTTTGAGCCTGAATTTGAGATATAAACGGGTACAGAAGATACATGCACATATTGACTTTGGGCATCTAAAATATCGATTTTCAGCATGTTCTGGGCATGTATTTTGAAAATACTCTAACACGGAGTAGGCATGTACAGATCGCTTCTGGGACCCCAAAATATCGAATTTTCGATTGTTTTGGGCCTTAATTTGAGATATCGACTTTTTGGCACCTAAAATATCGATTTTTAGCATGTTTTTAGCCTATATTTTGAAAATATTCTAGCACTGCGTAGGCATGTACAGATTGCTTCTGGGACCCCAAAATATTGAATTTTCGGGTGTTTAGGGCCAGAACTTGAGATATAAACGGGTACAGAAGATGCATGCACATATCGACTTTTGGGCACCTAAAAGATCGATTTTCAGTATGTTTTTGGCCTGTATTTTGAAAATACTCTAACACGGAGTAGGCATGTACAGATCGCTTCTGGGACCCCAAAATATCGAATTTTCGGGTGTTTTGAGCCTGAATTTGAGATATAAACGGGTACTGAAGATGCATGCACATATCGACTTTTGGGCACCTAAAACATCGATTTTGAGCATGTTTTGGGCCTGTATTTTGAAAATACTCTAACACGGAGTAGGCATTTACAGATCGCTTCTGGGACCCCAAAATATCGAATTTTCAGGTGTTTTGGGCATGAATTTGAGATATCGCCTTTACGCACATAAAATATCGATTTGGAGCATGTTTTGAGCCTATATTTTGAAAACATTCTAGCACTGAGTAGGCATGTACAGATCGCTTCTGGGACCCCAAAATATCGAATTTACGGATGTTTTGAGGCTGAATTTGAGATATAAACGATTATAGAAGATGCATACACATATTGACTTTGGGCACCAAAAATATCGATTTTCAGCATGTTTTAAGCCTGAATTTTTAAAATACTCTAACACGGAGTAGGCATGTACAGATCGCTTCTGGGACCCAAAAATATCGAATTTTCGGGTGTTTAGGGCCAGAATTTGAGTTATAAACGGGTACAGAAGATTCATGCACATATCGACTTTTGGGCATCTAAAAGATCGATTTTCAGTTTGTTTTTGGCCCGTATTTTGAAAATACTCTAACACGGAGAAGGCATGTACAGATCGCTTCTGATACCCCTAAATATCGAATTTTCGGGTGTTTTGGGCCTTAATTTGAGATATCGCCTTTACGCACCAAAAATATCGATTTTTAGCATGTTTTGATCCTATGTTTTGAAAATATTCTAGCACTGAGTAGGCATGTACAGATCGCTTCTAGGACCCCAAAATATCGAATTTTCGGGTGTTTTAAGCCTGAATTTAAGATATAAACGAGTACAGAAGATGCATGCACATATCGACTTTTGGGCACCTAAAATATCGATTTTGAGCATGTTTTGAGCCTATATTTTGAAAACATTCTAGCACTGAGTAGGCATGTACAGATCGCTTCTGGGACCCCACAATATCGAATTTTCGGGTGTTTTGAGCCTGAATTTGAGATATAAACAAGTATAGAAGATACATACACATATTGACTTTGGGCACCTAAAATATCGATTTTCAGCATGTTTTAAGCCTGAATTTTGAAAATACTCTAACACGGAGTAGGCATGTACAGATCGCTTCTGGGACCCAAAATATCGAATATTCGGGTGATTAGGGCCAGAATTTGAGATATAAACGGGTACTGAAGATGCATGCACATATCGACTTTTGGGCACTTAAAAGATCGATTTTCAGTATGTTTTTGGCCTGTATTTTGAAAATACTCTAACACGGAGGAGGCATGTACAGATCGCTTCTGGGACCCCTAAATATCGAATTTTCGGGTGTTTTGGGCCTTAATTTGAGATATCGACTTTTTGGCACCTAAAATATCGATTTTTAGCATGTTTTTAGCCTATATTTTGAAAATATTCTGGCACTGAGTAGGCATGTACAGATTGCTTCTGGGACCCCAAAATATTGAATTTTCGGGTGCTTAGGGCCAGAATTTGAGATATAAACGGGTACAGAAGATGCATGCACATATCGACTTTTGGTCACCTAAAAGATCGATTTTCAGTATGTTTTTGGCCTGTATTTTAAAAATACTCTAACACGGAGTAGGCATGTACAGATCGCTTCTGGGACCCCAAAATATTGAATTTTCGGGTGTTTTGAGCCTGAATTTGAGATATAAACGGGTACAGAAGATACATGCACATATTGACTTTGGGCATCTAAAATATCGATTTTCAGCATGTTTTGGGCCTGTATTTTTAAAATACTCTAACACGGAGTAGGCATGTACAGATCGCTTCTGGGACCCCAAAATATCGAATTTTCGGGTGTTTTAAGCCTGAATTTGAGATATAAACGGGTACTGAAGATGCATGCACATATCGACTTTTGGGCACCTAAAACATCGATTTTGAGCATGTTTTGGGCCTGTATTTTGAAAATACTCTAACACGGAGTAGGCATGTACAGATCGCTTCTGGGACCCCAAAATATCGAATTTTCGGGTGTTTTGAGCCTGAATTTAAGATATAAACGACTACAAAAGATGCATGCACATACCGACTTTTGGGCACCTAAAATATCGATTTTCAGTATGTTTTTGGCCTGTATTTTGAAAATACTCTAACACGGAGAAGGCATGTACAGATCGCTTCTGAGACCCCTAAATATCGAATTTTCGGACGTTTTGAGCCTTAATATGAGATATCGCCTTTACGCACCAAAAATATCGATTTTTAGCATGTTTTGAGCCTATATTTTGAAAATATTCTAGCACTGAGTAGGCATGTAGAGATCGCTTCAGGGACCCCAAAATATCGAATTTTTTGGGTGTTTTGAGCCTGAATTTAAGATATAAACGAGTACAGAAGATGCATGCACATATCGACTTTTGGGCACCTAAAATATCGATTTTGAGCATGTTTTGAGCCTATATTTTGAAAACATTCTAGCACTGAGTAGGCATGTACAGATCGCTTCTGGGACCCCAAAATATCAAATTTTCGGGTGTTTTGGTCCTGAATTTGAGATATAAACGTGTATAGAAGATACATACACATATTGACTTTGGGCACCAAAAATATCGATTTTCAGCATGTTTTAAGCCTGAATTTTGAAAATACTCTAACACGGAGTAGGCATGTACAGATTGCTTCTGGGACCCCAAAATATTGAATTTTCGGGTGTTTAGGGCCAGAATTTGAGATATAAACGGGTACAGAAGATGCATGCACATATCGACTTTTGGGCACCTAAAAGATCTATTTTCAGTATGTTTTTGGCCTGTATTTTGAAAATAATCTAACACGGAGTAGGCATGTACAGATCGCTTCTGGGACCCCTAAATATCGGATTTTCGGGTGTTTTGGGCCTTAATTTGAGATATCGACTATTTGGCACCTAAAATATCGATTTTTAGCATGTTTTTAGCCTATATTTTGAAAATATTCTGGCACTGACTAGGCATGTACAGATTGCTTCTGGGATTCCAAAATATTGAATTTTCGGGTGTTTAGGGCCAGAACTTGAGATATAAACGGGTACAGAAGATGCATGCACATATCGACTTTTGGTCACCTAAAAGATCGATTTTCAGTATGTTTTTGGCCTGTATTTAGAAAATACTCTAACACGGAGTATGCATGTCCAGATTGCTTCTTGGACCCCAAAATATCGAATTTTTGGGTGTTTTGAGCCTGAATTTGAGATATAAACGGGTACAGAAGATACATACACATATTGACTTTGGGCATCTAAAATATCGATTTTCAGCATATTTTGGGCATGTATTTTGAAAATACTCTAACACGGAGTAGGCATGTACAGATCGCTTCTGGGACTCCTAAATATCGAATTTTCGGGTGTTTTGAGCCTGAATTTGAGATATCGACTTTTTGGCACCTAAAATATCGATTTTTAGCATGTTTTTAGAATATATTTTGAAAATATTCTAGCACTGAGTAGGCATGTACAGATTGCTTCTGGGATCCCAAAATATTGATTTTTCGGGTGCTTTGAGCCAGAATTTGAGATATAAACGGGTTCAAAAGATACATGCACATATTGACTTTGGGCATCTAAAATATCGATTTTCAGCATGTATTTGGCCTGTATTTTGAAAATACTCTAACACGGAGTAGGCATGTACAGATCGCTTCTGGGACCCCAAAATATCGAATTTTCGGATGTTTTGAGCCTGAATTTGAGATATAAACGGGTACTGAAGATGCATGCACATATCGACTTTTGGGCACCTAAAACATCGATTTTGAGCATGTTTTGGGCCTGTATTTTGAAAATACTCTAACACGGAGTAGGCATTTACAGATCGCTTCTGGGACCCCAAAATATCGAATTTTCAGGTGTTTTGGGCCTGAATTTGAGATATCGCCTTTACGCACATAAAATATCGATTTGGAGAATGTTTTGAGCCTATATTTTGAAAACATTCTAGCACTGAGTAGGCATGTACAGATCGCTTCTGGGACCCCAAAATATCGAATTTTCGGGTGTTTTGAGCCTGAATTTAAGATATCAACGAGTATAGAAGATGCATACACATATTGACTTTGGGCACCAAAAATATCGATTTTCAGCATGTTTTAAGCCTGAATTTTGAAAATACTCTAACACGGAGTAGGCATGTACAGATCGCTTCTGGGACCCCAAAATATCGAATTTTCGATTGTTTTGGGCCTTAATTTGAGATATCGACTTTTTGGCACCTAAAATATCGATTTTTAGCATGTTTTTACCTTTATTTTGAAAATATTCTAGCACTGCGTAGGCATGTACAGATTGCTTCTGGGACCCCAAAATATTGAATTTTCGGGTGTTTAGGGAGAGAATTTGAGATATAAACGGGTACAGAAGATGCATGCACATATCGACTTTTGGGCACCTAAAAGATCTATTTTCAGTATGTTTTTGGCCTGTATTTTGAAAATACTCTAACACGGAGTAGGCATGTACAGATCGCTTCTGGGACCCCTAAATATCGGATTTTCGGGTGTTTTGGGCCTTAATTTGAGATATCGACTATTTGGCACCTAAAATATCGATTTTTAGCATGTTTTTAGCCTATATTTTGAAAATATTCTGGCACTGACTAGGCATGTACAGATTACTTCTGGGACCCCAAAATATTGAATTTTCGGGTGTTTAGGGCCAGAACTTGAGATATAAACGGGTACAGAAGATGCATGCACATATCGACTTTTGGTCACCTAAAAGATCGATTTTCAGTATGTTTTTGGCCTGTATTTAGAAAATACTCTAACACGGAGTATGCATGTCCAGATTGCTTCTTGGACCCCAAAATATCGAATTTTTGGGTGTTTTGAGCCTGAATTTGAGATATAAACGGGTACAGAAGATACATACACATATTGACTTTGGGCATCTAAAATATCGATTTTCAGCATGTTTTGGGCATGTATTTTAAAAATACTCTAACACGGAGTAGGCATGTACAGATCGCTTCTGGGACTCCTAAATATCGAATTTTCGGGTGTTTTGAGCCTGAATTTGAGATATCGACTTTTTGGCACCTAAAATATCGATTTTTAGCATGTTTTTAGCCTATATTTTGAAAATATTCTAGCACTGAGTAGGCATGTACAGATTGCTTCTGGGACCCCAAAATATTGAATTTTCGGGTGTTTTGAGCCAGAATTTGAGATATAAACGGGTTCAGAAGATACATGCACATATTGACTTTGGGCATCTAAAATATCGATTTTCAGCATGTTTTTGGCCTGTATTTTGAAAATACTCTAACACGGAGTAGGCATGTACAGATCGCTTCTGGGACCCCAAAATATCGAATTTTCGGATGTTTTGAGCCTGAATTTGAGATATAAACGGGTACTGAAGATGCATGCACATATCGACTTTTGGGCACCTAAAACATCGATTTTGAGCATGTTTTTGGCCTGTATTTTGAAAATACTCTAACACGGAGTAGGCATTTACAGATCGCTTCTGGGACCCCAAAATATCGAATTTTCAGGTGTTTTGGGCCTAAATTTGAGATATCGCCTTTACGCACATAAAATATCGATTTGGAGCATGTTTTGAGCCTATATTTTGAAAACATTCTAGCACTGAGTAGGCATGTACAGATCGCTTCTGGGACCCCAAAATATTGAATTTTCGGGTGTTCTGAGCCTGAATTTGAGATATAAACAAGTATAGAAGATACATACACATATTGACTTTGGGCACCAAAAATATCGATTTTCAGCATGTTTTAAGCCTGAATTTTGAAAATACTCTAACACGGAGTAGGCATGTACAGATCGCTTCTGGGACCCAAAATATCGAATTTTCGGGTGATTAGGGCCAGAATTTGAGATATAAACGGGTACTGAAGATGCATGCACATATCGACTTTTGGGCACTTAAAAGATCGATTTTCAGTATGTTTTTGGCCTGTATTTTGAAAATACTCTAACACGGAGTAGGCATGTACAGATCCCTTCTGGGACCCCAAAATATCGAATTTTCGGGTGTTTTGGGCCTTAATTTGAGATATCGACTTTTTGGCACCTAAAATATCGATTTTTAGCATGTTTTTAGCCTATATGTTGATAATATTCTAGCACTGAGTAGGCATGTACAGATTGCTTCTGGGACCCCAAAATATTGAATTTTCGGGTGTTTTGAGCCTGAATTTGAGATATAAACGGGTACAGAAGATACATGCACAAATTGACTTTGGGAATCTAAAATATCGATTTTCAGCATGTTTTGGGCCTGTATTTTGAAAATACTCTAACACGGAGTAGGCATGTACAGATCGCTTCTGGGACCTCAAAATATCGAATTTTCGGGTGTTTTGAGCCTGAATTTGAGATATAAACGGGTACTGAAGATGTATTCACATATCGACTTTTGGGCACCTAAAACATCGATTTTGAGCATGTTTTGGGCCTGTATTTTGAAAATACTCTAACACGGAGTAGGCATGTACAGATCGCTTCTGGGACCCCAAAATATCGAATTTTCAGGTGTTTTGAGATTGAATTTGAGATATAAACGAGTACAGAAGATACATGCACATATCGACTTTTGGGCACCTAAAATATCGATTTTGAGCATGTTTTGAGCCTATATTTTGAAAACATTCTTGCACTGAGTAGGCATGTACAGATCGCTTCTGGGACCCAAAAATATCGAATTTTCGGGTGTTTAGGGCCAGAATTTGAGATATAAACGGGTACTGAAGATGCATGCACATATCGACTTTTGGGCACCTAAAACATCGATTTTGAGCATGTTTTGGGCCTGTATTTTGTAAATACTCTAACACGGAGTAGGCATGTACAGATCGCTTCTGGGACCCCAAAATATCGAATTTTCGGATGTTTTGGGCATGCACATATTGACTTTGGGCATCTAAAATATCGATTTTTAGCATGTTTTGGGCCTGTATTTTGAAAATACTCTAACACGGAGTAGGCATGTACAGATCGCTTCTGGGACCCCAAAATATCGAATTTTCAGGTGTTTTGAGATTGAATTTGAGAAATAAACGAGTACAGAAGATACATGCACATATCGACTTTTGGGCACCTAAAATATCGATTTTCAGTATGTTTTTGGCCTGTATTTTGAAAATACTCTAACACGGAGTAGGCATGTACAGATCGCTTCTGGGACCCTTTAAATATTGAATTTTCGGGTGTTTTGGGCCTTAATTTTAGATATCGACTTTTTGGCACCTAAAATATCGATTTTTAGCATGTTTTTAGCCTATATTTTGAAAATATTCTAGCACTGAGTAGGCATGTACAGACTGCTTCTGTACCCCAAAATATTGAATTTTCAGGTGTTTTGAGCCTGAATTTGAGATATAAACGGGTACAGAAGATGCATGCACATATCGACTTTTGGGCACCTAAAAGATTGATTTTCAGTATGTTTTGGGCCTGTATTTTGAAAATACTCTAACACGGAGTAGGCATGTACAGATCCTTTCTGAGACACCAAAATATCGAATTTTCGGGTGTTTTGGGACTGAATTTGAGATATCGACTTTTTGGCACCTAAAATATCGATTTTTAGCATGTTTTTAGCCTATATTTTGATAATATTCTAGCACTGAGTAGGCATGTACAGATTGCTTCTGGGACCCCAAAATATTGAATTTTCGGGTGTTTTGAGCCTGAATTTGAGATATAAACGGGTACAGAAGATACATGCACATAATGACTTTGGGCATCTAAAAAATCGATTTTCAGCATGTTTTAAGCATGTATTTTGAAAATACTCTAACACGGAGTAGGCATGTACAGATCGCTTCTGGGACCCCATAATATCGAATTTTCGGGTGTTTTGGCCTGAATTTGAGATATAAACGGGTACTGAAGATGCATGCACATATCGACTTTTGGGCACCTAAAACATCCATTTTGAGCATGTTTTGGGCCTGTATTTTGAAAATACTCTAACACGGAGTAGGCATGTACAGATCGCTTCTGGGACCCCAAAATATCGAATTTTCAGGTGTTTTGAGATTGAATTTGAGATATAAACGAGTACAGAAGATACATGCACATATCGACTTTTGGGCACCTAAAATATCGATTTTGAGCATGTTTTGAGCCTATATTTTGAAAACATTCTTGCACTGAGTAGGCATGTACAGATCGCTTCTGGGACCCAAAAATATCGAATTTTCGGGTGTTTAGGGCCAGAATTTGGGATATAAACGGGTACAGAAGATGCATGCACATATCGACTTTTGGGCACCTAAAAGATCGATTTTCAGTATGTTTTTGGCCTGTATTTTGAAAATACTCTAACACGGAGTAGGCATGTACAGATCGCTTCTGGGACCCTTTAAATATTGAATTTTCGGGTGTTTTGGGCCTTAATTTTAGATATCGACTTTTTGGCACCTAAAATATCGATTTTTAGCATGTTTTTAGCCTATATTTTGAAAATATTCTAGCACTGAGTAGGCATGTACAGATTGCTTCTGGACCCCAAAATATTGAATTTTCAGGTGTTTTGAGCCTGAATTTGAGATATAAACGGGTACAGAAGATGCATGCACATATCGACTTTTGGGCACCTAAAAGATTGATTTTTAGTATGTTTTGGGACTGTATTTTGAAAAGACTCTAACACGGAGTAGGCATGTACAGATCCCTTCTGGGACCCCAAAATATCGAATTTTCGGGTGTTTTGGGACTGAATTTGAGATATCGACTTTTTGGCACCTAAAATATCGATTTTTAGCATGTTTTTAGCCTATATTTTGATAATATTCTAGCACTGAGTAGGCATGTACAGATTGCTTCTGGGACCCCAAAATATTGAATTTTCGGGTGTTTTGAGCCTGAATTTGAGATATAAACGCGTACAGAAGATACATGCACATATTGACTTTGGGCATCTAAAATATCGATTTTCAGCATGTTTTAAGCATGTATTTTGAAAATACTCTAACACGGAGTAGGCATGTACAGATCGCTTCTGGGACCCCAAAATATCGAATTTTCGGGTGTTTTGGCCTGAATTTGAGATATAAACGGGTACTGAAGATGCATGCACATATCGACTTTTGGGCACCTAAAACATCCATTTTGAGCATGTTTTGGGCCTGTATTTTGTAAATACTCTAACACGGAGTAGGCATGTACAGATCTCTTCTGGGACCCCATAATATCGAATTTTCGGGTTTTTTGGGCAGGCACATATTGAATTTGGGCATCTAAAATATCGATTTTCAGCATGTTTTGGGCCTGTATTTTGAAAATACTCTAACACGGAGTAGGCATGTACAGATCGCTTCTAGGACCCCAAAATATCGAATTTTCAGGTGTTTTGAGATTGAATTTGAGATATAAACGAGTACAGAAGATACATGCACATATCGACTTTTGGGCACCTAAAATATCGATTTTGAGCATGTTTTGAGCCTATATTTTGAAAACATTATTGCACTGAGTAGGCATGTACAGATCGCTTCTGGGACCCAAAAATATCGAATTTTCGGGTGTTTAGGGCCAGAATTTGAGATATAAACGGGTACAGAAGATGCATGCACATATCGACTTTTGGGCATCTAAAAGATCGATTTTCAGTATGTTTTTGGCCTGTATTTTGAAAATACTCTAACACGGAGTAGGCATGTACAGATCGCTTCTGGGACCCCTAAATGTCGAATTTTCGGGTGTTTTGGGCCTTAATAAGAGATATCGACTTTTTGGCACCTAAAATATCGATTTTTAGCATGTTTTTAGCCTATATTTTGATAATATTCTAGCACTGAGTAGGCATGTACAGATTGCTTCTGGGACCCCAAAATATTGAATTTTCGGGTGTTTTGAGCCTGAATTTGAGATATAAACGGGTACAGAAGATACATGCACATATTGACTTTGGGCTTCTAAAATATCGATTTTCAGCATGTTTTGGGCCTGTACTTTGAAAATACTCTAACACGGAGTAGGCATGTACAGATCGCTTCTGGGACCTCAAAATATCGAATTTTCGGGTGTTTTGAGCCTGAATTTGAGATATAAACGGGTACTGAAGATGCATTCACATATCGACTTTTGGGCACCTAAAACATCGATTTTGAGCATGTTTTGGGCCTGTATTTTGAAAATACTCTAACACGGAGTAGGCATGTACAGATCGCTTCTGGGACCCCAAAATATCGAATTTTCAGGTGTTTTGAGATTGAATTTGAGATATAAACGAGTACAGAAGATACATGCACATATCGACTTTTGGGCACCTAAAATATCGATTTTGAGCATGTTTTAAGCCTATATTTTGAAAACATTCTTGCACTGAGAAGGCATGTACAGATCGCTTCTGGGACCCAAAAATATCGAATTTTCGGGTGTTTAGGGCCAGAATTTGAGATATAAACGGGTACTGAAGATGCATGCACATATCGACTTTTGGGCACCTAAAACATCGATTTTGAGCATGTTTTGGGCCTGTATTTTGTAAATACTCTAACACGGAGTAGGCATGTACAGATCGTTTCTGCGACCCCAAAATATCGAATTTTCGGTTGTTTTGGGCATGCACATATTGACTTTGGGCATCTAAAATATCGATTTTCAGCATGTTTTGGGCCTGTATTTTGAAAATACTCTAACACGGAGTAGGCATGTACAGATCGCTTCTGGGACCCCAAAATATCGAATTTTCAGGTGTTTTGAGATTGAATTTGAGATATAAACGAGTACCGAAGATACATGCACATATCGACTTTTGGGCACCTAAAATATCGATTTTGAGCATGTTTTGAGCCTATATTTTGAAAACATTCTTGCACTGAGTAGGCATGTACAGATCGCTTCTGGGACCCAAAAATATCGAATTTTCGGGTGTTTAGGGCCAGAATTTGAGATATAAACGGGTACAGAAGATGCATGCACATATCGACTTTTGGGCACCTAAAAGATCGATTTTCAATATGTTTTTGGCCTGTATTTTGAAAATACTCTAACACGGAGTAGGCATGTACAGATCGCTTCTGGGACCCTTTAAATATTGAATTTTCGGGTGTTTTGGGCCTTAATTTTAGATATCGACTTTTTGGCACCTAAAATATCGATTTTTAGCATGTTTTTAGCCTATATTTTGAAAATATTCTAGCACTGAGTAGGCATGTACAGATTGCTTCTGGACCCCAAAATATTGAATTTTCAGGTGTTTTGAGCCTGAATTTGAGATATAAACGGGTACAGAAGATGCATGCACATATCGACTTTTGGGCACCTAAAAGATTGATTTTTAGTATGTTTTGGGCCTGTATTTTGAAAGGACTCTAACACGGAGTAGGCATGTACAGATCCCTTCTGGGACCCCAAAATATCGAATTTTCGGGTGTTTTGGGACTGAATTTGAGATATCGACTTTTTGGCACCTAAAATATCGATTTTTAGCATGTTTTTAGCCTATATTTTGATAATATTCTAGCACTGAGTAGGCATGTACAGATTGCTTCTGGGACCCCAAAATATTGAATTTTCGGGTGTTTTGAGCCTGAATTTGAGATATAAACGGGTACAGAAGATACATGCACATATTGACTTTGGGCATCTAAAATATCGATTTTCAGCATGTTTTAAGCATGTATTTTGAAAATACTCTAACACGGAGTAGGCATGTACAGATCGCTTCTGGGACCCAAAAATATCGAATTTTCGGGTGTTTTGGCCTGAATTTGAGATATAAACGGGTACTGAAGATGCATGCACATATCGACTTTTGGGCACCTAAAACATCCATTTTGAGCATGTTTTGGGCCTGTATTTTGTAAATACTCTAACACGGAGTAGGCATGTACAGATCGCTTCTGGGACCCCATAATATCGAATTTTCGGGTTTTTTGGGCAGGCTCATATTGAATTTGGGCACCTAAAACATCGATTTTGAGCATGTTTTGGGCCTGTATTTTGAAAATACTCTAACACGGAGTAGGCATGTACAGATCGCTTCTGGGACCACAAAATATCGAATTTTCAGGTGTTTTGAGATTGAATTTGAGATATAAACGAGTACAGAAGATACATGCACATATCGACTTTTGGGCACCTAAAATATCGATTTTGAGCATGTTTTGAGCCTATACTTTGAAAACATTCTTGCACTGAGTAGGCATGTACAGATCGCTTCTGGGACCCAAAAATATCGAATTTTCGGGTGTTTAGGGCCAGAATTTGAGATATAAACGGGTACAGAAGATGCATGCACATATCGACTTTTGGGCACCTAAAAGATTGATTTTCAGTATGTTTTGGGCCTGTATTTTGAAAATACTCTAACACGGAGTAGGCATGTACAGATCCCTTCTGGGACCCCAAAATATCGAATTTTCGGGTGTTTTGGGACTGAATTTGAGATATCGACTTTTTGGCACCTAAAATATCGATTTTTAGCATGTTTTTAGCCTATATTTTGATAATATTCTAGCACTGAGTAGGCATGTACAGATTGCTTCTAGGACCCCAAAATATTGAATTTTCGGGTGTTTTGAGCCTGAATTTGAGATATAAACGGGTACAGAAGATACATGCACATATTGACTTTGGGCATCTAAAATATCGATTTTCAGCATGTTTTAAGCATGTATTTTGAAAATACTCTAACACGGAGTAGGCATGTACAGATCGCTTCTGCGACCCCAAAATATCGAATTTTCGGTTGTTTTGGGCATGCACATATTGACTTTGGGCATCTAAAATATCGATTTTCAGCATGTTTTGGGCCTGTATTTTGAAAATACTCTAACACGGAGTAGGCATGTACAGATCGCTTCTGGGACCCCAAAATATCGAATTTTCAGGTGTTTTGAGATTGAATTTGAGATATAAACGAGTACAGAAGATACATGCACATATCGACTTTTGGGCACCTAAAATATCGATTTTGAGCATGTTTTGAGCCTATATTTTGAAAACATTCTTGCACTGAGTAGGCATGTACAGATCGCTTCTGGGACCCAAAAATATCGAATTTTCGGGTGTTTAGGGCCAGAATTTGAGATATAAACGGGTACAGAAGATGCATGCACATATCGACTTTTGGGCACCTAAAAGATCGATTTTCAGTATGTTTTTGGCCTGTATTTTGAAAATACTCTAACACGGAGTAGGCATGTACAGATCGCTTCTGGGACCCTTTAAATATTGAATTTTCGGGTGTTTTGGGCCTTAATTTTAGATATCGACTTTTTGGCACCTAAAATATCGATTTTTAGCATGTTTTTAGCCTATATTTTGAAAATATTCTAGCACTGAGTAGGCATGTACAGATTGCTTCTGGGACCCCAAAATATTGAATTTTCGGGTGTTTTGAGCCTGAATTTGAGATATAAACGGGTACAGAAGATACATGCACATATTGACTTTGGGCATCTAAAATATCGATTTTCAGCATGTTTTAAGCATGTATTTTGAAAATACTCTAACACGGAGTAGGCATGTACAGATCGCTTCTGGGACCCCAAAATATCGATTTTTCGGGTGTTTTGGCCTGAATTTGAGATATAAACGGGTACTGAAGATGCATGCACATATCGACTTTTGGGCACCTAAAACATCGATTTTGAGCATGTTTTGGGCCTGTATTTTGTAAATACTCTAACACGGAGTAGGCATGTACAGATCGCTTCTGGGACCCCATAATATCGAATTTTCGGGTTTTTTGGGCAGGCTCATATTGAATTTGGGCATCTAAAATATCGATTTTCAGCATGTTTTGGGCCTGTATTTTGAAAATACTCTAACACGGAGTAGGCATGTACAGATCGCTTCTGGGACCCCAAAATATCGAATTTTCAGGTGTTTTGAGATTGAATTTGAGATATAAACGAGTACAGAAGATACATGCACATATCGACTTTTGGGCACCTAAAATATCGATTTTGAGCATGTTTTGAGCCTATATTTTGAAAACATTATTGCACTGAGTAGGCATGTACAGATCGCTTCTGGGACCCAAAAATATCGAATTTTCGGGTGTTTAGGGCCAGAATTTGAGATATAAACGGGTACAGAAGATGCATGCACATATCGACTTTTGGGCACCTAAAAGATCGATTTTCAGTATGTTTTTGGCCTGTATTTTGAAAATACTCTAACACGGAGTAGGCATGTACAGATCGCTTCTGGGACCCCTAAATGTCGAATTTTCGGGTGTTTTGGGCCTTAATAAGAGATATCGACTTTTTGGCACCTAAAATATCGATTTTTAGCATGTTTTTAGCCTATATTTTGATAATATTCTAGCACTGAGTAGGCATGTACAGATTGCTTCTGGGACCCCAAAATATTGAATTTTCGGGTGTTTTGAGCCTGAATTTGAGATATAAACGGGTACAGAAGATACATGCACATATTGACTTTGGGCATCTAAAATATCGATTTTCAGCATGTTTTGGGCCTGTATTTTGAAAATACTCTAACACGGAGTAGGCATGTACAGATCGCTTCTGGGACCTCAAAATATCGAATTTTCGGGTGTTTTGAGCCTGAATTTGAGATATAAACGGGTACTGAAGATGCATTCACATATCGACTTTTGGGCACCTAAAAGATTGATTTTCAGTATGTTTTGGGCCTGTATTTTGAAAATACTCTAACACGGAGTAGGCATGTACAGATCCCTTCTGGGACCCCAAAATATCGAATTTTCGGGTGTTTTGGGACTGAATTTGAGATATCGACTTTTTGGCACCTAAAATATCGATTTTTAGCATGTTTTTAGCCTATATTTTGATAATATTCTAGCACTGAGTAGGCATGTACAGATTGCTTCTAGGACCCCAAAATATTGAATTTTCGGGTGTTTTGAGCCTGAATTTGAGATATAAACGGGTACAGAAGATACATGCACATATTGACTTAGGGCATCTAAAATATCGATTTTCAGCATGTTTTGGGCCTGTATTTTGAAAATACTCTAACACGGAGTAGGCATGTACAGATCGCTTCTGGGACCCCAAAATATCGAATTTTCTGGTGTTTTGAGCCTGAATTTGAGATATAAACGGGTACTGAAGATACATGCCCATATTGACTTTGGGCATCTAAAATATCGATTTTCAGCATGTTTTGAGCATGTATTTTGAAAATACTCTAACACGGAGTAGGCATGTACAGATCGCTTCTGGGACCCCAAAATATCGAATTTTCAGGTGTTTTGAGATTGAATTTGAGATATAAACGAGTACAGAAGATACATGCACATATCGACTTTTGGGCACCTATAATATCGATTTTGAGCATGTTTTGAGCCTATATTTTGAAAACATTCTTGCACTGAGTAGGCATGTACAGATCGCTTCTGGGACCCAAAAATATCGAATTTTCGGGTGTTTAGGGCCAGAATTTGAGATATAAACGGGTACTTAAGATGCATGCACATATCGACTTTTGGGCACCTAAAACATCGATTTTGAGCATGTTTTGGGCCTGTATTTTGTAAATACTCTAACACGGAGTAGGCATGTACAGATCGCTTCTGGGACCCCAAAATATCAAGTTTTCAGGTGTTTTGAGATTGAATTTGAGATATAAACGAGTACAGAAGATACATGCACATATCGACTTTTGGGCACCTAAAATATCGATTTTGAGCATATTTTGAGCCTATATTTTGAAAACATTCTTGCACTGAGTAGGCATGTACAGATCGCTTCTGGGACCCAAAAATATCGAATTTTCGGGTGTTTAGGGCCAGAATTTGAGATATAAACGGGTACTGAAGATGCATGCACATATCGACTTTTGGGCACCTAAAACATCGATTTTGAGCATGTTTTGGGCCTGTATTTTGAAAAGACTCTAACACGGAGTAGGCATGTACAGATCCCTTCTGGGACCCCAAAATATCGAATTTTCGGGTGTTTTGGGACTGAATTTGAGATATCGACTTTTTGGCACCTAAAATATCGATTTTTAGCATGTTTTTAGCCTATATTTTGATAATATTCTAGCACTGAGTAGGCATGTACAGATTGCTTCTGGGACCCCAAAATATTGAATTTTCGGGTGTTTTGAGCCTGAATTTGAGATATAAACGGGTACAGAAGATACATGCACATATTGACTTTGGGCATCTAAAATATCGATTTTCAGCATGTTTTAAGCATGTATTTTGAAAATACTCTAACACGGAGTAGGTATGTACAGATCGCTTCTGGGACCCCAAAATATCGATTTTTCGGGTGTTTTGGCCTGAATTTGAGATATAAACGGGTACTGAAGATGCATGCACATATCGACTTTTGGGCACCTAAAACATCCATTTTGAGCATGTTTTGGGCCTGTATTTTGTAAATACTCTAACACGGAGTAGGCATGTACAGATCGCTTCTGGGACCCCATAATATCGAATTTTCGGGTTTTTTGGGCAGGCTCATATTGAATTTGGGCATCTAAAATATCGATTTTCAGCATGTTTTGGGCCTGTATTTTGAAAATACTCTAACACGGAGTAGGCATGTACAGATCGCTTCTGGGACCCCAAAATATCGAATTTTCAGGTGTTTTGAGATTGAATTTGAGATATAAACGAGTACAGAAGATACATGCACATATCGACTTTTGGGCACCTAAAATATCGATTTTGAGCATGTTTTGAGCCTATATTTTGAAAACATTATTGCACTGAGTAGGCATGTACAGATCGCTTCTGGGACCCAAAAATATCGAATTTTCGGGTGTTTAGGGCCAGAATTTGAGATATAAACGGGTACAGAAGATGCATGCACATATCGACTTTTGGGCACCTAAAAGATCGATTTTCAGTATGTTTTTGGCCTGTATTTTGAAAATACTCTAACACGGAGTAGGCATGTACAGATCGCTTCTGGGACCCCTAAATGTCGAATTTTCGGGTGTTTTGGGCCTTAATAAGAGATATCGACTTTTTGGCACCTAAAATATCGATTTTTAGCATGTTTTTAGCCTATATTTTGATAATATTCTAGCACTGAGTAGGCATGTACAGATTGCTTCTGGGACCCCAAAATATTGAATTTTCGGGTGTTTTGAGCCTGAATTTGAGATATAAACGGGTACAGAAGATACATGCACATATTGACTTTGGGCATCTAAAATATCGATTTTCAGCATGTTTTGGGCCTGTATTTTGAAAATACTCTAACACGGAGTAGGCATGTACAGATCGCTTCTGGGACCTCAAAATATCGAATTTTCGGGTGTTTTGAGCCTGAATTTGAGATATAAACGGGTACTGAAGATGCATTCACATATCGACTTTTGGGCACCTAAAACATCGATTTTGAGCATGTTTTGGGCCTGTATTTTGAAAATACTCTAACACGGAGTAGGCATGTACAGATCGCTTCTGGGACCCCAAAATATCGAATTTTCAGGTGTTTTGAGATTGAATTTGAGATATAAACGAGTACAGAAGATACATGCACATATCGACTTTTGGGCACCTAAAATATCGATTTTGAGCATGTTTTGAGCCTATATTTTGAAAACATTCTTGCACTGAGTAGGCATGTACAGATCGCTTCTGGGACCCAAAAATATCGAATTTTCGGGTGTTTAGGGCCAGAATTTGAGATATAAACGGGTACAGAAGATGCATGCACATATCGACTTTTGGGCACCTAAAAGATTGATTTTCAGTATGTTTTGGGCCTGTATTTTGAAAATACTCTAACACGGAGTAGGCATGTACAGATCCCTTCTGGGACCCCAAAATATCGAATTTTCGGGTGTTTTGGGACTGAATTTGAGATATCGACTTTTTGGCACCTAAAATATCGATTTTTAGCATGTTTTTAGCCTATATTTTGATAATATTCTAGCACTGAGTAGGCATGTACAGATTGCTTCTGGGACCCCAAAATATTGAATTTTCGGGTGTTTTGAGCCTGAATTTGAGATATAAACGGGTACAGAAGATACATGCACATATTGACTTAGGGCATCTAAAATATCGATTTTCAGCATGTTTTGGGCCTGTATTTTGAAAATACTCTAACACGGAGTAGGCATGTACAGATCGCTTCTGGGACCCCAAAATATCGAATTTTCGGGTGTTTTGAGCCTGAATTTGAGATATAAACGGGTACTGAAGATACATGCCCATATTGACTTTGGGCATCTAAAATATCGATTTTCAGCATGTTTTTAGCATGTATTTTGAAAATACTCTAACACGGAGTAGGCATGTACAGATCGCTTCTGGGACCCCAAAATATCGAATTTTCAGGTGTTTTGAGATTGAATTTGAGATATAAACGAGTACAGAAGATACATGCACATATCGACTTTTGGGCACCTATAATATCGATTTTGAGCATGTTTTGAGCCTATATTATGAAAACATTCTTGCACTGAGTAGGCATGTACAGATCGCTTCTGGGACCCAAAAATATCGAATTTTCGGGTGTTTAGGGCCAGAATTTGAGATATAAACGGGTACTTAAGATGCATGCACATATCGACTTTTGGGCACCTAAAACATCGATTTTGAGCATGTTTTGGGCCTGTATTTTGTAAATACTCTAACACGGAGTAGGCATGTACAGATCGCTTCTGGGACCCTTTAAATATTGAATTTTCGGGTGTTTTGGGCCTTAATTTTAGATATCGACTTTTTGGCACCTAAAATATCGATTTTTAGCATGTTTTTAGCCTATATTTTGAAAATATTCTAGCACTGAGTAGGCATGTACAGATTGCTTCTGGACCCCAAAATATTGAATTTTCAGGTGTTTTGAGCCTGAATTTGAGATATAAACGGGTACAGAAGATGCATGCACATATCGACTTTTGGGCACCTAAAAGATTGATTTTTAGTATGTTTTGGGCCTGTATTTTGAAAAGACTCTAACACGGAGTAGGCATGTACAGATCCCTTCTGGGACCCCAAAATATCGAATTTTCGGGTATTTTGGGACTGAATTTGAGATATCGACTTTTTGGCACCTAAAATATCGATTTTTAGCATGTTTTTAGCCTATATTTTGATAATATTCTAGCACTGAGTAGGCATGTACAGATTGCTTCTGGGACCCCAAAATATTGAATTTTCGGGTGTTTTGAGCCTGAATTTGAGATATAAACGGGTACAGAAGATACATGCACATATTGACTTTGGGCATCTAAAATATCGATTTTCAGCATGTTTTAAGCATGTATTTTAAAAATACTCTAACACGGAGTAGCCATGTACAGATCGCTTCTGGGACCCCAAAATATCGAATTTTCGGGTGTTTTGGCCTGAATTTGAGATATAAACGGGTACTGAAGATGCATGCACATATCGACTTTTGGGCACCTAAAACATCCATTTTGAGCATGTTTTGGGCCTGTATTTTGTAAATACTCTAACACGGAGTAGGCATGTACAGATCGCTTCTGGGACCCCATAATATCGAATTTTCGGGTTTTTTGGGCAGGCACATATTGAATTTGGGCATCTAAAATATCGATTTTCAGCATGTTTTGGGCCTGTATTTTGAAAATACTCTAACACGGAGTAGGCATGTACAGATCGCTTCTGGGACCCCAAAATATCGAATTTTCAGGTGTTTTGAGATTGAATTTGAGATATAAACGAGTACAGAAGATACATGCACATATCGACTTTTGGGCACCTAAAATATCGATTTTGAGCATGTTTTGAGCCTATATTTTGAAAACATTATTGCACTGAGTAGGCATGTACAGATCGCTTCTGGGACCCAAAAATATCGAATTTTCGGGTGTTTAGGGCCAGAATTTGAGATATAAACGGGTACAGAAGATGCATGCACATATCGACTTTTGGGCACCTAAAAGATCGATTTTCAGTATGTTTTTGGCCTGTATTTTGAAAATACTCTAACACGGAGTAGGCATGTACAGATCGCTTCTGGGACCCCTAAATGTCGAATTTTCGGGTGTTTTGGGCCTTAATAAGAGATATCGACTTTTTGGCACCTAAAATATCGATTTTTAGCATGTTTTTAGCCTATATTTTGATAATATTCTAGCACTGAGTAGGCATGTACAGATTGCTTCTGGGACCCCAAAATATTGAATTTTCGGGTGTTTTGAGCATGAATTTGAGATATAAACGGGTACAGAAGATACATGCACATATTGACTTAGGGCATCTAAAATATCGATTTTCAGCATATTTTGGGCCTGTATTTTGTAAATACTCTAACACGGAGTAGGCATGTACAGATCGCTTCTGGGACCCTAAAATATCGAATTTTCGGGTGTTTTGAGCCTGAATTTGAGATATAAACGGGTACTGAAGATACATGCCCATATTGACTTTGGGCATCTAAAATATCGATTTTCAGCATGTTTTGAGCATGTATTTTGAAAATACTCTAACACGGAGTAGGCATGTACAGATCGCTTCTGGGACCCCAAAATATCGAATTTTCAGGTGTTTTGAGATTGAATTTGAGATATAAACGAGTACAGAAGATACATGCACATATCGACTTTTGGGCACCTAAAATATCGATTTTGAGCATGTTTTGAGCCTATATTTTGAGAACATTCTTGCACTGAGTAGAGATGTACAGATCGCTTCTGGGACCCAAAAATATCGAATTTTCGGGTGTTTAGGGCCAGAATTTGAGATATAAACGGGTACTTAAGATGCATGCACATATCGACTTTTGGGCACCTAAAACATCGATTTTGAGCATGTTTTGGGCCTGTATTTTGTAAATACTCTAACACGGAGTAGGCATGTACAGATAGCTTCTGGGACCCCAAAATATCAAATTTTCAGGTGTTTTGAGATTGAATTTGAGATATAAACGAGTACAGAAGATACATGCACATATCGACTTTTGGGCACCTAAAATATCGATTTTGAGCATATTTTGAGCCTATATTTTGAAAACATTCTTGCACTGAGTAGGCATGTACAGATCGCTTCTGGGACCCAAAAATATTGAATTTTCGGGTGTTTTGAGCCTGAATTTGAGATATAAACGGGTACAGAAGATACATGCACATATTGACTATGGGCATCTAAAATATCGATTTTCAGCATGTTTTGGGCATGTATTTTGAAAATACTCTAACACGGAGTAGGCATGTACAGATCGCTTCTGGGACCCCAAAATATCGAATTTTCGAGTGTTTTGAGCCTGAATTTGAGATATAAACGGGTACTGAAGATGCATGCACATATCGACTTTTTGGCTCCTAAAACATCGATTTTGAGCATGTTTTGGGCCTGTATTTTGAAAATACTCTAACACGGAGTAGGCATGTACAGATCGCTTCTTGGACCCCTAAATATCGAATTTTCGGGTGTTTTGGGCCGTAATTTGAGATATCGACTTTTTGGCACCTAAAATATCGATTTTTCGCATGTTTTTAGTCTAAAATTTGAAAATATTCTAGCACTGAGTATGCATGTACAGATCGCTTCTGGGACCCCAAAATATTGAATTTTCGGGTGTTTAGGGCCTGAATTTGAGATATAAACGGGTACAGAAGATGCATGCACATATCGACTTTTGGGCACCTAAAAGATCGATTTTCAGTATGTTTTTGGCCTGTATTTTGAAAATACTCTAACACGGAGTAGGCATGTACAGATCGCTTCTGGGACCCCTAAATATCGAATTTTCGGGTGTTTGGGACTGAATTTGAGATATCGACTTTTTGGCACCTAAAATATCGATTTTTAGCATGTTTTGAGCCTATATTTTGAAAATATTCTAGCACTGAGTAGTCATGTACAGATCGCTTCTGGACCCCAAAATATCGAATTTTCGGATGTTTTGAGCTTGAATTTGAGATATAAACGAGTACAGAAGATGCATTCACATATCGACTTTTGGGCACCTAAAATATCGATTTTTAAGCATGTTTTGAGCCTATATTATGGAAACATTCTAGCAATGAGTAGGCATGTACAGATTGCTTCTGGGACCCCAAAATATTGAATTTTCGGGTGTTTTGAGCCTGAATTTGAGATATAAATGGGTACAGATGATACATGCACATATTGACTTTGGGCATCTAAAATATCGATATTCAGCATGTTTTGCGCCTGTATTTTGAAAAAATTCTAGCACTGAGTAGGCATGTACAGATCGCTTCTGGGACCCCAAAATATCGAATTTTCGGGTGTTTTGAGCCTGAATTTGAGATATAAACGGGTACTGAAGATGCATGCACATATCGACTTTTGGGCACCTAAAACATCAATTTTGAGCATGTTTTGGGCCTGTATTTTGTAAATACTTTAACACGGAGTAGGCATGTACAGATTGCTTCTGGGACCCCAAAATATCGAATTTTTGGATGTTTTGGGCATGCACATATTGACTTTGGGCATCTAAAATATCGATTTTCAGCATGTTTTGGGCCTGTATTTTAAAAATACTCTAACACGGAGTAGGCATGTACAGATCGCTTCTGGGACCCCAAAATATCGAATTTTCAGGTGTTTTGAGATTGAATTTGAGATATAAACGAGTACAGAAGATACATGCACATATCGACTTTTGGGCACCTAAAATATCGATTTTGAGCATGTTTTGAGCCTATATTTTGAAAACATTCTTGCACTGAGTAGGCATGTACAGATCGCTTCTGGGACCCAAAAATATCGAATTTTCGGGTGTTTAGGGCCAGAATTTGAGATATAAACGGGTACAGAAGATGCATGCACATATCGACTTTTGGGCACCTAAAAGATCGATATTCAGTATGTTTTTGGCCTGTATTTTGAAAATACTCTAACACGGAGTAGGCATGTACAGATCGCTTCTGGGAACCCTAAATATCGAATTTTCGGGTGTTTTGGGCCTTAATTTTTGATATGGACTTTTTGGCACCTAAAATATCGATTTTTAGCATGCTTTTAGCCTATATTTTGAAAATATTCTAGCACTGAGTAGGCATGTACAGATTGCTTCTGGACCCCAAAATATTGAATTTTCGGGTGTTTTGAGCCTGAATTTGAGATATAAACGGGTACAGAAGATACATGCACATATTGACTTTGGGCATCTAAAATATCGATTTTCAGCATGTTTTGGGCATGTATTTTGAAAATACTCTAACACGGAGTAGGCATGTACAGATCGCTTCTTCGACCCCAAAATATCGAATTTTCGGGTGTTTTGAGCCTGAATTTGAGATATAAACGGGTACTGAAGATGCATACACATATCGACTTTTAGGCACCTAAAACATCGATTTTGAACATGTTTTGGGCCTGTATTTTGAAAATACTCTAACACGGAGTAGGCATGTACAGATCGCTTCTTGGACCCCAAAATATCGAATTTTCGGGTGTTTTGGGCCTGAATTTGAGATATCGCCTTTACGCACCTAAAATATCGATTTTTAGCATGTTTTGAGCCTATATTTTGAAAATATTCTAGCACTGAGTTGGCATGTACAGATCGCTTCTGGACCCCAAAATATCGAATTTTCGGGTGTTTTGAGCTTGAATTTGAGATATAAACGAGTACAGAAGATGCATGCACATATCGACTTTTGGGCACCTAAAATATCGATTTTTAGCATGTTTTGAGCCTATATTTTGAAAATATTCTAGCACTGAATAGGCATGTACAGATCGCTTCTAGACCCCAAAATATCGAATTTTCGGGTGTTTTGAGCTTGAATTTGAGATATAAACGAGTACAGAAGATGCATTCACATATCGACTTTTGGGCACCTAAAATATCGATTTTTAAGCATGTTTTGAGCCTATATTATGAAAACATTCTAGCAATGAGTAGGCATGTACAGATTGCTTCTGGGACCCCAAAATATTGAATTTTCGGGTGTTTTGAGCCTGAATTTGAGATATAAATGGGTACAGAAGATACATGCACATATTGACTTTCGGCATCTAAAATATCGATTTTCAGCATGTTTTGGGCCTGTATTTTGAAAATATTCTAGCACTGAGTAGGCATGTACAGATCGCTTCTGGGACCCCAAAATATCGAATTTTCGGGTGTTTTGAGCCTGAATTTGAGATATAAACGGGTACTGAAGATGCATGCACATATCGACTTTTGGGCACCTAAAACATCAATTTTTAGCATGTTTTGTGCCTGTATTTTGTAAATACTTTAACACGGAGTAGGCATGTACAGATCGCTTCTGGGACCCCAAAAAATTGAATTTTCGGGTGTTTTGGGACTGAATTTGAGATATCGCCTTTACGCACCTAAAATATCTTTTTTTAGCATGTTTTGAGCCTATATTTTGAAAATATTCTAGCACTGATTAGGCATGTACAGATCGCTTCTGGGACCCGAAAATATCGAATTTTCGGGTGTTTTGAGCCTGAATTTGAGATATAAACGAGTACAGAAGATGCATGCACATATCGACTTCTAGGCACCTAAAATATTGATTTTGAGAATGTTTTGAGCCTATATTTTGAAAACATTCTAGCACTGAGTAGGCATGTACAGATTGCTTCTGGGACCCCAAAATATTGAATTTTCGGGTGTTTTGAGCCTGAATTTGAGATATAAACGGGTACAGAAGATACATGCACATATTGACTATGGGCATCTAAAATATCGATTTTCAGCATGTTTTGGGCATGTATTTTGAAAATACTCTAACACGGAGTAGGCATGTACAGATCGCTTCTGGGACCCCAAAAAATCTAATTTTCGGGTGTTTTGAGCCTGAATTTGAGATATAAACGAGTACTGAAGATGCATGCACATATCGACTTTTTGGCTCCTAAAACATCGATTTTGATCATGTTTTGGGCCTGTATTTTGAAAATACTCTAACACGGAGTAGGCATGTACAGATCGCTTCTGGGACCCCTAAATATCGAATTTTCGGGTGTTTTGGGCCTTAATTTGAGATATCGACTTTTTGGCACCTAAAATATCGATTTTTAGCATGTTTTTAGTCTAAATTTTGAAAATATTCTAGCACTGAGTGCCTAGGCATGTACAGATCGCTTCTGGGACCCCAAAATATTGAATTTTCTTGTGTTTAGGGCCTGAATTTGAGATATAAACGGGTACAGAAGATGCATGCACATATCGACTTTTGGGCACCTAAAATATCGATTTTTAAGCATGTTTTGAGCCTATATTATGGAAACATTCTAGCAATGAGTAGGCATGTACAGATTGCTTCTGGGACCCCAAAATATTGAATTTTCGGGTGTTTTGAGCCTGAATTTGAGATATAAATGGGTACAGAAGATACATGCACATATTGACTTTGGGCATCTAAAACATCGATATTCAGCATGTTTTGGGCCTGTATTTTGAAAAAATTCTAGCACTGAGTAGGCATGTACAGATCGCTTCTGGGACCCCAAAATATCGAATTTTCGGGTGTTTTGAGCCTGAATTTTAGATATAAACGGGTACTGAAGATGCATGCACTTATCGACTTTTGGGCACCTAAAACATCAATTTTTAGCATGTTTTGGGCCTATATTTTGAAAATATTCTAGCACTGAGTAGGCATGTACAGATCGCTTTTGGGACCCGAAAATATCGAATTTTCGGGTGTTTTGAGCCTGAATTTGAGATATAAACGAGTACAGAAGATGCATGCACATATCGACTTTTGGGCACCTAAAATATTGATTTTGAGCATGTTTTGAGCCTATATTTTGAAAACATTCTAGCACTGAGTAGGCATGTACAGATTGCTTCTGGGACCCCAAAATATTAAATTTTCGGGTGTTTTGAGCCTGAATTTAAGATATAAACGGGTACAGAAGATACATGCACATATTGACTATGGGCATCTAAAATATCGATTTTCAGCTTGTTTTGGACATGTATTTTGAAAATACTCTAACACGGAGTAGGCATGTACAGATCGCTTCTGGGACCCCAAAATATCGAATTTTCGGGTGTTTTGAGCCTGAATTTGAGATATAAACGGGTACTGAAGATGCATGCACATATTGACTTTTTGGCACCTGAAACATCGATTTTGAGCATGTTTTGGGCCTGTATTTTGAAAATACTCTAACACGGAGTAGGCATGTACAGATCGCTTCTGGGACCCCTAAATATCGAATTTTCGGGTGTTTTGGGCCTTAATTTGAGATATCGACTTTTTGGCACCTAAAATATCGATTTTTATCATGTTTTTAGTGTAAATTTTGAAAATATTCTAGCACTGAGTAGGCATGTACAGATCGCTTCTGGGACCCCAAAATATTGAATTTTCGGGTGTTTAGGGCCAGAATTTGAGATATAAACGGGTACAGAAGATGCATGCACATATTGACTTTTGGGCACCTAAAAGATCGATTTTCAGTATGTTTTTGGCCTGTATTTTGAAAATACTCTAACACGGAGTAGGCATGTACAGATCGCTTCTGGGACCACCTAAATATCGAATTTTCGGGTGTTTTGGGCCTTAATTTGATATATCGACTTTTTGGCACCTAAAATATCGATTTTTAGCATGTTTTTAGCCTATATTTTGAATATATTCTAGCACTGAGAAGGCATGTACAGATCGCTTCTGGGACCCCAAAATATCGAATTTTCGGGTGTTTTGAGCCTGAATTTGAGATATAAACGGGTACAGAAGATGCATGCACATATCGACTTTTGGGCACCTAAAAGATCGATTTTCAGTATGTTTTTGGCCTGTATTTTGAAAATACTCTAACACGGAGTAGGCATGTACAGATCGCTTCTGGGACCACCTAAATATCGAATTTTCTGGTGTTTTGGGACTGAATTTGAGATATCGACTTTTTGGCACCTAAAAGATCGATTTTTAGCATGTTTTTAGCCTATATTTTGAAAATATTCTAGCACTGAGTAGGCATGTACAGATTGCTTCTGGGACCCCAAAATATCGAATTTTCGGGTGTTTTGAGCCTGAATTTGAGATATAAATGGGTACTGAAGATGCATGCACATATCGACTTTTGGGCACCTAAAACATCGATTTTGAGCATGTTTTGGGCCTGTATTTTGTAAATACTCTAACACGGAGTAGGCATGTACAGATCGCTTCTGGGACCCCAAAATATCGAATTTTCGGGTGTTTTGGGCCTGAATTTGAGATATCGCCTTTACGCACCTAAAATATCGATTTGTAGCATGTTTTGAGCCTATATTTTGAAAATATTCTACCACTGAGTAGGCATGTACAGATCGCTTCTGGGACCCCAAAATATCGAATTTTCGGGTGTTTTGAGCCTGAATTTGAGATATAAACGAGTACAGAAGATGGATGCACATATCGACTTTTGGGCACCTAAAATCTCGATTTTGAGCATGTTTTGAGCAAATATTTTGAAAACATTCTAGCACTGAGTAGGCATGTACAGATCGCTTCTGGGACAACAAAATATCGAATTTTCGGATGTTTTGAGCCTGAATTTGAGATATAAACGAGTATAGAAGATGCATACACATATTGACTTTGGGCACCAAAAATATCGATTTTCAGCATGTTTTGGGCCTGAATTTCGAAAATACTCTAACACGGAGTAGGCATGTACAGATCGCTTCTGGGACCCCTAAATATCGAATTTTCGGGTGTTTTGAGCCTGAATTTGAGATATAAATGGGTACTGAAGATGCATGCACATATCGACTTTTGGGCACCTAAAACTTCAATTTTTAGCATGTTTTGGGCCTGTATTTTGTAAATACTTTAACACGGAGTAGGCATGTACAGATCGCTTCTGGGACCCGAAAAATCGAATTTTCGGGTGTTTTGGGTCTGAATTTGAGATATCGCCTTTACGCACCTAAAATATCTATTTTTACCATGTTTTGAGCCTATATTTTGAAAATATTCTAGCACTGAGTAGGCATGTATAGATCGCTTCTGGGACCCGAAAATATCGAATTTTCGGGTGTTTTGAGCCTGAATTTGAGATATAAACGAGTACAGAAGATGCATGGACATGACTTTTGGGCACCTAAAATATTGATTTTGAGCATGTTTTGAGCCTATATTTTGAAAACATTCTAGCACTGAGTAGGCATGTACAGATTGCTTCTGGGACCCCAAAATATTGAATTTTCGGGTGTTTTGAGCCTGAATTTGAGATATAAACGGGTACAGAAGATACATGCACATATTGACTATGGGCATCTAAAATATCGATTTTCAGCATGTTTTGGGCATGTATTTTGAAAATACTCTAACACGGAGTAGGCATGTACAGATCGCTTCTGGGACCACTAAATATCGAATTTTCGGGTGTTTTGGGACTGAATTTGAGATATCGACTTTTTGGCACCTAAAAGATCGATTTTTAGCATGTTTTTAGCCTTTTTTTTGAAAATATTCTAGCACTGAGTAGGCATGTACAGATCGCTTCTGGGACCCCAAAATATCGAATTTTCGGGTGTTTTGAGCCTGAATTTGAGATATAAATGGGTACTGAAGATGCATGCACATATCGACTTTTGGGCACCTAAAACATCGATTTTGAGCATGTTTTGGGCCTGTATTTTGTAAATACTCTAACATGGAGTAGGCATGTACAGATCGCTTCTGGGACCCCAAAATATCGAATTTTCGGGTGTTTTGGGCCTGAATTTGAGATATCGCCTTTACGCACCTAAAATATCGATATGTAGCATGTTTTGAGCCTATATTTTGAAAATATTCTAGCACTGAGTAGGCATGTACAGATCGCTTCTGGGACCCCAAAATATCGAATTCTCGGGTGTTTTGAGCCTGAATTTGAGATATAAACGATTACAGAAGATGGATGCACATATCGACTTTTGGGCACCTAAAATCTCGATTTTGAGCATGTTTTGAGCATATATTTTGAAAACATTCTACCACTGAGTAGGCATGTACAGATCGCTTCTGGGACCCCAAAATATCGAGTTTTCGGATGTTTTGAGCCTGAATTTGAGATATAAACGAGTATAGAAGATGCATACACATATTGACTTTGGGCACCAAAAATATCGATTTTCAGCATGTTTTGGGCCTGAATTTCGAAAATACTCTAACACGGAGTAGGCATGTACAGATCGCTTCTGGGACCCCAAAATATCGAATTTTCGGGTGTTTTGAGCCTGAATTTAAGATATAAACGAGTACAGAAGATGAATGCACATATCGACTTTTGAGCACCTAAAAGATCGATTTTCAGTATATTTTTGGCCTGTATTTTGAAAATACTCTTAACACGGAGTAGGCATGTACAGATCGCTTCTGGGACCCCTAAATATCGAAGTTTCGGGTGTTTTGGGACTTAATTTGAGATATCGACTTTTTGGCACCTAAAATATCGATTTTTAGCATGTTTTGAGCCTATATTTTGAAAACATTCTAGCACTGAGTAGGCATGTACAGATCGCTTCTGGGACCCAAAAATATCGAATTTTCGGGTGTTTAGGGCCAGAATTTGAGATATAAACGGGTACAGAAGATTCATGCATATATCGACTTTTGGGCACCTAAAAGATCGATTTTCAGTATGTTTTTGGCCTGTTTTTTTAAAAGATACTCTAACACGGAGTAGGCATGTACAGATCGCTTCTGGGACCCCTAAATATCGAATTTTCGGGTGTTTTGGGACTTAATTTGAGATATCGACTTTTTGGCACCTAAAATATCGATTTTTAGCATGTTTTTAGCCTATATTTTGAAAATATTCTAGCACTGAGTAGGCATGTACAGATCGATTCTGGGACCCCAAAATATCGAATTTTCGGGTGTTTCGGGCCTGAATTTGAGATATAAACGGGTACTGAAGATGCATGCAGATATCGACTTTTTGGCACCTAAAACATCGATTATAAGCATGTCTTGGGCCTGTATTTTGAAAATACTCTAACACGGAGTAGGCATGTACAGATCGCTTCTGGGTCCCCTAAATATTGAATTTTCGGGTGTTTTGGGCCTTAATTTGAGATATCGACTTTTTGGCACCTAAAATATCGATTTTTAGCATGTTTTTAGCCTATATTTTGAAAATATTCTAGCACTAAGTAGGCATGTACAGATCGCTTCTGGGACCCCAAAATATCGAATTTTCGGGTGTTTTGAGCCTGAATTTGAGATATAAACGAGTACAGAAGATGCATGGACATATCGACTTTTGGGCACCTAAAATATTGATTTTGAGCATGTTTTGAGCCTATATTTTGAAAACATTCTAGCACTGAGTAGGCATGTACAGATTGCTTCTGGGACCCCAAAATATTGAATTTTCGGGTGTTTTGAGCCTGAATTTGAGATATAAACGGGTACAGAAGATACATGCACATATTGACTATGGGCATCTAAAATATCGATTTTCAGCATGTTTTAGGCATGTATTTTGAAAATACTCTAACACGGAGTAGGCATGTACAGATCGCTTCTGGGACCCCTAAATATCGAATTTTCGGGTGTTTTGGGACTGAATTTGAGATATCGACTTTTTGGCACCTAAAAGATCGATTTTTAGCATGTTTTTAGCCTATATTTTGAAAATATTCTAGCACTGAGTAGGCATGTACAGATCGCTTCTGGGACCCCAAAATATCGAATTTTCGGGTGTTTTGAGGCTGAATTTGAGATATAAATGGGTACTGAAGATGCATGCACATATCGACTTTTGGGCACCTAAAACATCGATTTTGAGCATGTTTTGGGCCTGTATCTTGTAAATACTCTAACACGGAGTAGGCATGTACAGATCGCTTCTGGGACTCCAAAATATCGAATTTTCGGGTGTTTTGGGCCTGAATTTGAGATATCGCCTTTACGCACCTAAAATATCGATATGTAGCATGTTTTGAGCCTATATTTTGAAAATATTCTAGCACTGAGTAGGCATGTACAGATCGCTTCTGGGACCCCAAAATATCGAATTTTCGGGTGTTTTGAGCCTGAATTTGAGATATAAACGAGTATAGAAGATGCATACACATATCGACTTTTGGGCACCTAAAATCTCGATTTTGAGCATGTTTTGAGCAAATATTTTGAAAACATTCTAGCACTGAGTAGTCATGTACAGATCGCTTCTGGGACCCCAAAATATCGAATTTTCGGATGTTTTGAGCCTGAATTTGAGATATAAACGAGTATAGAAGATGCATACACATATTGACTTTGGGCACCAAAAATATCGATTTTCAGCATGTTTTGGGCCTGAATTTCGAAAATACTCTAACACGGAGTAGGCATGTACAGATCGCTTCTGGGACCCCAAAATATCGAATTTTCGGGTGTTTTGAGCCTGAATTTAAGATATAAACGAGTACAGAAGATGAATGCACATATCGACTTTTGGGCACCTAAAAGATCGATTTTCAGTATATTTTTGGCCTGTATTTTGAAAATACTCTTAACACGGAGTAGGCATGTACAGATCGCTTCTGGGACCCCTAAATATCGAAGTTTCGGGTGTTTTTGGACTTAATTTGAGATATCGACTTTTTGGCACCTAAAATATCGATTTTTAGCATGTTTTGAGCCTATATTTTGAAAACATTCTAGCACTGAGTAGGCATGTACAGATCGCTTCTGGGACCCAAAAATATCGAATTTTCGGGTGTTTAGGGCCAGAATTTGAGATATAAACGGGTACAGAAGATTCATGCTTATATCGACTTTTGGGCACCTAAAAGATCGATTTTCAGTATGTTTTTGGCCTGTTTTTGTAAAAGATACTCTAACACGGAGTAGGCATGTACAGATCGCTTCTGGGACCCCTAAATATCGAATTTTCGGGAGTTTTGGGACTTAATTTGAGATATCGACTTTTTGGCACCTAAAATATCGATTTTTAGCATGTTTTTAGCCTATATTTTGAAAATATTCTAGCACTGAGTAGGCATGTACAGATCGCTTCTGGGACCCCAAAATATCGAATTTTCGGGTGTTTTGGGCCTGAATTTGAGATATAAACGGGTACTGAAGATGCATGCAGATATCGACTTTTTGGCACCTAAAACATCGATTATAAGCATGTCTTGGGCCTGTATTTTGAAAATACTCTAACACGGAGTAGGCATGTACAGATCGCTTCTGGGTCCCCTAAATATTGAATTTTCGGGTGTTTTGGGCCTTAATTTGAGATATCGACTTTTTGGCACCTAAAATATCGATTTTTAGCATGTTTTTAGCCTATATTTTGAATATATTCTAGCACTGAGTAGGCATGTACAGATCGCTTCTGGGACCCCAAAATATCGAATTTTCGGGTGTTTTGAGCCTGAATTTGAGATATAAACGGGTACCGAAGATGCATGCACATATCGACTTTTGGGCACCTAAAACATCAATTTTTAGCATGTTTTGGGCCTGTATTTTGTAAATACTTTAACACGGAGTAGGCATGTACAGATCAGTTCTGGGACCCGAAAAATCGAATTTTCGGGTGTTTTGGGCCTGAATTTGAGATATCGCCTTTACGCACCTAAAATATCTATTTTTAGCATGTTTTGAGCCTATATTTTGAAAATATTCTAGCACTGAGTAGGCATGTACAGATCGCTTCTGGGACCCGAAAATATTTAATTTTCGGGTGTTTTGAGCCTGAATTTGAGATATAAACGGGTACAGAAGATACATGCACATATTGACTATGGGCATCTGAAATATCGATTTTCAGCATGTTTTAGGCATGTATTTTGAAAATACTCTAACACGGAGTAGGCATGTACAGATCGCTTCTGGGACCCCTAAATATCGAATTTTCGGGTGTTTTGGGACTGAATTTGAGATATCGACTTTTTGGCACCTAAAAGATCGATTTTTAGCATGTTTTTAGCCTATATTTTGAAAATATTCTAGCACTGAGTAGGCATGTACAGATCGCTTCTGGGACCCCAAAATATCGAATTTTCGGGTGTTTTGAGGCTGAATTTGAGATATAAATGGGTACTGAAGATGCATGCACATATCGACTTTTGGGCACCTAAAACATCGATTTTGAGCATGTTTTGGGCCTGTATCTTGTAAATACTCTAACACGGAGTAGGCATGTACAGATCGCTTCTGGGACTCCAAAATATCGAATTTTCGGGTGTTTTGGGCCTGAATTTGAGATATCGCCTTTACGCACCTAAAATATCGATATGTAGCATGTTTTGAGCCTATATTTTGAAAATATTCTAGCACTGAGTAGGCATGTACAGATCGCTTCTGGGACCCCAAAATATCGAATTTTCGGGTGTTTTGAGCCTGAATTTGAGATATAAACGAGTACAGAAGATGGATGCACATATCGACTTTTGGGCACCTAAAATCTCGATTTTGAACATGTTTTGAGCAAATATTTTGAAAACATTCTAGCACTGAGTAGGCATGTACAGATCGCTTCTGGGACCCCAAAATATCGAATTTTCGGATGTTTTGAGCCTGAATTTGAGATATAAACGAGTATAGAAGATGCATACACATATTGACTTTGGGCACCAAAAATATCGATTTTCAGCATGTTTTGGGCCTGAATTTCGAAAATACTCTAACACGGAGTAGGCATGTACAGATCGCTTCTGGGACCCCTAAATATCGAATTTTCGGGTGTTTTGGGACTTAATTTGAGATATCGACTTTTTGGCACCTAAAAGATCGATTTTTAGCATGTTTTTAGCCTTTTTTTTGAAAATATTCTAGCACTGAGTAGGCATGTACAGATCGCTTCTGGGACCCCAAAATATCGAATTTTCGGGTGTTTTGAGCCTGAATTTGAGATATAAATGGGTACTGAAGATGCATGCACATATCGACTTTTGGGCACCTAAAACATCGATTTTGAGCATGTTTTGGGCCTGTATTTTGTAAATATTCTAACACGGAGTAGGCATGTACAGATCGCTTCTGGGACCCCAAAATATCGAATTTTCGGGTGTTTTGGGCCTGAATTTGAGATATCGCCTTTACGCACCTAAAATATCGATATGTAGCATGTTTTGAGCCTATATTTTGAAAATATTCTAGCACTGAGTAGGCATGTACAGATCGCTTCTGGGACCCCAAAATATCGAATTGTCGGGTGTTTTGATCCTGAATTTGAGATATAAACGATTACAGAAGATGGATGCACATATCGACTTTTGGGCACCTAAAATCTCGATTTTGAGCATGTTTTGAGCATATATTTTGAAAACATTCTACCACTTAGTAGGCATGTACAGATCGCTTCTGGGACCCCAAAATATCGAATTTTCGGATGTTTTGAGCCTGAATTTGAGATATAAACGAGTATAGAAGATGCATACACATATTGACTTTGGGCACCAAAAATATCGATTTTCAGCATGTTTTGGGCCTGAATTTCGAAAATACTCTAACACGGAGTAGGCATGTACAGATCGCTTCTGGGACCCCAAAATATCGAATTTTCGGGTGTTTTGAGCCTGAATTTAAGATATAAACGAGTACAGAAGATGAATGCACATATCGACTTTTGGGCACCTAAAAGATCGATTTTCAGTTTATTTTTGGCCTGTATTTTGAAAATACTCTTAACACGGAGTAGGCATGTACAGATCGCTTCTGGGACCCCTAAATATCGAAGTTTCGGGTGTTTTGGGACTTAATTTGAGATATCGACTTTTTGGCACCTAAAATATCGATTTTTAGCATGTTTTGAGCCTATATTTTGAAAACATTCTAGCACTGAGTAGGCATGTACAGATCGCTTCTGGGACCCAAAAATATCGAATTTTCGGGTGTTTAGGGCCAGAATTTGAGATATAAACGGGTACAGATGATTCATGCATATATCGACTTTTCGGCACCTAAAAGATCGATTTTCAGTATGTTTTTGGCCTGTTTTTTTAAAAGATACTCTAACACGGAGTAGGCATGTACAGATCGCTTCTGGGACCCCTAAATATCGAATTTTCGGGTGTTTTGGGACTTAATTTGAGATATCGACTTTTTGGCACCTAAAATATCGATTTTTAGCAAGTTTTTAGCCTATATTTTGAAAGTATTCTAGCACTGAGTAGGCATGTACAGATCGCTTCTGGGACCCCAAAATATCGATTTTTCGGGTGTTTTGGGCCTGAATTTGAGATATAAACGGGTACTGAAGATGCATGCAGATATCGACTTTTTGGCACCTAAAACATCGATTATAAGCATGTCTTGGGCCTGTATTTTGAAAATACTCTAACACGGAGTAGGCATGTACAGATCGCTTCTGGGTCCCCTAAATATTGAATTTTCGGGTGTTTTGGGCCTTAATTTGAGATATCGACTTTTTGGCACCTAAAATATCGATTTTTAGCATGTTTTTAGCCTATATTTTGAATATATTCTAGCACTGAGTAGGCATGTACAGATCGCTTCTGGGACCCCAAAATATCGAATTTTCGGGTGTTTTGAGCCTGAATTTGAGATATAAACGGGTACTGAAGATGCATGCACATATCGACTTTTGGGCACCTAAAACATCAATTTTTAGCATGTTTTGGGCCTGTATTTTGTAAATACTTTAACACGGAGTAGGCATGTACAGATCGCTTCTGGGACCCGAAAAATCGAAATTTCGGGTGTTTTGGGCCTGAATTTGAGATATCGCCTTTACACACCTAAAATATCTATTTTTAGCATGTTTTGAGCCTATATTTTGAAAATATTCTAGCACTGAGTAGGCATGTACAGATCGCTTCTGGGACCCGAAAATATCGAATTTTCGGGTGCTTTGAGCCTGAATTTGAGATATAAACGAGTACAGAAGATGTATGGACATATCGACTTTTGGGCACCTAAAATATTGATTTTGAGCATGTTTTGAGCCTATATTTTGAAAACATTCTAGCACTGAGTAGGCATGTACAGATTGCTTCTGGGACCCAAAATATTGAATTTTCGGGTGTTTTGAGCCTGAATTTGAGATATAAACGGGTACAGAAGATACATGCACATATTGACTATGGGCATCTAAAATATCGATTTTCAGCATGTTTTAGTCATGTATTTTGAAAATACTCTAACACGGAGTAGGCATGTACAGATCGCTTCTGGGACCCCTAAATATCGAATTTTCGGGTGTTTTGGGACTGAATTTGAGATATCGACTTTTTGGCACCTAAAGGATCGATTTTTAGCATGTTTTTTGCCTATATTTTGAAAATATTCTAGCACTGAGTAGGCATGTACAGATCGCTTCTGGGACCCCAAAATATCGAATTTGCGGGTGTTTTGAGCCTGAATTTGAGATATAAATGGTTACTGAAGATGCATGCACATATCGACTTTTGGGCACCAACAACATCGATTTTGAGCATGTTTTGGGCCTGTATTTTGTAAATACTCTAACACGGAGTAGGCATGTACAGATCGCTTCTGGGATCCGTAAATATCGAAGTTTCGGGTGTTTTGGGCCTTAATTTGAGATATCGACTTTTCGGCACCTAAAATATCGATTTCAGCATGTTTTTAGCCTATATTTTGAAAATATTCTAGCACCGAGTAGGCATGTACAGATTGCTTCTGGAACCCCATAATATTGAATTTTCGGATGTTTTGAGCCTGAATTTGAGATATAAACGAGTATAGAAGATGCATACACATATTGACTTTGGGCACCAAAAATATCGATTTTCAGCATGTTTTAAGCCTGAATTTTGAAAATACTCTAACACTGAGTAGGCATGTACAGATCGCTTCTGGGACCCCAAAATATCGAATTTTCGGGTGTTTAGGGCCAGAATTTGAGATAAAATGAGAACAGAAGATGCATGCACATATCGACTTTTGGGCACCTAAAAGATCGATTTTCAGTATGTTTTTGGCCTGTATTTTGAAAATACTTTTAACACGGAGTAGGCATGTACAGATCGCTTCTGGGACCCGTAAATATCGAATTTTCGGGTGTTTTGGGCCTTAATTTGAGATATCGACTTTTTGGCACCTAAAATATCGATTTCAGCATGTTTTTAGCCTATATTTTGAAAATATTCTAGCACTGAGTAGGCATGTACAGATTGCTTCTGGGACCCCAAAATATTGAATTTTCGGGTGTTTTGAGCCTGAATTTGAGATATAAATGGGTACTGAAGATGCATGCACATATCGACTTTTGGGCACCTAAAACATCGATTTTGAGCTTGTTTTGGGCCTGTATTTTGTAAATACTCTAACACGGAGTAGGCATGTACAGATCGCTTCTGGGACCCCAAAATATCGAATTTTCGGGTCTTTTGAGCCTGAATTTGAGATATAAACGAGTACAGAAGATGGATGCTCATATCGACTTTTGGGCACCAAAAATATCGATTTTCAGCATGTTTTAAGCCTGAATTTTGAAAATACTCTAACACGGAGTAGGCATGTACAGATCGCTTCTGGGACCCCTAAATATCGAATTTTTGGGTGTTTTGGGACTGAATTTGAGATATCGACTTTTTGGCACCTAAAAGATCGATTTTTAGCATGTTTTGAGCCTATATTTTGAAAATATTCTAGCACTGAGTAGGCATGTACAGATCGCTTCTGGGACCCCAAAATATTGAATTTTCGGGTGTTTTGAGCCTGAATTTGAGATATAAACGGGTACAGAAGATACATGCACATATTGACTTTTGGCATCTAAAATATCGATTTTCAGCATGTTTTGGGCATGTATTTTAAAAATACTCTAACACGGAGTAGGCATGTACAGATCGCTTCTGGGACCCCAAAATATCGAATTTTCGGGTGTTTTGAGCCTGAATTTGAGATATAAACGGGTTCTGAAGATGCATGCACATATCGACTTTTTGGCACCTAAAACATCGATTTTGAGCATGTTTTGGGCCTGTATTTTGAAAATACTCTAACACGGAGTAGGTATGTACAGATCGCTTCTGGGACCCCTAAATATCGAATTTTCGGGTGTTTTGGGCCTTAATTAATTTGAGATATCGACTTTTTGGCACCTAAAATATCGATTTTTAGCATGTTTTTAGTCTAAATTTTGAAAATATTCTAGCACTGAGTAGGCATGTACAGATCGCTTCTGGGACCCCAAAATATTGAATTTTCGGGTGTTTAGGGCCAGAATTTGAGATGTAAACGGGTACTGAAGATCCATGCACATAACGACTTTTGGGCACCTAAAAGATCGATTTTCAGTATGTTTTTGGCCTGTATTTTGAAAATACTCTAACACGGAGTAGGCATGTACAGATCGCTTCTGGGACCCCTAAATATCGAATTTTTGGGTGTTTTGGGACTGAATTTGAGATATCGACTTTTTGGCACCTAAAAGATCGATTTTTAGCATGTTTTTAGCCTATATTTTGAAAATATTCTAGCACTGAGTAGGCATGTACAGATCGCTTCTGGGACCCCAAAATATCGAATTTTCGGGTGTTTTGAGCCTGAATTTGAGATATAAACGAGTATACAAGATGCATACACATATTGACTTGGGCACCAAAAATATCGATTTTCAGCATGTTTTGGGCCTGAATTTTGAAAATACTCTAACACGGAGTAGGCATGTACAGATCGCATCTGGGACCCCAAAATATCGAATTTTCGGGTGTTTTGAGCCTGAATTTAAGATATAAACGTGTACAGAAGATACATGCACATATCGACTTTTGGGCACCTAAAATATCGATTTTGAGCATGTTTTGAGCCTATATTTTGAAAACATTCTAGCACTGAGTAGGCATGTACAGATCGATTCTTGGACCCCAAAATATCGAATTTTCGGATGTTTTGAGCCTGAATTTGAGATATAAACGAGTATAGAAGATTCATACACATATTGACTTTGGGCACCAAAAATATCGTTTTTCAGCATGCTTTAAGCCTGAATTTTGAAAATACTTTAACACGGAGTAGGCATTTACAGATCGCTTCTGGGACCCCAAAATATCGAATTTTCGGGTGTTTAGGGCCAGAATTTGAGATATAAACGGGTACAGAAGATGCATGCACATATCGACTTTTGGGCACCTAAAACATCGATTTTCAGTAAGTTTTTGGCCTATATTTTGAAAATACTCTTAACACGGAGTTGGTATGTACAGATCGCTTCTGGGACCCCTAAATATCAAAGTTTCGGGTGTTTTGGGCCTTAATTTGAGATATCGCCTTTTTGGCACCTAAAATATCGATTTCAGCATGTTTTTAGCCTATATTTTGAAAATATTCTAGCACTGAGTAGGCATGTACAGATTGCTTCTGAGACCCCAAAATATTGAATTTTCGGGTGTTTTGAGCCTGAATTTGAGATATAAACGGGTAAAGAAGATACCTGCACATATTGACTTTGGGCATCTAAAATATCGATTTTCAGCATGTTTTGGGCATGTATTTTGAAAATACTCTAACACGGAGTAGGCATGTACAGATCGCTTCTGGGACCCCAAAATATCGAATTTTCGGGTGTTTTGAGCCTGAACTTGAGATATAAACGTGTACTGAAGATGCATGCACATATCGACTTTTTGGCACCTAAAACATCGATTTTGAGCATGTTTTGGGCCTGTATTTTGAAAATACTCTAACACGGAGTAGGCATGTACAGATCGCTTCTGGGACCCATAAATATCGAATTTTCGGGTGTTTTGGGCCTTAATTTGAGATATCGACTTTTTGGCACCTAAAATATCGATTTTTAGCATGTGTTTAGCCTATATTTTGAAAATATTCTAGCACTGAGTAGGCATGTACAGATTGCTTCTGGGACCCCAAAATATTGAATTTTCGGGTGTTTAGGTCCAGAATTTGAGATATAAACGGGTACAGAAGATGCATGCACATATCGACTTTTGGGCACCTAAAAGATCGATTTTCAGTATGTTTTTGGCCTGAATTTTGAAAATACTCTAACACGGAGTAGGCATGTACAGATCGCTTCTGGGACCCCT
The DNA here is from genome assembly GCA_033782935.1 of Petrolisthes cinctipes. Taxonomy (NCBI): domain Eukaryota; kingdom Metazoa; phylum Arthropoda; class Malacostraca; order Decapoda; family Porcellanidae; genus Petrolisthes; species Petrolisthes cinctipes. The sequence continues at coordinate 1,880,559 of JAWQEG010000163.1, read as the reverse complement.
TAATATCGAATTTTCGGGTTTTTGGGACTGAATTTGAGATATCGACTTTTTGGCACCTAAAAGATCGATTTCTAGCATGTTTTTAGCCTATATTTTGAAAATATTCTGGAACTGAGTAGGCATGTACAGATTGCTTCTGGGACCCCAAAATATTGAATTTTCGGGTGTTTTGAGCCTGAATTTGAGATATAAACGGGTACAGAAGATACATACAAGTATTGACTATGGACATCTAAAATATCGATTTTCAGCATGTTTTGGGCATGTATTTTGAAAATACTCTAACACGGAATAGGCATGTACAAATCGCTTCTGGGACCCTAAAATATCGAATTTTCGGGTGTTTTGAGCTTGAATTTGAGATATAAACGGGTACTGAAGATGCATGCACATATCGACTTTTGGGCACCTAAAACATCGATTTTGAGCATGTTTTGGGCCTATATTTTGTAAAGACTCTAAAACTGAGTAGGCATGTACATATCGATTTTGGGACCCCAAAATGTCGAATTTTTGGGTGTTTTGGGACTGAATTTGAGATATCGCCTTTACGCACCTAAAATATCGATTTTTAGCATGTTTTGAGCCTATATTTTGAAAATATTCTAGCACTGAGTAGGCATGTACAGATCGATTCTGGGACCCCAAAATATCGAATTTTCGGGTGTTTTGAGACTGAATTTGAGATATAAACGGGTACTGAAGATGCATGCACATCTCGACTTTTTGGCACCTAAAACATCGATTTTGAGGATGTTTTGGGCCTGTATTTTGAAAATGCTCTAACACGTAGTAGTCATGTACAGATCGCTTCTGGGACCCCTAAATATCGAATTTTCGGGTGTTTTGGGCCTTAATTTGAGATATCGACTTTTTGGCACCTAAAATATCGATTTTTAGCATGTTTTTACCCTATATTTTGAAAATACTCTAACACGGAGTAGTCATGTACAGATTGCTTCTGGGACCCCAAAATATCGAATTTTCGGGTGTTTCGGCCTGAATTTGAGATATAAACGAGTACAGAAGATGCATGCACATATCGACTTTTGGGCACCTAAAATATCGATTTTGAGCATGTTTTGAGCCTATATTTTGAAAACATTCTAGCACTGAGTAGGCATGTACAGATCGCTTCTGGGACTAAAAAAATATCGAATTTTCGGGTGTTTTGGGCCTTAATTTGAGATATCGACTTTACGCACCTAAAATATCGATTTTTAGCATGTTTTAAGCCTATATTTTGAAAATATTCTAGCACTGAGTAGGCATGTACAGATCGCTTCTGGGACCCTAAAATATCGAATTTTCGGGTGTTTTGAGCCTGAATTTGAGATATAAACGAGTACAGAAGATGCATGCACATATCGACTTTTGGGCACCTAAAATATCGATTTTTAGCATGTTTTGAGCATATATTTTGAAAACATTCTAGCACTGAGTAGGCATGTACAGATCGCTTCTGGGACCCCAAAATATCGAATTTTCGGGTGTTTTGAGCCTAAATTTGAGATATAAACGAGTATAGAAGATTCATACACATATTGACTTTGGGCACCAAAAATATCGATTTTCAGCATGTTTTGGGCCTGAATTTTGAAAATACTCTAACACGGAGTAAGCATGTACAGATCGCTTCTGGGACCCCAAAATATCGAATTTTCAGGTGTTTAGGGCCAGAATTTGAGATATAATCGGGTACAGAAGATGCATGCACATTTCGACTTTTGGGCACCTTAAACATAGGTTTTCAGTATGTTTTTGGCCTTTATTTTGAAAATACTCTAACACGGAGTAGGCATGTACAGATCGCTTCTGGGACCCCAAAATATCGAATTTTCGGGTGTTTTGAGCCTGAATTTAAGATATAAACGAGTACAGAAGATACATGCACATATCGACTTTTGGGCACCTAAAATATCGATTTTGAGCATGTTTTGAGCCTATATTTTGAAAACATTCTAGCACTGAGTAGGCATGTACAGATCGATTCTTGGACCCCAAAATATCGAATTTCCGGGTTTTTTGAGCCTGAATTTGAGATATAAACGAGTATAGAAGATTCATACACATATTGACTTTGGGCACCAAAAATATCGTTTTTCAGCATGCTTTAAGCCTGAATTTTGAAAATACTTTAACACGGAGTAGGCATGTACAGATCGCTTCTGGGACCCCAAAATATCGAATTTTCGGGTGTTTAGGGCCAGAATTTGAGATATAAACGGGTACAGAAGATGCATGCACATATCGACTTTTGGGCACCTAAAACATCGATTTTCAGTATGTTTTTGGCCTATATTTTGAAAATACTCTTAACACGGAGTTGGTATGTACAGATCGCTTCTGGGACCCCTAAATATCGAAGTTTCGGGTGTTTTGGGCCTTAATTTGAAATATCGACTTTTTGGCACCTAAAATATCGATTTCAGCATGTTTTTAGCCTATATTTTGAAAATATTCTAGCACTGAGTAGGCATGTACAGATTGCTTCTGAGACCCCAAAATATTGAATTTTCGGGTGTTTTGAGCCTGAATTTGAGATATAAACGGGTAAAGAAGATACCTGCACATATTGACTTTGGGCATCTAAAATATCGATTTTCAGCATGTTTTGGGCATGTATTTTGAAAATACTCTAACACGGAGTAGGCATGTACAGATCGCTTCTGGGACCCCAAAATATCGAATTTTCGGGTGTTTTGAGCCTGAACTTGAGATATAAACGTGTACTGAAGATGCATGCACATATCGACTTTTTGGCACCTAAAACATCGATTTTGAGCATGTTTTGGGCCTGTATTTTGAAAATACTCTAACACGGAGTAGGCATGTACAGATCGCTTCTGGGACCCCTAAATATCGAATTTTCGGGTGTTTTGGGCCTTAATTTGAGATATCGACTTTTTGGCACCTAAAATATCGATTTTTAGCATGTGTTTAGCCTATATTTTGAAAATATTCTAGCACTGAGTAGGCATGTACAGATTGCTTCTGGGACCCCAAAATATTGAATTTTCGGGTGTTTAGGTCCAGAATTTGAGATATAAACGGGTACAGAAGATGCATGCACATATCGACTTTTGGGCACCTAAAAGATCGATTTCCAGTATGTTTTTGGCCTGAATTTTGAAAATACTCTAACACGGAGTAGGCATGTACAGATCGCTTCTGGGACCCCTAAATATCGTATTTTCGGGTTTTTGGGACTGAATTTGAGATATCGCCTTTACGCACCTAAAAGATCGATTTTTAGCATGTTTTGAGCCTATATTTTGAAAATATTCTAGCACTGAGTAGGCATGTACAGATCGATTCTGGGACCCCAAAATATCGAATTTTCGGGTGTTTTGAGCCTGAATTTGAGATATAAACGGGTACTGAAGATGCATGCACATTTCGACTTTTGGGCACCTAAAACATCGATTTTGAGCATGTTTTGGGCCTGTATTTTGAAAATACTCTAGCACTGAGTAGTCATGTACAGATCGCTTCTGGGACCCCTACATATCGAATTTTCTGGTGTTTTGGGCCTTAATTTGAGATATCGACTTTTTGACACCTAAAATATCGATTTTTAGCATGTTTTTACCCTATATTTTGAAAATATTCTAGCACTGAGTAGGCATGTACAGATTGCTTCTGGGACCCCAAAATATTGAATTTTCGGGTGTTTAGGGCCAGAATTTGAGATATAAACGGGTACAGAAGATGCATGCACATATTGACTTGGGGCATTTAAAATATCGATTTTCAGCATGTTTTGGGCATGTATTTTGAAAATACTCTAACACGGAGTAGGCATGTACAGATTGCTTCTGGGACCCCAAAATATCGAATTTTCGGGTGTTTAGGGCCAGAATTTGAGATATAAACGGGTACAGAAGATGCATGCACATATTGACTTTGGGCACCTAAAATATCGATTTTGAGCATGTTTTGAGCCTATATATTGAAAACATTCTAGCACTGAGTAGGCATGTACATATCGCTTCTGGGACCCCAAAATATCGAATTTTCGGGTGTTTTGGGCCTTAATTTGAGATATCGACTTTACGCACCTAAAATATCGATTTTTAGCATGTTTTAAGCCTATATTTTGAAAATATTCTAGCACTGAGTAGGCATGTACAGATCGCATCTGGGACCCTAAAATATCGAATTTTCGGGTGTTTTGAGCCTGAATTTGAGATATAAACGAGTACAGAAGATGCATGCAGATATCGACTTTTGGGCACCTAAAATATCGATTTTTAGCATGTTTTGAGCCTATATTTTGAAAACATTCTAGCACTGAGTAGGCATGTACAGATCGCTTCTGGGACCCCAAAATATCGAATTTTCGGGTGTTTTGAGCCTAAATTTGAGATATAAACGAGTATAGAAGATTCATACACATATTGACTTTGGGCACCAAAAATATCGATTTTCAGCATGTTTTGGGCCTGAATTTTGAAAATACTCTAACACGGAGTAGGCATGTACAGATCGCTTCTGGGACCCCAAAATATCGAATTTTCGGGTGTTTTGAGCCTGAATTTGAGATAAAAACGGGTACTTAAGATGCATGCACATATCGACTTTAGGGCACCTAAAACATCGATTTTGAGCATGTTGTGGGCCTGTATTTTGAAAATACTCTACCACGGAGTAGGCATGTACAGATCGCTTCTGGGACCCCATAATATCGAATTTTCGGGTGTTTTGGGCCTAAATTTGAGATATTGACTCTTTGGCACCTAAAATATCGATTTTTAGCATGTTTTTAGCCTATATTTTGAAAATATTCTAGCACTGAGTAGGCATGTACAGATCGCTTCTGGGACCCCAAAATATCGAATTTTCGGGTGTTTTGGGCATTAATTTGAGATATCGCCTTTACGCACCTAAAATATCGATTTTTAGCATGTTTTGAGCCTATATTTTGAAAATATTCTAGCACTGAGTAGGCATGTACAGATACCTTCTGGGACCCCAAAATATCGAATTTTCGGGTGTTTTGAGCCTGAATTTGAGATATAAACGAGTACAGAAGATGCATGCACATATCGACTTTTGGGCACCTAAAATATCGATTTTGAGCATGCTTTAAGCCTATATTTTGAAAACATTCTAGCACTGAGTAGGCATGTACAGATCGCTTCTGGGACCCCAAAATATCGAATTTTCGGGTGTTTTGAGCCTAAATTTGAGATATAAACGAGTATAGAAGATTCATACACATATTGACTTTGGGCACCAAAAATATCGATTTTCAGCATGTTTTGGGCCTGAATTTTGAAAATACTTTGACACGGAGTAGGCATGTACAGATCGCTTCTGGGACCCCAAAATATCGAATTTTCGGGTGTTTAGGGCCAGAATTTGAGATATAAACGGGTACAGAAGATGCATGCACATTTCGACTTTTTGGCAATTAAAAGATCGGTTTTCAGTATGTTTTTGGCCTGTATTTTGAAAATACTCTAACACGGAGTAGGCATGTACAGATCGCTTCTGGGACCCCAAAATATCGAATTTTCGGGTGTTTTGAGCCTGAATTTGAGATAAAAACGGGTACTGAAGATGCATGCACATATCGACTTTAGGGCACCTAAAACATCGATTTTGAGCATGTTTTGGGCCTGTATTTTGAAAATACTCTACCACGGAGTAGGCATGTACAGATCGCTTCTGGGACCCCAAAATATCGAATTTTCGGGTGTTTTGGGCCTAAATTTGAGATATCGCCTTTACGCACCTAAAATATCGATTTTTAGAATGTTTTAAGCTTTTATTTTGAAAATATTCTAGCACTGAGTAGGCATGTACAGATCGCTTCTGGGACCCCAAAATATCGAATTTTCGGGTGTTTTGAGCTTGAATTTGAGATATAAACGAGTACAGAAGATGCATGCACATATCGACTTTTGGGCACCTAAAACATCGATTTTGAGCATGTTTTGGGCCTGTATTTTGAAAATACTCTAACACGGAGTAGGCATGTACAGATCGCTTCTGTGACCCCTAAATATCGAATTTTCGGGTGTTTTGGCCCTTAATTTGAGATATCGACTTTTTGGCACCTAAAATATCGATTTTTAGCATGTTTTTAGCCTATATTTTGAAAATATTCTAGCACTGAGTAGGCATGTACAGATCGCTTCTGGGACCCCAAAATATCGAATTTTCGGGTGTTTTGGGCCTTAATTTGAGATATCGCCTTTACGCACCTAAAATATCGATTTTTAGCATGTTTTAAGCCTACATTTTGAAAATATCTAGCACTGAGTAGGCATGTACCGATCGCTTCTGGGACCCCAAAATATCGAATTTTCGGGTGTTTTGAGCCTGAATTTGAGATATAAACGAGTACAGAAGATGCATGCACATATCGAGTTTTGGTCACCTAAAATATCGATTTAGAGCATGTTTTGAGCCTATATTTTGAAAACATTCTAGCACTGAGTAGGCATGTACAGATCGCTTCTGGGACCCCAAAATATCGAATTTTCGGGTGTTTTGAGCCTAAATTTGAGATATAAACGAGTATAGAAGATTCATACACATATTGACTTTGTGCACCAAAAATATCGAATTTCAGCATGTTTTGGGCTTGAATTTTGAAAATACTTTGACACGGAGTAGGCATGTACAGATCGCTTCTGGGTCCCCAAAATATCGAATTTTCGGGTGTTTTGAGCCTGAATTTGAGATATAAACGGGTACTGAAGATGCATGCACATATCGACTTTTTATCACCTAAAACATCGATTTTGAGCATGTTTTGGGCCTGTATTTTGAAAGTACTCTAACACGGAGTAGGCATGTACAGATCGCTTCTGGGACCCCTAAATATCGAATTTTCGGGTGTTTTGGGCCTTAATATGAGATATCGACTTTTTGGCACCTAAAATATCGATTTTTAGCATGTTTTTAGTCTAAATTTTGAAAATATTCTAGCACTGAGTAGGCATGTACAGATCGCTTCTGGGACCCCAAAATATTGAATTTTCGGGTGTTTAGGGCCAGAATTTGAGATATAAACGGGTACAGAAGATGCATGCACATAACGACTTTTGGGCACCTAAAAGATCGATTTTCAGTATGTTTTTGGCCTGTATTTTGAAAATCCTCTAACACGGAGTAGGCATGTACAGATCGCTTCTGGGACCCTAAAATATCGAATTTTCGGGTGTTTTGAGCTTGAATTTGAGATATAAACGGGTACTGAAGATGCATGCACATATCGACTTTTGGGCACCTAAAACATCGATTTTGAGCATGTTTTGGGCCTATATTTTGTAAAGACTCTAAAACTGAGTAGGCATGTACATATCGATTTTGGGACCCCAAAATGTCGAATTTTTGGGTGTTTTGGGACTGAATTTGAGATATCGCCTTTACGCACCTAAAATATCGATTTTTAGCATGTTTTGAGCCTATATTTTGAAAATATTCTAGCACTGAGTAGGCATGTACAGATCGATTCTGGGACCCCAAAATATCGAATTTTCGGGTGTTTTGAGCCTGAATTTGAGATATAAACGGGTACTGAAGATGCATGCACATCTCGACTTTTTGGCACCTAAAACATCGATTTTGAGGATGTTTTGGGCCTGCATTTTGAAAATGCTCTAACACGGAGTAGTCATGTACAGATCGCTTCTGGGACCCCTAAATATCGAATTTTCGGGTGTTTTGGGCCTTAATTTGAGATATCGACTTTTTGGCACCTAAAATATCGATTTTTAGCATGTTTTTACCCTATATTTTGAAAATACTCTAACACGGAGTAGTCATGTACAGATTGCTTCTGGGACCCCAAAATATCGAATTTTCGGGTGTTTCGGCCTGAATTTGAGATATAAACGAGTACAGAAGATGCATGCACATATCGACTTTTGGGCACCTAAAATATCGATTTTGAGCATGTTTTGATCCTATATTTTGAAAACATTCTAGCACTGAGTAGGCATGTACAGATCGCTTCTGGGACCAAAAAAATATCGAATTTTCGGGTGTTTTGGGCCTTAATTTGAGATATCGACTTTACGCACCTAAAATATCGATTTTTAGCATGTTTTAAGCCTATATTTTGAAAATATTCTAGCACTGAGTAGGCATGTACAGATCGCTTCTGGGACCCTAAAATATCGAATTTTCGGGTGTTTTGAGCCTGAATTTGAGATATAAACGAGTACAGAAGATGCATGCACATATCGACTTTTGGGCACCTAAAATATCGATTTTTAGCATGTTTTGAGCCTATATTTTGAAAACATTCTAGCACTGAGTAGGCATGTACAGATCGCTTCTGGGACCCCAAAATATCGAATTTTCGGGTGTTTTGAGCCTAAATTTGAGATATAAACGAGTATAGAAGATTCATACAGATATTGACTTTGGGCACCAAAAATATCGATTTTCAGCATGTTTTGGGCCTGAATTTTGAAAATACTCTAACACGGAGTAAGCATGTACAGATCGCTTCTGGGACCCCAAAATATCGAATTTTCAGGTGTTTAGGGCCAGAATTTGAGATATAATCGGGTACAGAAGATGCATGCACATTTCGACTTTTGGGCACCTTAAACATAGGTTTTCAGTATGTTTTTGGCCTTTATTTTGAAAATACTCTAACACGGAGTAGGCATGTACAGATCGCTTCTGGGACCCCAAAATATCGAATTTTCGGGTGTTTTGAGCCTGAATTTAAGATATAAACGAGTACAGAAGATACATGCACATATCGACTTTTGGGCACCTAAAATATCGATTTTGAGCATGTTTTGAGCCTATATTTTGAAAACATTCTAGCACTGAGTAGGCATGTACAGATCGATTCTTGGACCCCAAAATATCGAATTTTCGGGTTTTTTGAGCCTGAATTTGAGATATAAACGAGTATAGAAGATTCATACACATATTGACTTTGGGCACCAAAAATATCGTTTTTCAGCATGCTTTAAGCCTGAATTTTGAAAATACTTTAACACGGAGTAGGCATGTACAGATCGCTTCTGGGACCCCAAAATATCGAATTTTCGGGTGTTTAGGGCCAGAATTTGAGATATAAACGGGTACAGAAGATGCATGCACATATCGACTTTTGGGCACCTAAAACATCGATTTTCAGTATGTTTTTGGCCTATATTTTGAAAATACTCTTAACACGGAGTTGGTATGTACAGATCGCTTCTGGGACCCTTAAATATCGAAGTTTCGGGTGTTTTGGGCCTTAATTTGAAATATCGACTTTTTGGCACCTAAAATATCGATTTCAGCATGTTTTTAGCCTATATTTTGAAAATATTCTAGCATTGAGTAGGCATGTACAGATTGCTTCTGAGACCCCAAAATATTGAATTTTCGGGTGTTTTGAGCCTGAATTTGAGATATAAACGGGTAAAGAAGATACCTGCACATATTGACTTTGGGCATCTAAAATATTGATTTTCAGCATGTTTTCGGCTTGTATTTTGAAAATACTCTAACACGGAGTAGGCATGTACAGATCGCTTCTGGGACCCCAAAATATCGAATTTTCGGGTGTTTTGAGCCTGAACTTGAGATATAAACGTGTACTGAAAATGCATGCACATATCGACTTTTTGGCACCTAAAACATCGATTTTGAGCATGTTTTGGGCCTGTATTTTGAAAATACTCTAACACGGAGTAGGCATGTACAGATCGCTTCTGGGACCCCTAAATATCGAATTTTCGGGTGTTTTGGGCCTTAATTTGAGATATCGACTTTTTGGCACCTAAAATATCGATTTTTAGCATGTGTTTAGCCTATATTTTGAAAATATTCTAGCACTGAGTAGGCATGTACAGATTGCTTCTGGGACCCCAAAATATTGAATTTTCGGGTGTTTAGGTCCAGAATTTGAGATATAAACGGGTACAGAAGATGCATGCACATATTGTTACGTAGTGTTTATTATTCCTAATGACTTGACACTCTTGACAAGTGCTCCACATATTACTTCGATTCACTCGCCTGTTTCGAAGCTTAGATTAGGACTGTAACTGCACAGCCAGACGCTAGATATTTTGTGACTGTATATATTATAATACTATATTTGACTTGTGTTTCCTGTAGGCTGTATGTATGTGTTTCAGTACTAATATTTTGTTATGTATTAGAGATTGGGATAGTATAGTATTAATGTTATTTGTTTTACGTATGAGAGTATGGGCTCCATACCATCACTATAAAAAGCCAGTCGGAGTATTCATTGAGCAGTCTGCCTCCTGCTTCTGCTCGCTCTTTGCTTAGGCATATATAAGTATTCTGTGGATTTCAGTGTGAGACACCAAGCTGGCTGTTTTGTGTATTCGTATGTATTATTTATTATATTTGAATGTATTATAGGTGTATATATTTTGTGTGTTATTACTTTTGGGATATTTGTTAGGTTGTGGTTTATTTAATATATGAATATTGGTAAAAGTCTCTTTGGTTATTCAATCCTTCACTCATGTTACATAAAGAGGGAAAAGCAGTTTGAAAAAAGGGAGTAATTTTGCTGTTACGTGTTTGGCCCTTCTGGCACGTAACAAATTGGGGGCCTGTCCGGGATCTCAACCCACTTGAGTTAGTTTTGTTTGGAGTTCATAACTTGCTATATGTGATACAGCTTGAGTATATTAATTTTGTATTAAGCTTTTAATCATGTCTTTTAACGCAGAAGAATTCATTAAGACACCGACTGTTGAACAGTTAACTGCATCCATGAGAAAGAGTGATTGGGTAACATTAGCTAACTTTTATAAGGTAGAAATAAAGTCTGGTAGTACGAAAAGTGAATTGAAAGAGTGTGTACTTCAACAACTTGTGCTTAAAGAAATTTTATCACTGGAAGCTTTGGATTTAATTGAGGATAAACAGTCAAGCGATAATCTTATGCAGTTAAAAAGATTGGAACTTGAAGACAAGAAAGCTCAAAGAGCACATGAATTGTTGCTTAAAGAAATTGAAGCCAATGAAAGAGAAAAGGAAAGACAATTTTTTATTCATAATCCAGCTGCAGCAATGAGTAATTCAAGTAACGACTTTGATGTTTCTAAGAATATAAAATTTGTTCCTAAATTTGATGAAGATAGTCCCGATGATTTTTTCTGTTTATTTGAGAAAATTGCCAAACATATGGAGTGGCCTACGTCTCGGTGGAGTTTCTTAGCTCAGTCAGTTTTTGTTGGTAAGGCTCGTTCTGTGTTTGTCAGCCTTCAAGATGACCAGTCAAATAACTATGTAATTCTTAAGGAATGTGTACTTGGTGCTTATGATCAAATCCCTGAGAATCATAGACAGACGTTCAGGAAGTGTAAAATAGAAGAGAGTCAAACTTACCTTGAGTTTGTGAGACATAAGACTAAATTGTTTGACAGGTGGTTAAGGTCCTGTAATGTTCACGACTATGATTCACTGAAGGAATTGATCTTGCTAGAAGAAATTCTTAGACAAATGCCACTACCTGTTAGGTTGTATTTACAAGAAAGGGAAGTAACAAATGTTGACAAAGCAGCCAGTCTAGCAGAAAATTATAGGTTGTCTCACCCTGATTCACATTTCAGAGCGAAGCAGAAGGGTAATGATGTTACCAGGAGAGCGTCTCACTTATATTCACAACAGGGTGGTAAGAGTAGTTTGGGTGGTGCCTCTTTACCTGACTCCTCTAAAACATTTGAGACTTCTAGTGAACTGCCCTTTGTTAGTAAACCTGATACACCAGGTAAACAGTATACTTCTAAATTCTGCAGTTACTGCAAGAAATTTAATCATGTTATCAGTGATTGTAATATTTTAAAGGCTAAAGAAGCAAGGAAATCTAAAGAATCTGTTTTGACCACTAATTACAGTGATGGTGAAAATAATATAGAGTCCAGTGTCACTAAAATTCCAGACAAGTTTAAACCATTTGTATTTCAAGGTTCAGTTTCTATTAATGAACATGCCACTAGTTCTCCCATAACCATTTTAAGGGATACAGCTGCTTCACACAGCATCATTGTAAGGAATGCAATGCCTGATGTATTAGATGACTGTTATACAGGGCAGAATATTCTCTTAAATGGAATCGGTGGTTGTGTATCTGTTCCTTTGGCTAAACTTTACTTGAAGTCTGATCTGCTCTCTAAATTTGTCACTGTAGGAGTTCAAGATTCTTTGCCAGTAGAAGGTGTTCAATTTCTATTGGGTAATGATGTTGCAGGTGGGAAAATTCTGCCTGATCCTATTGTAACGCCTACACCTTTTGAAGCTAGCCACACGGTTCAACTTGAAAAAGAATTCCCAAATTTGTTTCCAGCTTTTGCGATCACTAGAAATATGACAAGGAATAATCATGATGTCCTTGATAACAATGCATATGGTTCCAATGTAAATGACAACCCTAGTGGTTTCGATATCGGTTCCCTTTTTGAGGATTCAACAGTAGATTCAGAGTCAAGTAAAAATACACAAGTACAAGATGTAAGTCAAATTCCGGTAACATCTGACATGCTAAGGGAAGCTCAAGCAGAGGAACCTGATTTGAAGCAATATTTTGACAGAACTATAGAACATAAAGATATTGGTAATCATCCTCAATGCTACTATTTGAATAACGGTATCCTTATGAGAAAATATAGACTTTGTCACACCCCTGCTGATGAGCCTTGGAATGAATATCACCAGATCGTGGTCCCAACTAAATATAGATCTGAAATTTTGTCCTTGGCACATAATCATATTAATGGACACTTGGGAATTGCTAAAACATATCATAAGATTTTGAGACATTTTTTCTGGCCTAGGATTAAAAAAGATGTTTCACAATATTGTAAGATTTGCCACGAATGTCAAATAACGGGCAAACCAAATCAAACAATCAAACCTGCTCCACTAATGCCCATTCCAATATGTGATGAACCCTTCAACAAAGTTGTCATAGACTGTGTGGGTCCTCTTCCTAGGACACGTAGTGGTAATCAGTTTCTTTTAACAATAATGTGCACAACCACCCGATACCCAGAAGCAATACCTATGCGAAGAATAACCAGTAAACAGATTGTTAAGGCACTGACTAAATTTTTCACACAATATGGAATACCTCGCATAGTTCAGTCAGATCAAGGTTCACCTTTTACATCTAATATGTTCAAACAGGTGATGGAGGAGTTAGGAGTGCACCAGCATCATTCCACTGCTTATCACCCGGAATCCCAAGGGGTATTAGAAAGGTTTCACCAAACTTTAAAATCAATGTTGACAAAGTACTGTAGTGAGAATAGTGTTGATTGGGACGAAGCTGTTCATTTTGTTCTTTATGGCATACGTAGTAGTAAACAGGAGTCATTGGGTTTCACACCATTTGAGCTGGTATATGGTCATGAGGTTCGTGGACCTCTAAAGGTATTAAAAGACTCATGGCTAGATGATACTCCCAAGAAATCACTTTTAACTTATGTTTTCCAGTTCAAAAGTAGGCTCACAAAAGCATTGGAGTTTGCTAAAAACAATTTGCAAAAGTCCCAAGACAACATGAAATCTCACTATGACAAGTGTTCAGAGCAGAGAAGTTTTAAACCAGGTGATTTAGTTCTATTATTTTTACCCATTCACAAACGACCCTTGCAGTCACGATATTGTGGACCATATACAGTAAAGAAAAAAGTCAACGATGTAAATTATATAGTTAAAACCCCTGATCGCAGAAAACCTGAAAGATTAGTGCATATCAATCTATTAAAGAGATACCATACAAGTGACCAAAATACAATTGTTGCAGTTTTGGGGGATCAAGAAAATTCCGAAATGGAAGAAACGGAGAGTTCTACTATTCGTACCAATGTCAAATTGTGTAACTCTGAAATTTTGGCTAATCTCTCAAAAATCTTACAGCACCTGCCATCTGATCATGCTTGTGTCCTGGAAAAGCTGCTGAAGACCTTCCCACAGATCTGCGGTGATGTTCCACGGCAATGTCGGATGGTGGAACACGATATTGTCCTGGTGGAGGGTGCACAACCTGTCAAGCAAGCTTTCTACCGCATGAGTTCGACAAAGAGGAAGATTCTGCAGGAAGAGGTCGACTACCTGTTGGCGCATGATCTCGTCGAGAAGAGTGACAGCCCTTGGTCCTCCCCGTGCTTGCTCGTCCCGAAGCCTGATGGTAGCTATAGAATGTGTACAGACTACAGGAAGATTAATCGCCTCACTCTTCCTGACTGTTATCCACTTCCTAGAATTGACGACATCATCGACAACCTTGGCCATGTGAAGTTCATCACGACGATTGACCTACTACGAGGATACTACCAGGTGAAATTGACAGACAATGCGAAGAAGATTGCAGCCTTCGTCACACCAGATGGGTTATACCAGTACAAAGTCATGCCATTTGGTCTTTGTAATGCTCCAGCAACATTTCAACGGCTAATGCATCTGGTGACAAATGAACTTTGTGGGGTACAGAGTTACCTGGACGACATAATCGTTTACAGTTCTACCTTGGAGGAGCACCTGACCAATTTGCATGCCCTGTTTCTCAAACTGTCTGATGCAAGACTCACCATAAACCTAAACAAGAGTGAGTTTGGTCATTCCAAGATCAAGTATTTGGGTCACGTCGTCGGGAGTGGAGAAGTCAGACCGGTGGCAGCGAAGGTGGAAGCGGTTCTACAATTGCCAGCACCCCTTACGAAGAAGGAAGTAATGCGATTTTTGGGATCGGTGGGCTACTACCGCCGTTACTGCCCAAATTTTGCTCACGTTGCTGCACCATTAACAGACCTGCTCAACAACAAAAAGAAATTCGTCTGGTCATCTGACTCCCAGGCGGCTTTTGAGAAGATCCGCACCCTGCTCACTCAAGCACCAGTTCTTTCTACGCCTGACGTCAATCAGCCCTTTGTGCTCCAGGTGGATGCAAGTGACAGAGCGGCTGGCGCTGTTCTACTGCAAGAAGGTTCTGATAAAATACTACATCCTGTGTGTTATGCCTCGGTAAAGTATAAGAAATATCAACAAAATTATTCTACAATTGAAAAAGAACTACTTTCTTTACTATTTGCTTTAGACAAGTTTAATGTTTATCTCAGTGATTCGAGATATCCTATTACTGTTTTTTCTGATCACGACCCTCTTAGATTTCTTAACAAAATGCAAAACAAAAATCAAAGATTAATGAGATGGTCACTTGCCCTTCAGCCATATAATTTGATAATTAAACATATTAAAGGGAAAGATAACGTCATTGCGGATATGCTATCTCGAGTGTAAGTCATTTCTTGGGGGGAGGATGTTACGTAGTGTTTATTATTCCTAATGACTTGACACTCTTGACAAGTGCTCCACATATTACTTCGATTCACTCGCCTGTTTCGAAGCTTAGATTAGGACTGTAACTGCACAGCCAGACGCTAGATATTTTGTGACTGTATATATTATAATACTATATTTGACTTGTGTTTCCTGTAGGCTGTATGTATGTGTTTCAGTACTAATATTTTGTTATGTATTAGAGATTGGGATAGTATAGTATTAATGTTATTTGTTTTACGTATGAGAGTATGGGCTCCATACCATCACTATAAAAAGCCAGTCGGAGTATTCATTGAGCAGTCTGCCTCCTGCTTCTGCTCGCTCTTTGCTTAGGCATATATAAGTATTCTGTGGATTTCAGTGTGAGACACCAAGCTGGCTGTTTTGTGTATTCGTATGTATTATTTATTATATTTGAATGTATTATAGGTGTATATATTTTGTGTGTTATTACTTTTGGGATATTTGTTAGGTTGTGGTTTATTTAATATATGAATATTGGTAAAAGTCTCTTTGGTTATTCAATCCTTCACTCATGTTACATAAAGAGGGAAAAGCAGTTTGAAAAAAGGGAGTAATTTTGCTGTTACGTGTTTGGCCCTTCTGGCACGTAACAATATCGACTTTTGGGCACCTAAAAGATCGATTTCCAGTATGTTTTTGGCCTGAATTTTGAAAATACTCTAACACGGAGTAGGCATGTACAGATCGCTTCTGGGACCCCTAAATATCGTATTTTCAGGTTTTTGGGACTGAATTTGAGATATCGACTTTTTGGCACCTAAAAGATCGATTTCTAGCATGTTTTTAGCCTATATTTTGAAAATATTCTGGAACTGAGTAGGCATGTACAGATTGCTTCTGGGACCCCAAAATATTGAATTTTCGGGTGTTTTGAGCCTGAATTTGAGATATAAACGGGTACAGAAGATACATACACGTATTGACTATGGGCATCTAAAATATCGATTTTCAGCATGTTTTGGGAATGTATTTTGAAAATACTCTAACACGGAATAGGCATGTACAAATCGCTTCTGGGACCCTAAAATATCGAATTTTCGGGTTTTTTGAGCTTGAATTTGAGATATAAACGGGTACTGAAGATGCATGCACATATCGACTTTTGGGCACCTAAAACATCGATTTTGAGCATGTTTTGGGCCTATATTTTGTAAAGACTCTAAAACGGAGTAGGCATGTACATATCGCTTTTGGGACCCCAAAATGTCGAATTTTTGGGTGTTTTGGGATTGAATTTGAGATATCGCCTTTACGCACCTAAAATATC
Source organism: Petrolisthes cinctipes (assembly GCA_033782935.1). NCBI lineage: Eukaryota > Metazoa > Arthropoda > Malacostraca > Decapoda > Porcellanidae > Petrolisthes > Petrolisthes cinctipes. Next base: position 1,863,974 of record JAWQEG010000163.1, on the reverse strand, counting down.
GATTTTTAGCATGTTTTGAGCCTATATTTTGAAAATATTCTAGCACTGAGTAGGCATGTACAGATCGATTCTGGGACCCCAAAATATCGAATTTTCGGGTGTTTTGAGCCTGAATTTGAGATATAAACGGGTACTGAAGATGCATGCACATTTCGACTTGTGGGCACCTAAAACATCGATTTTGAGCATGTTTTGGGCCTGTATTTTGAAAATACTCTAGCACTGAGTAGTCATGTACAGATCGCTTCTGGGACCCCTACATATCGAATTTTCTGGTGTTTTGGGCCTTAATTTGAGATATCGACTTTTTGGCACCTAAAATATCGATTTTTAGCATGTTTTTACCCTATATTTTGAAAATATTCTAGCACTGAGTAGGCATGTACAGATTGCTTCTGGGACCCCAAAATATTGAATTTTCGGGTGTTTAGGGCCAGAATTTGAGATATAAACGGGTACAGAAGATGCATGCACATATTGACTTTGGGCATTTAAAATATCGATTTTCAGCATGTTTTGGGCATGTATTTTGAAAATACTCTAACACGGAGTAGGCATGTACAGATTGCTTCTGAGACCCCAAAATATCGAATTTTCGGGTGTTTAGGGCCAGAATTTGAGATATAAACGGGTACAGAAGATGCATGCACATATTGACTTTGGGCACCTAAAATATCGATTTTGAGCATGTTTTGAGCCTATATTTTGAAAACATTCTAGCACTGAGTAGGCATGTACATATCGCTTCTGGGACCCCAAAATATCGAATTTTCGGGTGTTTTGGGCCTTAATTTGAGATATCGACTTTACGCACCTAAAATATCGATTTTTAGCATGTTTTGAGCCTATATTTTGAAAACATTCTAGCACTGAGTAGGCATGTACAGATCGCTTCTGGGACCCTAAAATATCGAATTTTCGGGTGTTTTGAGCCTAAATTTGAGATATAAACGAGTATAGAAGATTCATACACATATTGACTTTGGGCACCAAAAATATCGATTTTCAGCATGTTTTGGGCCTGAATTTTGAAAATACTCTAACACGGAGTAGGCATGTACAGATCGCTTCTGGGACCCCAAAATATCGAATTTTCAGGTGTTTAGGGCCAGAATTTGAGATATAATCGGGTACAGAAGATGCATGCACATTTCGACTTTTGGGCACCTTAAACATCGGTTTTCAGTATGTTTTTGGCCTGTATTTTGAAAATACTCTAACACGGAGTAGGCATGTACAGATCGCTTCTGGGACCCCAAAATATCGAATTTTCGGGTGTTTTGAGCCTGAATTTGAGATAAAAACGGGTACTGAAGATGCATGCACATATCGACTTTAGGGCACCTAAAACATCGATTTTGAGCATGTTGTGGGCCTGTATTTTGAAAATACTCTACCACGGAGTAGGCATGTACAGATCGCTTCTGGGACCCCATAATATCGAATTTTCGGGTGTTTTGGGCCTAAATTTGAGATATCGCCTTTACGCACCTAAAATATCGATTTTTAGCATGTTTTGAGCTTTTATTTTAAAAATATTCTAGCACTGAGTAGGCATGTACAGATCGCTTCTGGGACCCCAAAATATCGAATTTTCGGGTGTTTTGAGATTGAATTTGAGATAAAAACGAGTACAGAAGATGCATGCACATATCGACATTTGGGCACCTAAAACATCGATTTTAAGGATGTTTTGGGCCTGTATTTTGAAAATACTCTAACACGGAGTAGGCATGTACAGATCGCTTCTGGGTCCCCTAAATATCTAATTTTCGGGTGTTTTGGGCCTTAATTTGAGATATTGACTCTTTGGCACCTAAAATATCGATTTTTAGCATGTTTTTAGCCTATATTTTGAAAATATTCTAGCACTGAGTAGGCATGTACAGATCGCTTCTGGGACCCCAAAATATCGAATTTTCGGGTGTTTTGGGCATTAATTTGAGATATCGCCTTTACGCACCTAAAATATCGATTTTTAGCATGTTTTGAGCCTATATTTTGAAAATATTCTAGCACTGAGTAGGCATGTACAGATACCTTCTGGGACCCCAAAATATCGAATTTTCGGGTGTTTTGAGCCTGAATTTGAGATATAAACGAGTACAGAAGATGCATGCACATATCGACTTTTGGGCACCTAAAATATCGATTTTGAGCATGCTTTAAGCCTATATTTTGAAAACATTCTAGCACTGAGTAGGCATGTACAGATCGCTTCTGGGACCCCAAAATATCGAATTTTCGGGTGTTTTCAGCCTAAATTTGAGATATAAACGAGTATAGAAGATTCATACACATATTGACTTTGGGCACCAAAAATATCGATTTTCAGCATGTTTTGGGCCTGAATTTTGAAAATACTTTGACACGGAGTAGGCATGTACAGATCGCTTCTGGGACCCCAAAATATCGAATTTTCGGGTGTTTAGGGCCAGAATTTGAGATATAAACGGGTACAGAAGATGCATGCACATTTCGACTTTTTGGCAATTAAAAGATCGGTTTTCAGTATGTTTTTGGCCTGTATTTTGAAAATATTCTAGCACTGAGTAGGCATGTACAGATCGCTTCTGGGACCCCAAAATATCGAATTTTCGGGTGTTTTGAGCTTGAATTTGAGATATAAACGAGTACAGAAGATGCATGCACATATCGACTTTTGGGCACCTAAAACATCGATTTTGAGCATGTTTTGGGCCTGTATTTTGAAAATACTCTAACACGGAGTAGGCATGTACAGATCGCTTCTGTGACCCCTAAATATCGAATTTTCGGGTGTTTTGGCCCTTAATTTGAGATATCGACTTTTTGGCACCTAAAATATCGATTTTTAGCATGTTTTTAGCCTATATTTTGAAAATATTCTAGCACTGAGTAGGCATGTACAGATCGCTTCTGGGACCCCAAAATATCGAATTTTCGGGTGTTTTGGGCCTTAATTTGAGATATCGCCTTTACGCACCTAAAATATCGATTTTTAGCATGTTTTAAGCCTACATTTTGAAAATATCTAGCACTGAGTAGGCATGTACCGATCGCTTCTGGGACCCCAAAATATCGAATTTTCGGGTGTTTTGAGCCTGAATTTGAGATATAAACGAGTACAGAAGATGCATGCACATATCGAGTTTTGGTCACCTAAAATATCGATTTTGAGCATGTTTTGAGCCTATATTTTGAAAACATTCTAGCACTGAGTAGGCATGTACAGATCGCTTCTGGGACCCCAAAATATCGAATTTTCGGGTGTTTTGAGCCTAAATTTGAGATATAAACGAGTATAGAAGATTCATACACATATTGACTTTGTGCACCAAAAATATCGAATTTCAGCATGTTTTGGGCTTGAATTTTGAAAATACTTTGACACGGAGTAGGCATGTACAGATCGCTTCTGGGTCCCCAAAATATCGAATTTTCGGGTGTTTTGAGCCTGAATTTGAGATATAAACGGGTACTGAAGATGCATGCACATATCGACTTTTTATCACCTAAAACATCGATTTTGAGCATGTTTTGGGCCTGTATTTTGAAAGTACTCTAACACGGAGTAGGCATGTACAGATCGCTTCTGGGACCCCTAAATATCGAATTTTCGGGTGTTTTGGGCCTTAATATGAGATATCGACTTTTTGGCACCTAAAATATCGATTTTTAGCATGTTTTTAGTCTAAATTTTGAAAATATTCTAGCACTGAGTAGGCATGTACAGATCGCTTCTGGGACCCCAAAATATTGAATTTTCGGGTGTTTAGGGCCAGAATTTGAGATATAAACGGGTACAGAAGATGCATGCACATAACGACTTTTGGGCACCTAAAAGATCGATTTTCAGTATGTTTTTGGCCTGTATTTTGAAAATCCTCTAACACGGAGTAGGCATGTACAGATCGCTTCTGGGACCCCTAAATATCGAATTTTTGGGTGTTTTGGGACTGAATTTGAGATATCGACTTTTTGGCACCTAAAAGATCGATTTTTAGCATGTTTTTAGCCTATATTTTTAAAATATTCTAGCACTGAGTAGGCATGTACAGATCGCTTCTGGGACCCCAAAATATCGAATTTTCGGGTTTTTTGAGCCTGAATTTGAGATATAAACGAGTACAGAAGATGCATGCACATATCGACTTTTGGGCACCTAAAATATCGATTTTGAGCATGTTTTGAGCCTATATTTTGAAAACATTCTAGCACTGAGTAGGCATGTACAGATCGCTTCTGGGACCTCAAAATATCGAATTTTCGGGTGTTTTGAGCCTAAATTTGAGATATAAACGGGTACTGAAGATGCATACACATATCGACTTTTGGGCACCTAAAAGATCGATTTTCAGTATGTTTTTGGCGTGTATTTTGAAAATACTCTAACACGGAGTAGGTATGTACAGATCCCTTCTGGGACCCCTAAATATCGAATTTTCGGGTGTTTTGGGACTGAATTTGAGATATCGACTTTTTGGCACCTAAAATATCGATTTTTAGCATGTTTTGAGCCTATATTTTTAAAATATTCTAGCAATAAGTAGGCATGTACAGATTGCTTCTGGGACCCCAAAATATTGAATTTTCGGGTGTTTTGAGCCTGAATTTGAGATATAAACGGGTACAGAAGATACATGCACATATTGACTTTGGGCATCTAAAATTTCGATTTTCAACATGTTTTGGGCCTGTATTTTGAAAATACTCTAACACGGAGTAGGCATGTACAGATCGCTTCTGGGACCCAAAAATATCGAATTTTCGGGTGTTTTGAGCCTGAATTTGAGATATAAACGGGTACTGAAGATGCATGCACATATCGACTTTTGGGCACTTAAAACATAGATTTTCAGCATGTTTTGGGCCTGTATTTTGTAAATACTCTAACACGGAGTAGGCATGTACAGATCGCTTCTGGGACCCCAAAATATCGAATTTTCGGGTGTTTTGGGCCTGAATTTGAGATATAAACGGGTACAGAAGATGCATGCACATATCGACTTTAGGCACCTAAAAGATCGATTTTCAGTATGTTTTTGGCGTGTATTTTGAAAATACTCTAACACGGAGTAGGTATGTACAGATCCCTTCTGGGACCCCTAAATATCGAATTTTCGGGTGTTTTGGGACTGAATTTGAGATATCGACTTTTTGGCACCTAAAATATCGATTTTTAGCATGTTTTTAGCCTATATTTTGAAAATATTCTAGCACTGAGTAGGCATGTACAGATCGCTTCTGTGACCCCAAAATATCGAGTTTTCGGGTGTTTTGAGCCTGAATTTGAGATATAAACGAGTATAGAAGATGCATACACATATTGACTTTGGGCACCAAGAATATCGATTTTCAGCATGTTTTAAGCCTGAATTTTGAAAATACTCTAACATGGAGTAGGCATGTACAGATCGCTTCTGGGACCCCAAAATATCGAATTTTCGGGTGTTTAGGGACAGAATTTGAGATATAAACGGGTACAGAAGATACATGCACATATTGACTTTGGGCATCTAAAATTTCGATTTTCAGCATGTTTTGGGCCTGTATTTTGAAAATACTCTAACACGGAGCTGGCATGTACAGATCGCTTCTGGGACCCAAAAACATCGAATTTTCGGGTGTTTTGAGCCTGAATTTGAGATATAAACGGGTACTGAAGATGCATGCACATATCGACTTTTGGGCACCTAAAACATCGATTTTGAGCATGTTTTGGGCCTGTAATTTGTAAATACTCTAACACGGAGTAGGCATGTACAGATCGCTTCTGGGACCCCAAAATATCGAATTTTCGGGTGTTTTGAGCCTGAATTTAAGATATAAACGAGTACAAAAGATGCATGCACATATCGACTTTTGGGCACCTAAAATATCGATTTTGAGCATGTTTTGAGCCTATGTTTTGATAACATTTTAGCACTGAGTAGGCATGTACAGATCGCTTCTAGGACTTCAAAATATAGAATTTTCGTGTGTTTTGAGCCGGAATTTGAGATATAAACGAGTATAGAAGATGCATACACATATTGACTTTGGGCACCAAGAATATCGATTTTCAGCATGTTTTAAGCCTGAATTTTGAAAATACTCTAACATGGAGTAGGCATGTACAGATCGCTTCTGGGACCCCAAAATATCGAATTTTCGGGTGTTTTGGGCCTGAATTTGAGATATCGCCTTTACGCACCTAAAATATTGATTTTTAGCATGTTTTGAGCCTATATTTTGAAAATATTCTAGCAATGAGTAGGCATGTACAGATCGCTTCTGGGACCCGAAAATATCGAATTTTCGTGTGTTTTGAGCCTGAATTTAATATATAAACGAGTACAGAAGATGCATGCACATATCGACTTTTGGGCACCTAAAATATCGATTTTGAGCATGTTTTAAACCTATATTTTGAAAACATTCTAGCACTGAGTAGACATGTACAGATCGCTTCTGGGACCCCAAAATTTCGAATTTTCGGGTGTTTTCAGCCTGAATTTGAGATATAAACGAGTATAGAAGATGCATGCACATATCGACTTTTGGGCACCTAAAAAATCGATTTTGAGCATGTTTTGGGCCTGTATTTTGTAAATACTCTAACACGGAGTAGGCATGTACAGATCGCTTCTGGGACCCCAAAATATCGAATTTTCGGGTGTTTTGGGCCTGAATTTGAGATATCGCCTTTACGTACCTAAAATATTGATTTTTAGCATGTTTTGAGCCTATATTTTGAAAATATTCTAGCACTGAGTAGGCATGTACAGATCGCTTCTGGGACCCGAAAATATCGAATTTTCGGGTGTTTTGAGCCTGAATTTAAGATATAAACGAGTATAGAAGATGCATGCACATATCGACTTTTGGGCACCTAAAATATCGATTTTGAGCATGTTTTGAGTCTATATTTTGAAAACATTCTAGCACTGAGTAGGCATGTACAGATCGCTTCTGGGACCCCAAAATATCGAATTTTCGGGTGTTTTGAGCTTGAATTTGAGATATAAACGAGTATAGAAGATGCATACACATATTGACTTTGGGCACCAAAAAATATTGATTTTCAGCATGTTATGGTCCTGAATTTTGAAAATACTCTAACACGGAGTAGGCATGTACAGATCGCTTCTGGGACCCCTAAATATCGAATTTTCGGGTGTTTTGAGCCTGAATTTGAGATATAAACGGGTACTGAAGATGCATGCACATATCGACTTTTGGGCACTTAAAACATAGATTTTGAGCATGTTTTGGGCCTGTATTTTGTAAATACTCTAACACTGAGTAGGCATGTACAGATCGCTTCTGGGACCCCAAAATATCGAATTTTCGGGTGTTTTGAGCCTTAATTTTAGATATCGACTTTACGCACCTAAAATATCGATTTTCAGCATGTTTTGAGCCTATATTTTTAAAATATTCTAGCACTGAGTAGGCATGTACAGATTGCTTCTGGGACCCCAAAATATCGAATTTTCAGGTGTTTCGAGCCTGAATTTGAGATATAAACGAGTACAGAAGATGCATGCACATATCGACTTTTGGGCACCTAAAATATCGATTTTGAGCATGTTTTGAGCCTATATTTTGAAAACATTTTAGCACTGAGTAGGCATGTACAGATCGCTTCTGGGACTTCAAAATATATAATTTTCGTGTGTTTTGAGCCTGAATTTGAGATATAAACGAGTATAGAAGATGCATACACATATTGACTTTGGGCACCAAGAATATCGATTTTCAGCATGTTTTAAGCCTGAATTTTGAAAATACTCTAACATGGACTAGGCATGTACAGATCGCTTTTGGGACCCCAAAATATCGAATTTTCGGGTGTTTAGGGCCAGAATTTGAGATATAAACGGGTACAGAAGATGCATGCACATATCGACTTTTGTGTACCTAAAACATCGATTTTGAGCATGTTTTGGGCCTGTATTTTGTAAATACTCTAATACGGAGTAGGCATGTACAGATCGCTTCTGGGACCCCAAAATATCGAATTTTCGGGTGTTTTGGGCCTGAATTTGAGATATCGCTTTTACGCACCTAAAATATCGATTTTTAGCATGTTTTGAGCCTATATTTTGAAAATATTCTAGCACTGTGTAGGCATGTACAGATCGCTTCTGGGACCCGAAAATATCGAATTTTCTGGTGTTTTGAGCCTGAATTTAAGATATAAACGAGTACATAAGATGCATGCACATATCGACTTTTGGGCACCTAAAATATCGATTTTGAGCATGTTTTGAACCTATATTTTGAAAACATTCTAGCTCTGAGTAGGCATGTACATATCGCTTCTGGGACCCCAAAATATCGAATTTTCGGGTGTTCTGAGCCTGAATTTGAGATATAAACGAGTATAGAAGATGAATGCACATATCGACTTTTGGGCACCTAAAAAATCGATTTTTAACATGTTTTGGGCCTGTATTTTGTAAATACTCTAACACGGAGTAGGCATGTACAGATCGCTTCTGGGACCCCAAAATATCGAATTTTCGGGTGTTTTGGGCCTGAATTTGAGATATCGCCTTTACGTACCTAAAATATCGATTTTTAGCATGTTTTGAGCCTATATTTTGAAAATATTCTAGCACTGAGTAGGCATGTACAGATCGCTTCTGGGACCCGAAAATATCGAATTTTCGGGTGTTTTAAGCCTGAATTTAAGATATAAACGAGTACAGAAGATGCATGCACATATCGACTTTTGGGCACCTAAAATATCGATTTTGAGCATGTTTTGAGCCTATATTTTGAAAACATTCTAGCACTGAGTAGGCATGTACAGATCGCTTCTGGGACCCCAAAATATCGAATTTTCGGGTGTTTTGAGCCTGAATTTGAGATATAAACGAGTATAGAAGATGCATACACATATTGACTTTGGGCACCAAATAAATCGATTTTCAGCATGTTATGGTCCTGAATTTTGAAAATACTCTAACACGGAGTAGGCATGTACAGATCGCTTCTGGGACCCCTAAATATCGAATTTTCGGGTGTTTAGGGCCAGAATTTGAGATATCGACTTTTTGGCACCTAAAATATCGATTTTTAGCATGTTTTAAGCCTATATTTTGAAAATATTCTAGCACTGAGTAGGCATGTACAGATTGCATCTGGGACCCCAAAATATTGAATTTTCGGGTGTTTTGAGCCTGAATTTGAGATATAAACGGGTACAGAAGATACTTGCACATATTGACTTTGGGCATCTAAAATATCGATTTTCAGCATGTTTTGGGCATGTATTTTGAAAATACTCTAACACGGAGTAGGCATGTACAGATCGCTTCTGGGACCCCAAAATATCGAATTATCGGGTGTTTTGAGCCTGAATTTGAGATATAATCGGGTACTGAAGATGCATGCACATATCGACTTTTTGGCACCTAAAACATCGATTTTGAGCATGTTTTGGGCCTGTATTTTGAAAATATTCTTGCACTGAGTAGGCATGTACTGATATCTTCTGGGACCCGAAAATATCGAATTTTCGGGTGTTTTGAGCCTGAATTTGAGATATAAACGAGTACAGAAGATGCATGCACATATCGACTTTTGGGCACCTAAAATATTGATTTTGAGCATGTTTTGAACCTATATTTTGAAAACATTCTAGCTTTGAGTAGGCATGTACAGATCGCTTCTGGGACCCGAAAATATCGAATTTTCGGGTGTTTTGAGCCTGAATTTGAGATATAAACGAGTATAGAAGATGCATGCACATATCGACTTTTGGGCACCTAAAATATCGATTTTGAGCATGTTTTGAGTCTATATTTTGAAAACATTCTAGCACTGAGTAGGCATGTACAGATCGCTTCTGGGACCCCAAAATATCGAATTTTCGGGTGTTTTGAGCGTGAATTTGAGATATAAACGAGTATAGAAGATGCATACACATATTGACTTTGGGCACCAAAAAATATTGATTTTCAGCATGTTATGGTCCTGAATTTTGAAAATACTCTAACACGGAGTAGGCATGTACAGATCGCTTCTGGGACCCCTAAATATCGAATTTTCGGGTGTTTTGAGCCTGAATTTGAGATATAAACGGGTACTGAAGATGCATGCACATATCGACTTTTGGGCACTTAAAACATAGATTTTGAGCATGTTTTGGGCCTGTATTTTGTAAATACTCTAACACTGAGTAGGCATGTACAGATCGCTTCTGGGACCCCAAAATATCGAATTTTCGGGTGTTTTGAGCCTTAATTTTAGATATCGACTTTACGCACCTAAAATATCGATTTTTAGCATGTTTTGAGCCTATATTTTTAAAATATTCTAGCACTGAGTAGGCATGTACAGATCGCTTCTGGGACTTCAAAATATATAATTTTCGTGTGTTTTGAGCCTGAATTTGAGATATAAACGAGTATAGAAGATGCATACACATATTGACTTTGGGCACCAAGAATATCGATTTTCAGCATGTTTTAAGCCTGAATTTTGAAAATACTCTAACATGGACTAGGCATGTACAGATCGCTTTTGGGACCCCAAAATATCGAATTTTCGGGTGTTTAGGGCCAGAATTTGAGATATAAACGGGTACAGAAGATGCATGCACATATCGACTTTTGTGTACCTAAAACATCGATTTTGAGCATGTTTTGGGCCTGTATTTTGTAAATACTCTAATACGGAGTAGGCATGTACAGATCGCTTCTGGGACCCCAAAATATCGAATTTTCGGGTGTTTTGGGCCTGAATTTGAGATATCGCTTTTACGCACCTAAAATATCGATTTTTAGCATGTTTTGAGCCTATATTTTGAAAATATTCTAGCACTGAGTAGGCATGTACAGATCGCTTCTGGGACCCGAAAATATCGAATTTTCTGGTGTTTTGAGCCTGAATTTAAGATATAAACGAGTACAGAAGATGCATGCACATATCGACTTTTGGGCACCTAAAATATCGATTTTGAGCATGTTTTGAACCTATATTTTGAAAACATTCTAGCTCTGAGTAGGCATGTACATATCGCTTTTGGGACCCCAAAATATCGAATTTTCGGGTGTTCTGAGCCTGAATTTGAGATATAAACGAGTATAGAAGATGAATGCACATATCGACTTTTGGGCACCTAAAAAATCGATTTTTAACATGTTTTGGGCCTGTATTTTGTAAATACTCTAACACGGAGTAGGCATGTACAGATCGCTTCTGGGACCCCAAAATATCGAATTTTCGGGTGTTTTGGGCCTGAATTTGAGATATCGCCTTTACGTACCTAAAATATCGATTTTTAGCATGTTTTGAGCCTATATTTTGAAAATATTCTAGCACTGAGTAGGCATGTACAGATCGCTTCTGGGACCCGAAAATATCGAATTTTCGGGTGTTTTAAGCCTGAATTTAAGATATAAACGAGTACAGAAGATGCATGCACATATCGACTTTTGGGCACCTAAAATATCGATTTTGAGCATGTTTTGAGCCTATATTTTGAAAACATTCTAGCACTGAGTAGGCATGTACAGATCGCTTCTGGGACCCCAAAATATCGAATTTTCGGGTGTTTTGAGCCTGAATTTGAGATATAAACGAGTATAGAAGATGCATACACATATTGACTTTGGGCACCAAATAAATCGATTTTCAGCATGTTATGGTCCTGAATTTTGAAAATACTCTAACACGGAGTAGGCATGTACAGATCGCTTCTGGGACCCCTAAATATCGAATTTTCGGGTGTTTAGGGCCAGAATTTGAGATATCGACTTTTTGGCACCTAAAATATCGATTTTTAGCATGTTTTGAGCCTATATTTTGAAAATATTCTAGCACTGAGTAGGCATGTACAGATTGCATCTGGGACCCCAAAATATTGAATTTTCGGGTGTTTTGAGCCTGAATTTGAGATATAAACGGGTACAGAAGATACTTGCACATATTGACTTTGGGCATCTAAAATATCGATTTTCAGCATGTTTTGGGCATGTATTTTGAAAATACTCTAACACGGAGTAGGCATGTACAGATCGCTTCTGGGACCCCAAAATATCGAATTATCGGGTGTTTTGAGCCTGAATTTGAGATATAATCGGGTACTGAAGATGCATGCACATATCGACTTTTTGGCACCTAAAACATCGATTTTGAGCATGTTTTGGGCCTGTATTTTGAAAATATTCTTGCACTGAGTAGGCATGTACTGATATCTTCTGGGACCCGAAAATATCGAATTTTCGGGTGTTTTGAGCCTGAATTTGAGATATAAACGAGTACAGAAGATGCATGCACATATCGACTTTTGGGCACCTAAAATATTGATTTTGAGCATGTTTTGAACCTATATTTTGAAAACATTCTAGCTTTGAGTAGGCATGTACAGATCGCTTCTGGGACCCGAAAATATCGAATTTTCGGGTGTTTTGAGCCTGAATTTGAGATATAAACGAGTATAGAAGATGCATGCACATATCGACTTTTGGGCACCTAAAATATCGATTTTGAGCATGTTTTGAGTCTATATTTTGAAAACATTCTAGCACTGAGTAGGCATGTACAGATCGCTTCTGGGACCCCAAAATATCGAATTTTCGGGTGTTTTGAGCGTGAATTTGAGATATAAACGAGTATAGAAGATGCATACACATATTGACTTTGGGCACCAAAAAATATTGATTTTCAGCATGTTATGGTCCTGAATTTTGAAAATACTCTAACACGGAGTAGGCATGTACAGATCGCTTCTGGGACCCCTAAATATCGAATTTTCGGGTGTTTTGAGCCTGAATTTGAGATATAAACGGGTACTGAAGATGCATGCACATATCGACTTTTGGGCACTTAAAACATAGATTTTGAGCATGTTTTGGGCCTGTATTTTGTAAATACTCTAACACTGAGTAGGCATGTACAGATCGCTTCTGGGACCCCAAAATATCGAATTTTCGGGTGTTTTGAGCCTTAATTTTAGATATCGACTTTACGCACCTAAAATATCGATTTTTAGCATGTTTTGAGCCTATATTTTTAAAATATTCTAGCACTGAGTAGGCATGTACAGATCGCTTCTGGGACTTCAAAATATATAATTTTCGTGTGTTTTGAGCCTGAATTTGAGATATAAACGAGTATAGAAGATGCATACACATATTGACTTTGGGCACCAAGAATATCGATTTTCAGCATGTTTTAAGCCTGAATTTTGAAAATACTCTAACATGGACTAGGCATGTACAGATCGCTTTTGGGACCCCAAAATATCGAATTTTCGGGTGTTTAGGGCCAGAATTTGAGATATAAACGGGTACAGAAGATGCATGCACATATCGACTTTTGTGTACCTAAAACATCGATTTTGAGCATGTTTTGGGCCTGTATTTTGTAAATACTCTAATACGGAGTAGGCATGTACAGATCGCTTCTGGGACCCCAAAATATCGAATTTTCGGGTGTTTTGGGCCTGAATTTGAGATATCGCTTTTACGCACCTAAAATATCGATTTTTAGCATGTTTTGAGCCTATATTTTGAAAATATTCTAGCACTGAGTAGGCATGTACAGATCGCTTCTGGGACCCGAAAATATCGAATTTTCTGGTGTTTTGAGCCTGAATTTAAGATATAAACGAGTACAGAAGATGCATGCACATATCGACTTTTGGGCACCTAAAATATCGATTTTGAGCATGTTTTGAACCTATATTTTGAAAACATTCTAGCTCTGAGTAGGCATGTACATATCGCTTTTGGGACCCCAAAATATCGAATTTTCGGGTGTTCTGAGCCTGAATTTGAGATATAAACGAGTATAGAAGATGAATGCACATATCGACTTTTGGGCACCTAAAAAATCGATTTTTAACATGTTTTGGGCCTGTATTTTGTAAATACTCTAACACGGAGTAGGCATGTACAGATCGCTTCTGGGACCCCAAAATATCGAATTTTCGGGTGTTTTGGGCCTGAATTTGAGATATCGCCTTTACGTACCTAAAATATCGATTTTTAGCATGTTTTGAGCCTATATTTTGAAAATATTCTAGCACTGAGTAGGCATGTACAGATCGCTTCTGGGACCCGAAAATATCGAATTTTCGGGTGTTTTAAGCCTGAATTTAAGATATAAACGAGTACAGAAGATGCATGCACATATCGACTTTTGGGCACCTAAAATATCGATTTTGAGCATGTTTTGAGCCTATATTTTGAAAACATTCTAGCACTGAGTAGGCATGTACAGATCGCTTCTGGGACCCCAAAATATCGAATTTTCGGGTGTTTTGAGCCTGAATTTGAGATATAAACGAGTATAGAAGATGCATACACATATTGACTTTGGGCACCAAATAAATCGATTTTCAGCATGTTATGGTCCTGAATTTTGAAAATACTCTAACACGGAGTAGGCATGTACAGATCGCTTCTGGGACCCCTAAATATCGAATTTTCGGGTGTTTAGGGCCAGAATTTGAGATATCGACTTTTTGGCACCTAAAATATCGATTTTTAGCATGTTTTGAGCCTATATTTTGAAAATATTCTAGCACTGAGTAGGCATGTACAGATTGCATCTGGGACCCCAAAATATTGAATTTTCGGGTGTTTTGAGCCTGAATTTGAGATATAAACGGGTACAGAAGATACTTGCACATATTGACTTTGGGCATCTAAAATATCGATTTTCAGCATGTTTTGGGCATGTATTTTGAAAATACTCTAACACGGAGTAGGCATGTACAGATCGCTTCTGGGACCCCAAAATATCGAATTATCGGGTGTTTTGAGCCTGAATTTGAGATATAATCGGGTACTGAAGATGCATGCACATATCGACTTTTTGGCACCTAAAACATCGATTTTGAGCATGTTTTGGGCCTGTATTTTGAAAATATTCTTGCACTGAGTAGGCATGTACTGATATCTTCTGGGACCCGAAAATATCGAATTTTCGGGTGTTTTGAGCCTGAATTTGAGATATAAACGAGTACAGAAGATGCATGCACATATCGACTTTTGGGCACCTAAAATATTGATTTTGAGCATGTTTTGAACCTATATTTTGAAAACATTCTAGCTTTGAGTAGGCATGTACAGATCGCTTCTGGGACCCCAAAATATCGAATTTTCGGGTGTTTTGAGCCTGAATTTGAGATATAAACGAGTATAGAAGATGCATGCACATATCGACTTTTGGGCACCTAAAAAATCGATTTTGAGCATGTTTTGGGCCTGTATTTTGTAAATACTCTAACACGGAGTAGGCATGTACAGATCGCTTCTGGGACCCCAAAATAGCGAATATTCGGGTGTTTTGGGCCTGAATTTGAGATATCGCCTTTACGTACCTAAAATATCGATTTTTAGCATGTTTTGAGCCTATATTTTGAAAATATTCTAGCACTGAGTAGGCATGTACAGATCGCTTCTAGGACTTCAAAATATAGAATTTTCGTGTGTTTTGAGCCGGAATTTGAGATATAAACGAGTATAGAAGATGCATACACATATTGACTTTGGGCACCAAGAATATCGATTTTCAGCATGTTTTAAGCCTGAATTTTGAAAATGCTCTAACATGGAGTAGGCATTTATAGATCGCTTCTGGGACCCCAAAATATCGAATTTTCGGGTGTTTTGGGCCTGAATTTGAGATATAAACGAGTACAGAAGATGCATGCACATATCGACTTTTGGGCACCTAAAATATCGATTTTGAGCATGTTTTAAACCTATATTTTGAAAACATTCAAGCACTGAGTAGGCATGTACAGATCGCTTCTGGGACCCCAAAATATCGAATTTTCGGGTGTTTTGATCCTGAATTTGAGATATAAACGAGTATAGAAGATGCACGCACATATCAACTTTTGGGTACCTAAAAAATCGATTTTGAGCATGTTTTGGGCCTGTATTTTGTAAATACTCTAACACGGAGTAGGCATGTACAGATCGCTTCTGGGACCCCAAAATATCGAATTTTCGGGTGTTTTGGGCCTGAATTTGAGATATCGCCTTTACGTACCTAAAATATCGATTTTTAGCATGTTTTGAGCCTATATTTTGAAAATATTCTAGCACTGAGTAGGCATGTACAGATCGCTTCTGGGACCCGAAAATATCGAATTTTCGGGTGTTTTGAGCCTGAATTTAAGATATAAACGAGTATAGAAGATGCATGCACATATCGACTTTTGGGCACCTAAAATATCGATTTTGAGCATGTTTTGAGCCTATATTTTGAAAACATTCTAGCACTGAGTAGGCATGTACAGATCGCTTCTGGGACCCCAAAATATCGAATTTTCGGGTGTTTTGAGCGTGAATTTGAGATATAAACGAGTATAGAAGATGCATACACATATTGACTTTGGGCACCAAAAATATTGATTTTCAGCATGTTATGGTCCTGAATTTTGAAAATACTCTAACACGGAGTAGGCATGTACAGATCGCTTCTGAGACCCCTAAATATCGAATTTTCGGGTGTTTAGGGCCAGATATTGAGATATCGACTTTTTGGCACCTAAAATATCGATTTTTAGCATGTTTTGAGCCTATATTTTGAAAATATTCTAGCACTGAGTAGGCATGTACAGATTGCTTCTGGGACCCCAAAATATCGAATTTTCGGGTGTTTTGGGCCTGAATTTGAGATATCGCCTTTACGCACCTAAAATATCGATTTTTAGCATGTTTTGAGCCTATATTTTGAAAATATTCTAGCACTGAGTAGGCATGTACAGATCGCTTCTGGGACCCGAAAATATCGAATATTCGGTGTTTTGAGCCTGAATTTAAGATATAAACGAGTACAGAAGATGCATGCACATATCGACTTTTGGGCACCTAAAATATCGATTTTGAGCATGTTTTAAACCTATATTTTGAAAACATTATAGCACTGAGTAGGCATGTACAGATCGCTTCTGGGACCCCAAAATATCGAATTTTCGGGTGTTTTGATCCTGAATTTGAGATATAAACGAGTATAGAAGATGCACGCACATATCAACTTTTGGGTACCTAAAAAATCGATTTTGAGCATGTTTTGGGCCTGTATTTTGTAAATACTCTAACACGGAGTAGGCATGTACAGATCGCTTCTGGGACCCCAAAATATCGAATTTTCGGGTGTTTTGGGCCTGAATTTGAGATATCGCCTTTACGTACCTAAAATATCGATTTTTAGCATGTTTTGAGCCTATATTTTGAAAATATTCTAGCACTGAGTAGGCATGTAAAGATTGCTTCTGGGACCCCAAAATATTGAATTTTCGGGTGTTTTGAGCCTGAATTTGAGATATAAACGGGTACAGAAGATACCTGCACATATTGACTTTGGGCATCTAAAATATCGATTTTCAGCATGTTTTGGGCATGTATTTTGAAAATACTCTAACACGGAGTAGGCATGTACAGATCGCTTCTGGGACCCCAAAATATCGAATTTTCGGGTGTTTTGAGCCTGAATTTGAGATATAAACGGGTACTGAAGATGCATGCACATATCGACTTTTGGGCACTTAAAACATAGATTTTGAGCATGTTTTGGGCCTGTATTTTGTAAATACTCTAACACTGAGTAGGCATGTACAGATCGCTTCTGGGACCCCAAAATATCGAATTTTCGGGTGTTTTGAGCCTTAATTTTAGATATCGATTTTAAGCACCTAAAATATCGATTTTTAGCATGTTTTGAGCCTATATTTTTAAAATATTCTAGCACTGAGTAGGCATGTACAGATTGCTTCTGGGACCCCAAAATATCGAATTTTCAGGTGTTTCGAGCCTGAATTTGAGATATAAACGAGTACAGAAGATGCATGCACATATCGACTTTTGGGCACCTAAAATATCGATTTTTAGCATGTTTTGAGCCTATATTTTGAAAACATTCTAGCACTGAGTAGGCATGTACAGATCGCTTCTGAGACTTCAAAATATATAATTTTCGTGTGTTTTGAGCCTGAATTTGAGATATAAACGAGTATAGAAGATGCATACACATATTGACTTTGGGCACCAAGAATATCGATTTTCAGCATGTTTTAAGCCTGAATTTTGAAAATACTCTAACATGGAGTAGGCATGTACAGATCGCTTTTGGGACCCCAAAATATCGAATTTTCAGGTGTTTAGGGCCAGAATTTGAGATATAAACGGGTACAGAAGATGCATGCACATATCGACTTTTGGGTACCTAAAACATCGATTTTGAGCATGTTTTGGGCCTGTATTTTGTAAATACTCTAATACGGAGTAGGCATGTACAGATCGCTTCTGGGACCCCAAAATATCGAATTTTCGGGTGTTTTGGGCCTGAATTTGAGATATCGCCTTTACGCACCTAAAATATCGATTTTTAGCATGTTTTGAGCCTATATTTTGAAAATATTCTAGAACTGAGTAGGCATGTACAGATCGCTTCTGGGACCCCAAAATATCGAATTTTCGGGTGTTTTGAGCCTGAATTTAAGATATAAACGAGTACAGAAGATGCATGCACATATCGACTTTTGGGCACCTAAAATATCGATTTTGAGCATGTTTTAAACCTATATTTTGAAAACATTCTAGCTCTGAGTAGGCATGTACAGATCGCTTCTGGGACCCCAAAATATCGAATTTTCGGGTGTTCTGAGCCTGAATTTGAGATATAAACGAGTATAGAAGATGAATGCACATATCGACTTTTGGGCACCTAAAAAATCGATTTTTAACATGTTTTGGGCCTGTATTTTGTAAATACTCTAACACGGAGTAGGCATGTACAGATCGCTTCTGGGACCCCAAAATATCGAATTTTCGGGTGTTTTGGGCCTGAATTTGAGATATCGCCTTTACGTACCTAAAATATCGATTTTTAGCATGTTTTGAGCCTATATTTTGAAAATATTCTAGCACTGAGTAGGCATGTACAGATCGCTTCTGGGACCCGAAAATATCGAATTTTCGGGTGTTTTGAGCCTGAATTTGAGATATAAACGAGTATAGAAGATGCATACACATATTGACTTTGGGCACCAAATATATCGATTTTCAGCATGTTATGGTCCTGAATTTTGAAAATACTCTAACACGGAGTAGGCATGTACAGATCGCTTCTGGGACCCCTAAATATCGAATTTTCGGGTGTTTAGGGCCAGAATTTGAGATATCGACTTTTTGGCACCTAAAATATCGATTTTTAGCATGTTTTGAGCCTATATTTTGAAAATATTCTAGCACTGAGTAGGCATGTACAGATTGCATCTGGGACCCCAAAATATTAAATTTTCGGGTGTTTTGAGCCTGAATTTGAGATATAAACGGGTACAGAAGATACATGCACATATTGACTTTGGGCATCTAAAATATCGATTTTCAGCATGTTTTGGGCATGTATTTTGAAAATACTCTAACACGGAGTAGGCATGTACAGATCGCTTCTGGGACCCCAAAATATCGAATTATCGGGTGTTTTGAGCCTGAATTTGAGATATAATCGGGTACTGAAGATGCATGCACATATCGACTTTTTGGCACCTAAAACATCGATTTTGAGCATGTTTTGGGCCTGTATTTTGAAAATATTCTTGCACTGAGTAGGCATGTACTGATATCTTCTGGGACCCGAAAATATCGAATTTTCGGGTGTTTTGAGCCTGAATTTGAGATATAAACGAGTACAGAAGATGCATGCACATATCGACTTTTGGGCACCTATAATATTGATTTTGAGCATGTTTTGAACCTATATTTTGAAAACATTCTAGCTTTGAGTAGGCATGTACAGATCGCTTCTGGGACCACAAAATATCGAATTTTCAGGTGTTTTGAGCCTGAATTTGAGATATAAACGAGTATAGAAGATGCATGCACATATCGACTTTTGGGCACCTAAAAAATCGATTTTGAGCATGTTTTGGGCCTGTATTTTGTAAATACTCTAACACCGAGTAGGCATGTACAGATCGCTTCTGGGACCCCAAAATATCGAATTTTCGGGTGTTTTGGGACTGAATTTGAGATATCGATTTTTTGGCACCTAAAATGTCGATTTTTAGCATGTTTTTAGCCTATATTTTGAAAATATTCTAGCACTGTGTAGGCATGTACAGATTGCTTCTGGGACCCCAAAATATTGAATTTTAAGGTGTTTTGAGCCTGAATTTGAGATATAAACGGGTACTGAAGATGCATGCACATATCGACTTTTGTGCATCTAAAAGATCGATTTTCAGTATGTTTTGAGCATGTATTTTGAAAATACTCTAACACGGAGTAGGCATGTACAGATCGCTTCTGGGACCCCAAAATATTGAATTTTCGGGTGTTTAGGGCCAGAATTTGAGATATAAACGGGTACAGAAGATGCATGCACATATCGACTTTTGGGCACCTAAAAGATCGATTTTCAGTATGATTTTGGCCTGTATTTTGAAAATACTCTAACAAGGAGTAGGCATGTACAGATACCTTCTGGGACCTCTAAATATCGAATTTTCGGGTGTTTTGGGACTGAATTTGATATATCGATTTTTTGGCACCTAAAATGTCGATTTTTAGCATGTTTTTAGCCTATATTTTGAATATATTCTAGCACTGTGTAGGCATGTACAGATTGCTTCTGGGACCCTAAAATATTGAATTTTCGGGTGTTTTGAGCCTGAATTTGAGATATAAACGGGTACAGAAGATACATGCACATATTGACTTTGGGCATCTAAAATATCGATTTTCAGCATGTTTTTAGCCTATATTTTGAAAATATTCTGGCACTGTGTAGGCATGTACAGATTGCTTCTGGGACCCAGAAATATTGAATTTTCGGGTGTTTTGAGCCTGAATTTGAGATATAAACGGGTACAGAAGATACATGCACATATTGACTTTGGGCATCTAAAATATCGATTATCAGCATGTTTTGGGCCTGTATTTTGAAAATACTCTAACACTGAGTAGGCATGTACAGATTGCTTCTGGGACCCCAAAATATTGAATTTTCGGGTGTTTTGAGCCTGAATTTGAGATATAAACGGGTACTGAAGATGCATGCACATATCGACTTTTGTGCACCTAAAAGATCGATTTTCAGTATGTTTTGAGCATGTATTTTGAAAATACTCTAACACGGAGTAGGCATGTACAGATCGCTTCTGGGACCCCTAAATATCGAATTTTCGGGTGTTTTGGGACTGAATTTGAGATATCGACTTTTTGGCACCTAAAAGATCGATTTTTAGCATGTTTTTAGCCTATATTTTGAAAATATTCTAGCACTGAGTAGGCATGTACAGAGTGCTTCTGGGACCCCAAAATATCGAATTTTCGGGTGTTCTGAGCCTGAATTTGAGATATAAACGAGTATAGAAGATGAATGCACATATCGACTTTTGGGCACCTAAAAAATCGATTTTTAACATGTTTTGGGCCTGTATTTTGTAAATACTCTAACACGGAGTAGGCATGTACAGATCGCTTCTGGGACCCCAAAATATCGAATTTTCGGGTGTTTTGGGCCTGAATTTGAGATATCGCCTTTACGTACCTAAAATATCGATTTTTAGCATGTTTTGAGCCTATATTTTGAAAATATTCTAGCACTGAGTAGGCATGTACAGATCGCTTCTGGGACCCGAAAATATCGAATTTTCGGGTGTTTTAAGCCTGAATTTAAGATATAAACGAGTACAGAAGATGCATGCACATATCGACTTTTGGGCACCTAAAATATCGATTTTGAGCATGTTTTGAGCCTATATTTTGAAAACATTCTAGCACTGAGTAGGCATGTACAGATCGCTTCTGGGACCCCAAAATATCGAATTTTCGGGTGTTTTGAGCCTGAATTTGAGATATAAACGAGTATAGAAGATGCATACACATATTGACTTTGGGCACCAAATAAATCGATTTTCAGCATGTTATGGTCCTGAATTTTGAAAATACTCTAACACGGAGTAGGCATGTACAGATCGCTTCTGGGACCCCTAAATATCGAATTTTCGGGTGTTTAGGGCCAGAATTTGAGATATCGACTTTTTGGCACCTAAAATATCGATTTTTAGCATGTTTTGAGCCTATATTTTGAAAATATTCTAGCACTGAGTAGGCATGTACAGATTGCATCTGGGACCCCAAAATATTGAATTTTCGTGTGTTTTGAGCCTGAATTTGAGATATAAACGGGTACAGAAGATACATGCACATATTGACTTTGGGCATCTAAAATATCGATTTTCAGCATGTTTTGGGCATGTATTTTGAAAATACTCTAACACGGAGTAGGCATGTACAGATCGCTTCTGGGACCCCAAAATATCGAATTATCGGGTGTTTTGAGCCTGAATTTGAGATATAATCGGGTACTGAAGATGCATGCACATATCGACTTTTTGGCACCTAAAACATCGATTTTGAGCATGTTTTGGGACTGTATTTTGAAAATATTCTTGCACTGAGTAGGCATGTACTGATATCTTCTGGGACCCCAAAATATCGAATTTTCGGGTGTTTTGAGCCTGAATTTGAGATATAAACGAGTACAGAAGATGCATGCACATATCGACTTTTGGGCACCTAAAATATTGATTTTGAGCATGTTTTGAACCTATATTTTGAAAACATTCTAGCTTTGAGTAGGCATGTACAGATCGCTTCTGGGACCCCAAAATATCGAATTTTCGGGTGTTTTGAGCCTGAATTTGAGATATAAACGAGTATAGAAGATGCATGCACATATCGACTTTTGGTCACCTAAAAAATCGATTTTGAGCATGTTTTGGGCCTGTATTTTGTAAATACTCTAACACGGAGTAGGCATGTACAGATCGCTTCTGGGACCCCAAAATAGCGAATTTTCGGGTGTTTTGGGCCTGAATTTGAGATATCGCCTTTACGTACCTAAAATATCGATTTTTAGCATGTTTTGAGCCTATATTTTGAAAATATTCTAGCACTGAGTAGGCATGTACAGATCGCTTCTAGGACTTCAAAATATAGAATTTTCGTGTGTTTTGAGCCGGAATTTGAGATATAAACGAGTATAGAAGATGCATACACATATTGACTTTGGGCACCAAGAATATCGATTTTCAGCATGTTTTAAGGATGAATTTTGAAAATACTCTAACATGGAGTAGGCATGTATAGATCGCTTCTGGGACCCCAAAATATCGAATTTTCGGGTGTTTTGGGCCTGAATTTGAGATATAAACGAGTACAGAAGATGCATGCACATATCGACTTTTGGGCACCTAAAATATCGATTTTGAGCATGTTTTAAACCTATATTTTGAAAACATTCTAGCACTGAGTAGGCATGTACAGATCGCTTCTGGGACCCCAAAATATCGAATTTTCGGGTGTTTTGAGCCTGAATTTGAGATATAAACGGGTACTGAAGATGCATGCACATATCGACTTTTGGGCACTTAAAACATAGATTTTGAGCATGTTTTGGGCCTGTATTTTGTAAATACTCTAACACTGAGTAGGCATGTACAGATCGCTTCTGGGACCCCAAAATATCGAATTTTCGGGTGTTTTGAGCCTTAATTTTAGATATCGATTTTACGCACCTAAAATATCGATTTTTAGCATGTTTTGAGCCTATATTTTTAAAATATTCTAGCACTGAGTAGGCATGTACAGATTGCTTCTGGGACCCCAAAATATCGAATTTTAAGGTGTTTCGAGCCTGAATTTGAGATATAAACGAGTACAGAAGATGCATGCACATATCGACTTTTAGGCACCTAAAATATCGATTTTGAGCATGTTTTGAGCCTATATTTTGAAAACATTCTAGCACTGAGTAGGCATGTACAGATCGCTTCTGAGACTTCAAAATATATAATTTTCGTGTGTTTTGAGCCTGAATTTGAGATATAAACGAGTATAGAAGATGCATACACATATTGACTTTGGGCACCAAGAATATCGATTTTCAGCATGTTTTAAGCCTGAATTTTGAAAATACTCTAACATGGAGTAGGCATGTACAGATCGCTTTTGGGACCCCAAAATATCGAATTTTCGGGTGTTTAGGGCCAGAATTTGAGATATAAACGGGTACAGAAGATGCATGCACATATCGACTTTTGGGTACCTAAAACATCGATTTTGAGCATGTTTTGGGCCTGTATTTTGTAAATACTCTAATACGGAGTAGGCATGTACAGATCGCTTCTGGGACCCCAAAATATCGAATTTTCGGGTGTTTTGGGCCTGAATTTGAGATATCGCCTTTACGCACCTAAAATATCGATTTTTAGCATGTTTTGAGCCTATATTTTGAAAATATTCTAGCACTGAGTAGGCATGTACAGATCACTTCTGGGACCCCAAAATATCGAATTTTCGGGTGTTTTGAGCCTGAATTTAAGATATAAACGAGTACAGAAGATGCATGCACATATCGACTTTTGGGCACCTAAAATATCGATTTTGAGCATGTTTTAAACCTATATTTTGAAAACATTCTTGCTCTGAGTAGGCATGTACAGATCGCTTCTGGGACCCCAAAATATCGAATTTTCGGGTGTTCTGAGCCTGAATTTGAGATATAAACGAGTATAGAAGATGAATGCACATATCGACTTTTGGGCACCTAAAAAATCGATTTTTAACATGTTTTGGGCCTGTATTTTGTAAATACTCTAACACGGAGTAGGCATGTACAGATCGCTTCTGGGACCCCAAAATATCGAATTTTCGGGTGTTTTGGGCCTGAATTTGAGATATCGCCTTTACGTACCTAAAATATCGATTTTTAGCATGTTTTGAGCCTATATTTTGAAAATATTCTAGCACTGAGTAGGCATGTACAGATCGCTTCTGGGACCCGAAAATATCGAATTTTCGGGTGTTTTGAGCCTGAATTTGAGATATAAACGAGTATAGAAGATGCATACACATATTGACTTTGGGCACCAAATATATCGATTTTCAGCATGTTATGGTCCTGAATTTTGAAAATACTCTAACACGGAGTAGGCATGTACAGATCGCTTCTGGGACCCCTAAATATCGAATTTTCGGGTGTTTAGGGCCAGAATTTGAGATATCGACTTTTTGGCACCTAAAATATCGATTTTTAGCATGTTTTGAGCCTATATTTTGAAAATATTCTAGCACTGAGTAGGCATGTACAGATTGCATCTGGGACCCCAAAATATTGAATTTTCGGGTGTTTTGAGCCTGAATTTGAGATATAAACGGGTACAGAAGATACATGCACATATTGACTTTGGGCATCTAAAATATCGATTTTCAGCATGTTTTAGGCATGTATTTTGAAAATACTCTAACACGGAGTAGGCATGTACAGATCGCTTCTGGGACCCCAAAATATCGAATTATCGGGTGTTTTGAGCCTGAATTTGAGATATAATCGGGTACTGAAGATGCATGCACATATCGACTTTTTGGCACCTAAAACATCGATTTTGAGCATGTTTTGGGCCTGTATTTTGAAAATATTCTTGCACTGAGTAGGCATGTACTGATATCTTCTGGGACCCGAAAATATCGAATTTTCGGGTGTTTTGAGCCTGAATTTGAGATATAAACGAGTACAGAAGATGCATGCACATATCGACTTTTGGGCACCTAAAATATTGATTTTGAGCATGTTTTGAACCTATATTTTGAAAACATTCTAGCTTTGAGTAGGCATGTACAGATCGCTTCTGGGACCCCAAAATATCGAATTTTCAGGTGTTTTGAGCCTGAATTTGAGATATAAACGAGTATAGAAGATGCATGCACATATCGACTTTTGGGCACCTAAAAAATCGATTTTGAGCATGTTTTGGGCCTGTATTTTGTAAATACTCTAACACCGAGTAGGCATGTACAGATCGCTTGTGGGACCCCAAAATATCGAATTTTCGGGTGTTTTGGGACTGAATTTGAGATATCGATTTTTTGGCACCTAAAATGTCGATTTTTAGCATGTTTTTAGCCTATATTTTGAAAATATTCTAGCACTGTGTAGGCATGTACAGATTGCTTCTGGGACCCCAAAATATTGAATTTTAAGGTGTTTTGAGCCTGAATTTGAGATATAAACGGGTACTGAAGATGCATGCACATATCGACTTTTGTGCATCTAAAAGATCGATTTTCAGTATGTTTTGAGCATGTATTTTGAAAATACTCTAACACCGAGTAGGCATGTACAGATCGCTTCTGGGACCCCTAAATATCGAATTTTCGGGTGTTTTGGGACTGAATTTGTGATATCGACTTTTTGGCACCTAAAAGATCGATATTTAGCATTTTTTTAGCCTATATTTTGAAAATATTCTAGCACTGAGTAGGCATGTACATATTGCTTCTGGGACCCCAAAATATTGAATTTTCGGGTGTTTTGAGCCTGAATTTGAGATATAAACGGGTACAGAAGATACATGCACATATTGACTTTGGCACCAAAAATATCGATTTTCAGCATGTTTTGGGCCTGAATTTTGAAAATACTCTAACACGGAGTAGGCATGTACAGATCGCTTCTGGGACCCCAAAATATTGAATTTTCGGGTGTTTAGGGCCAGAATTTGAGATATAAACGGGTACAGAAGATGCATGCACATATCGACTTTTGGGCACCTAAAAGATCGATTTTCAGTATGATTTTGGCCTGTATTTTGAAAATACTCTAACAAGGAGTAGGCATGTACAGATTCCTTCTGGGACCTCTAAATATCGAATTTTCGGGTGTTTTGGGACTGAATTTGATATATCGATTTTTTGGCACCTAAAATGTCGATTTTTAGCATGTTTTTAGCCTATATTTTGAATATATTCTAGCACTGTGTAGGCATGTACAGATTGCTTCTGGGACCCTAAAATATTGAATTTTCGGGTGTTTTGAGCCTGAATTTGAGATATAAACGGGTACAGAAGATACATGCACATATTGACTTTGGGCATCTAAAATATCGATTTTCAGCATGTTTTGGGCCTGTATTTTGAAAATACTCTAACACTGAGTAGGCATGTACAGATTGCTTCTGGGACCCCAAAATATTGAATTTTCGGGTGTTTTGAGCCTGAATTTGAGATATAAACGGGTACTGAAGATGCATGCACATATCGACTTTTGGGCACCTAAAAGATCGATTTTCAGTATGTTTTGAGCATGTATTTTGAAAATACTCTAACATAGAGTAGGCATGTACAGACACCTTCTGGGACCTCTAAATATCGAATTTTCGGGTGTTTTGGGACTGAATTTGAGATATCGAATTTTTGGCACCTAAAATGTCGATTTTTAACATGTTTTTAGCCTATATTTTGAAAATATTCTGGCACTGTGTAGGCATGTACAGATTGCTTCTGGGACCCAGAAATATTGAATTTTCGGGTGTTTTGAGCCTGAATTTGAGATATAAACGGGTACAGAAGATATATGCACATATTGACTTTGGGCATCTAAAATATCGATTATCAGCATGTTTTGGGCCTGTATTTTGAAAATACTCTAACACTGAGTAGGCATGTACAGATTGCTTCTGGGACCCCAAAGTATTGAATTTTCGGGTGTTTTGAGCCTGAATTTGAGATATAAACGGGTACTGAAGATGCATGCACATATCGACTTTTGTGCACCTAAAAGATCGATTTTCAGTATGTTTTGAGCATGTATTTTGAAAATACTCTAACACGGAGTAGGCATGTACAGATCGCTTCTGGGACCCCTAAATATCGAATTTTCGGGTGTTTTGGGACTGAATTTGAGATATCGACTTTTTGGCACCTAAAAGATCGATTTTTAGCATGTTTTTAGCCTATATTTTGAAAATATTCTAGCACTGAGTAGGCATGTACAGATTGCTTCTGGGACCCCAAAATATTGAATTTTCGGGTGTTTTGAGCCTGAATTTGAGATATAAACGGGTACAGAAGATACATGCACATATTGACTTTGGGCACCAAAAATATCGATTTTCAGCATGTTTTGGGCCTGAATTTTGAAAATACTCTAACACGGAGTAGGCATGTACAGATCGCTTCTGGGACCCCAAAATATCGAATTTTCGGGTGTTTAGGGCCAGAATTTGAGATATAAATGGGTACAGAAGATGCATGCACATATCGACTTTTGGGCACCTAAAAGATCGATTTTCAGTATGTTTTGAGCATGTATTTTGAAAATACTCTAACACGGAGTAGGCATGTACAGATCGCTTCTGGGACCCCTAAATATCGAATTTTCGGGTGTTTTGGGACTGAATTTGAGATATCGACTTTTTGGCACCTAAAAGATCGATTTTTAGCATGTTTTTAGCCTATATTTTGAAAATATTCTAGCACTGAGTAGGCATGTACAGACTGCTTCTGGGACCCCAAAATATTGAATTTTCGGGTGTTTTGAGCCTGAATTTGAGATATAAACGGGTACAGAAGATACATGCACATATTGACTTTGGGCACCAAAAATATCGATTTTCAGCATGTTTTGGGCCTGAATTTTGAAAATACTCTAACACGGAGTAGGCATGTACAGATCGCTACTGGGACCCCAAAATATCGAATTTTCGGGTGTTTAGGGCCAGAATTTGAGATATAAACGGGTACAGAAGATGCATGCACATATCGACTTTTGGGCACCTAAAAGAATGATTTTCAGTATGTTTTTGGCCTGTATGTTGAAAATACTCTAACAAAGAGTAGGCATGTACAGATACCTTCTGGGACCTCTAAATATCGAATTTTCGGGTGTTTTGGGACTGAATTTTAGATATCGATTTTTTGGCACCTAAAATGTCGATTTTTAGCATGTTTTTAGCCTATATTTTGAAAATATTCTAGCACTGTGTAGGCATGTACAGATTGCTTCTGGGACACCAAAATATTGAATTTTCGGGTGTTTTGAGCCTGAATTTGAGATATAAACGGGTACAGAAGATACATGCACATATTGACTTTGGGCATCTAAAATATCGATTTTCAGCATGTTTTGGGCCTGTATTTTGAAAATACTCTAACACTGAGTAGGCATGTACATATTGCTTCTGGGACCCTAAAATATCGAATTTTCGGGTGTTTTGAGACTGAATTTGAGATATAAACGGGTACTGAAGATGCATGCACATATCGACTTTTGTGCACCTAAAAGATCGATTTTCAGTATGTTTTGAGCATGTATTTTGAAAATACTCTAACACGGAGTAGGCATATACAGATACCTTCTGGGACCTCTAAATATCGAATTTTCGGGTGTTTTGGGACTGAATTTGAGATATCGACTTTTTGGCACCTAAAAGATCGATTTTTAGCATGTTTTTAGCCTATATTTTGAAAATATTCTAGCACTGTGTAGGCATGTACAGATTGCTTCTGGGACCCCAAAATATTGAATTTTCGGGTGTTTTGAGCCTGAATTTGAGATATAAACGGGTACAGAAGATACATGCACATATTGACTTTGGGCACCAAAAATATCGATTTTCAGCATGTTTTGGGCCTGAATTTTTGAAAATACTCTAACACGGAGTAGGCATGTACAGATCGCTTTTGGGACCCCAAAATATCGAATTTTCGGGTGTTTAGGGCCAGAATTTGAGATATAAACGGGTACAGAAGATGCATGCACATATCGACTTTTGGGCACCTAAAAGATCGATTTTCAGTATGTTTTTGGCCTGTATTTTGAAAATACTCTAACACGGAGTAGGCATGTACAGATACCTTCTGGGACCTCTAAATATCGAATTTTCGGGTGTTTTGGGACTGAATTTGAGATATCGATTTTTTGGCACCTAAAATGTCGATTTTTAGCATGTTTTTAGCCTATATTTTGAAAATATTCTAGCACTGTGTAGGCATGTACAGATTGCTTCTGGGACCCCAAAATATTGAATTTTCGGGTGTTTTGAGCCTGAATTTGAGATATAAACGGGTACAGAAGATACATGCACATATTGACTTTGGGAACCAAAAATATCGATTTTCAGCATGTTTTGGGCCTGAATTTTGAAAATACTCTAACACGGAGTAGGCATGTACAGATCGCTTCTGAGACCCTAAAATATCGAATTTTCGGGTGTTTAGGGCCAGAATTTGAGATATAAACGGGTACAGAAGATGCATGCACATATCGACTTTTAGGCACCTAAAAGATCGATTTTCAGTATGTTTTTGGCCTGTATTTTGAAAATACTCTAACACGGAGTAGGCATGTACAGATACCTTCTGGGACCTCTAAATATCGAATTTTCGGGTGTTTTGGGACTGAATTTGAGATATCGATTTTTTGGCACCTAAAATGTCGATTTTTATCATGTTTTTAGCCTATATTTTGAAAATATTCTAGCACTGTGTAGGCATGTACAGATTGCTTCTGGGACCCCAAAATATTGAATTTTCGGGTGTTTTGAGCCTGAATTTGAGATATAAACGGGTACAGAAGATACATGCACATATTGACTTTGGGCATCTAAAATATCGATTTTCAGCATGTTTTGGGCCTGAATTTTGAAAATACTCTAACACGGAGAAGGCATGTACAGATCGCTTCTGGGACCCCAAAATATCGAATTTTCGGGTGTTTAGAGCCTGAATTTGAGATATAAACGGGTACAGAAGATGCATGCACATATCGACTTTTGGGCACCTAAAAGATCGATTTTCAGTATGTTTTTGGCCTGTATTTTGAAAATACTCTAACACGGAGTAGGCATGTACAGATACCTTCTGGGACCTCTAAATATCGAATTTTCGGGTGTTTTGGGACTGAATTTGAGATATCGATTTTTGGCACCTAAAATGTCGATTTTTAGCATGTTTTTAGCCTATATTTTGAAAATATTCTAGCACTGTGTAGGCATGTACAGATTGCTTCTGGGACCCCAAAATATTGAATTTTCGGGTGTTTTGAGCCTGAATTTGAGATATAAACGGGTACAGAAGATACATGCACATATTGACTTTGGGCATCTAAAATATCGATTTTCAGCATGTTTTGGGCCTGTATTTTGAAAATACTCTAACACTGAGTAGGCATGTACAGATTGCTTCTGGAACCCCAAAATGTTGAATTTTCGGGTATTTTGAGCCTGAATTTGAGATATAAACGGGTACTGAAGATGCATGCACATATCGACTTTTGTGCACCTAAAAGATCGATTTTCAGTACGTTTTTGGCCTGTATTTTGAAAATACTCTAACACGGAGTAGGCATGTACAGATACCTTCTGGAACCCCTAAATATCGAATTTTCGGGTGTTTTGGGACTGAATTTGAGATATCGACTTTTTGGCACCTAAAAGATCGATTTTTAGCATTTTTTTAGGCTATATTTTGAAAATATTCTAGCACTGTGTAGGCATGTACAGATTGCTTCTGGGACCCTAAAATATTGAATTTTCGGGTGTTTTGAGCTTGAATTTGAGATATAAACGGGTACAGAAGATACATGCACATATTGACTTTGGGCATCTAAAATATCGATTTTCAGCATGTTTTGGGCCTGTATTTTGAAAATACTCGAACACTGAGTAGGCATGTACAGATTGCTTCTGGGACCCCAAAATATTGAATTTTCGGGTGTTTTGAGCCTTAATTTGAGATATAAACGGGTACTGAAGATGCATGCACATATCGACTTTTGGGCACCTAAAAGATCGATTTTCAGTATGTTTTGAGCATGTATTTTGAAAATACTCTAACACGGAGTAGGCATGTACAGATCGCTTCTGGGACCCCTAAATATCGAATTTTCGGGTGTTTTGGGACTGAATTTGAGATATCGAATTTTTGGCACCTAAAAGATCGATTTTTAGCATGTTTTTAGCCTATATTTTGAAAATATTCTAGCACTGAGTAGGCATGTACAGATTGCTTCTGGGACCCCAAAATATTGAATTTTCGGGTGTTTTGAGCCTGAATTTGAGATATAAACGGGTACAGAAGATACATGCACATATTGACTTTGGGCACCAAAAATATCGATTTTCAGCATGTTTTGGGCCTGAATTTTGAAAATACTCTAACACGGAGTAGGCATGTACAGATCGCTACTGGGACCCCAAAATATCGAATTTTCGGGTGTTTAGGGCCAGAATTTGAGATATAAACGGGTACAGAAGATGCATGCACATATCGACTTTTGGGCACCTAAAAGATCGATTTTCAGTATGTTTTGAGCATGTATTTTGAAAATACTCTAACACGGAGTAGGCATGTACAGATCGCTTCTGGGACCCCTAAATATCGAATTTTCGGGTGTTTTGGGACTGAATTTGAGATATAAACGGGTACAGAAGATGCATGCACATATCGACTTTTGGGCACCTAAAAGATCGATTTTTAGTATGTTTTTGGCCTGTATGTTGAAATTACTCTAACAAAGAGTAGGCATGTACAGATACCTTCTGGGACCTCTAAATATCGAATTTTCGGGTGTTTTGGGACTGAATTTGAGATATCGATTTTTTGGCACCTAAAATGTCGATTTTTAGCATGTTTTTAGCCTATATTTTGAAAATATTCTAGCACTGTGTAGGCATGTACAGATTGCTTCTGGGACCCCAAAATATTGAATTTTCGGGTGTTTTGAGCCTGAATTTGAGATATAAACGGGTACAGAAGATACATGCACATATTGACTTTGGGCATCTAAAATATCGATTATCAGCATGTTTTGGGCCTGTATTTTGAAAATACTCTAACACTGAGTAGGCATGTACAGATTGCTTCTGGGACCCCAAAATATCGAATTTTCGGGTGTTTTGAGCCTGAATTTGAGATATAAACGGGTACTGAAGATGCATGCACATATCGACTTTTGTGCACCTAAAAGATCGATTTTCAGTATGTTTTGAGCATGTATTTTGAAAATACTCTAACACGGAGTAGGCATGTACAGATCGCTTCTGGGACCCCTAAATATCGAATTTTCGGGTGTTTTGGGACTGAATTTGAGATATCGACTTTTTGGCACCTAAAAGATCGATTTTTAGCATGTTTTTAGCCTATATTTTGAAAATATTCTAGCACTGAGTAGGCATGTACAGATTGCTTCTGGGACCCCAAAATATTGAATGTTCGGGTGTTTTGAGCCTGAATTTGAGATAGAAACGGGTACAGAAGATACATGCACATATTGACTTTGGGCACCAAAAATGTCGATTTTCAGCATGTTTTGGGCCTGAATTTTGAAAATACTCTAACACTGAGTAGGCATGTACAGATTGCTTCTGGGACCCCAAAATATTGAATTTTCGGGTGTTTTGAGCCTGAATATAAGATATAAACGGGTACTGAAGATGCATGCACATATCGACTTTTGTGCACCTAAAAGATCGATTTTCAGTATGTTTTTGGCCTGTATTTTGAAAATACTCTAACACGGAGTAGGCATGTACAGATCGCTTCTGGGACCCCTAAATATCGAATTTTCGGGTGTTTTGGGACTGAATTTGAGATATCGATTTTTTGGCACCTAAAATGTCGATTTTTAGCATGTTTTTAGCCTATATTTTGAAAATATTCTAGCACTGTGTAGGCATGTACAGATTGCTTCTGGGACCACAATATATTGAATTTTCGGGTGTTTTGAGCCTGAATTTGAGATATAAACGGGTACAGAAGATACATGCACATATTGACTTTGGGAATCTAAAATATCGATTTTCAGCATGTTTTGGGCCTGAATTTTAAAAATACTCTAACACGGAGTAGGCATGTACAGATCGCTTCTGGGATCCCAAAATATCGAATTTTCGGGTGTTCAGGGCCAGAATTTGAGATATAAACAAGTACAGAAGATGAATGCACATATCGACTTTTGGCCACCTAAAAGATCGATTTTCAGTATGTTTTTGGCCTGTATTTTGAAAATACTCTAACACGGAGTAGGCATGTACAGATACCTTCTGGGTCCTCTAAATATCGAATTTTCGGGTGTTTTGGGACTGAATTTGAGATATCGATTTTTGGCACCTAAAATGTCGATTTTTAGCATGTTTTTAGCCTATATTTTGAAAATATTCTAGCACTGTGTAGGCATGTACATATTGCTTCTGGGACCCGAAAATATTGAATTTTCGGGTGTTTTGAGCCTGAATTTGAGATATAAACGGGTACAGAAGATACATGCACATATTGACTTTGGGCATCTAAAATATCGATTTTCAGCATGTTTTGGGCCTGTATTTTGAAAATACTCTAACACTGAGTAGGCATGTACAGATTGCTTCTGGGACCCCAAAATATTGAATTTTCGGGTATTTTGAGCCTGAATTTGAGATATAAACGGGTACTGAAGATGCATGCACATATCGACTTTTGGGCACCTAAAAGATCGATTTTCAGTATGTTTTTGGCCTGTATTTTGAAAATACTCTAACACGGAGTAGGCATGTACAGATACCTTCTGGGACCTCTAAATATCGAATTTTCGGGTGTTTTGGGACTGAATTTGAGATATCGATTTTTTGGCACCTAAAATGTCGATTTTTAGCATGTTTTTAGCCTATATTTTGAAAATATTCTAGCACTGTGTAGGCATGTACAGATTGCTTCTGGGACCCCAAAATATTGAATTTTCGGGTGTTTTGAGCCTGAATTTGAGATATAAACGGGTACAGAAGATACATGCTCATATTGACTTTGGGCATCTAAAATATCGATTTTCAGCATATTTTGGGCCTGTATTTTGAAAATACTCTAACACTGAGTAGGCATGTACAGATTGCTTCTGGGACCCCAAAATATTGAATTTTCGGGTGTTTTGAGCCTGAATTTGAGATATAAACGGGTACTGAAGATGCATGCACATATCGACGTTTGTGCACCTAAAAGATCGATTTTCAGTATGTTTTGAGCATGTATTTTGAAAATACTCTAACACAGAGTAGGCATGTACAGATCGCTTCTGGGACCCCTAAATATCGAATTTTCGGGTGTTTTGGGACTGAATTTGAGATATCGACTTTTTGGCACCTAAAAGATCGATTTTAAGCATGTTTTTAGCCTATATTTTGAAAATATTCTAGCACTGAGTAGGCATGTACAGATTGCTTCTGGGACCCCAAAATATTGAATTTTCGGGTGTTTTGAGCCTGAATTTGAGATAGAAACGGGTACAGAAGATACATGAACATATTGACTTTGGGCACCAAAAATATCGATTTTCAGCATGTTTTGGGCCTGAATTTTGAAAATACTCTAGCACTGAGTAGGCATGTACAGATTGCTTCTGGGACCCCAAAATATTGAATTTTCGGGTGTTTTGAGCCTGAATTTGAGATATAAACGGGTACTGAAGATGCATGCACATATCGACTTTTGTGCACCTAAAAGATCGATTTTCAGTATGTTTTGAGCATGTATTTTGAAAATACTCTAACACGGAGTAGGCATGTACAGATCGCTTCTGGGACCCCTAAATATCGAATTTTCGGGTGTTTTGGGACTGAATTTGAGATATCGACTTTTTGGCACCTAAAAGATCGATTTTTAGCATGTTTTTAGCCTATATTTTGAAAATATTCTAGCACTGAGTAGGCATGTACAGATTGCTTCTGGGACCCCAAAATATTGAATTTTCGGGTGTTTTGAGCCTGAATTTGAGATATAAACGGGTACAGAAGATACATGCACATATTGACTTTGGGCACCAAAAATATCGATTTTCAGCATGTTTTGGGCCTGAATTTCGAAAATACTCTAACACGGAGTATGCATGTACAGATCGCTTCTGGGACCCCAAAATATCGAATTTTCGGGTGTTTAGGGCCAGAATTTGAGATATAAACGGGTACGGAAGATGCATGCACATATCGACTTTTGGGCACCTAAAAGATCGATTTTTAGTATGTTTTTGGCCTGTATTTTGAAAATACTCTAACACGGAGTAGGCATGTACAGATACCTTCTGGGACCTCTAAATATCGAATTTTCGGGTGTTTTGGGACTGAATTTGAGATATCGATTTTTTGGCACCTAAAAGATCGATTTTTAGCATGTTTTTAGCCTATATTTTTAAAATATTCTAGCACTGTGTAGGCATGTACAGATTGCTTCTGGGACCCCAAAATATTGAATTTTCGGGTGTTTTGAGCCTGAATTTGAGATATAAACGGGTACAGAAGATACATGCACATATTGACTTTGGGCATCTAAAATATCGATTTTCAGCATGTTTTGGGCCTGAATTTTGAAAATACTCTAACACGGAGTAGGCATGTACAGATTGCTTCTGGGACCCCAAAATATTGAATTTTCGGGTGTTTTGAGCCTGAATTTGAGATATAAACGGGTACAGAAGATACATGCACATATTGACTTTGGGCACCAAAAATATCGATTTTCAGCATGTTTTGGGCCTGAATTTCGAAAATACTCTAACACGGAGTATGCATGTACAGATCGCTTCTGGGACCCCAAAATATCGAATTTTCGGGTGTTTAGGGCCAGAATTTGAGATATAAACGGGTACGGAAGATGCATGCACATATCGACTTTTGGGCACCTAAAAGATCGATTTTTAGTATGTTTTTGGCCTGTATTTTGAAAATACTCTAACACGGAGTAGGCATGTACAGATACCTTCTGGGACCTCTAAATATCGAATTTTCGGGTGTTTTGGGACTGAATTTGAGATATCGATTTTTTGGCACCTAAAATGTCGATTTTTAGCATGTTTTTAGCCTATATTTTTAAAATATTCTAGCACTGTGTAGGCATGTACAGATTGCTTCTGGGACCCCAAAATATTGAATTTTCGGGTGTTTTGAGCCTGAATTTGAGATATAAACGGGTACAGAAGATACATGCACATATTGACTTTGGGCATCTAAAATATCGATTTTCAGCATGTTTTGGGCCTGAATTTTGAAAATACTCTAACACGGAGTAGGCATGTACAGATTGCTTCTGGGACCCCAAAATATTGAATTTTCGGGTATTTTGAGCCTGAATTTGAGATATAAACGGGTACTGAAGATGCATGCACATATCGAATTTTGGGCACCTAAAAGATCGATTTTCAGTATGTTTTTGGCCTGTATTTTGAAAATACTCTAACACGGAGTAGGCATGTACAGATACCTTCTGGGACCTCTAAATATCGAATTTTCGGGTGTTTTAGGACTGAATTTGAGATATCGATTTTTTGGCACCTAAAATGTCGATTTTTAGCATGTTTTTAGCCTATATTTTGAAAATATTCTAGCACTGAGTAGGCATGTACAGATTGCTTCTGGGACCCCAAAATATTGAATTTTCGGGTGTTTTGAGCCTGAATTTGAGATATAAACGGGTACAGAAGATACATGCTCATATTGACTTTGGGCATCTAAAATATCGATTTTCAGCATGTTTTGGGCCTGTATTTTGAAAATACTCTAACACTGAGTAGGCATGTACAGATTGCTTCTGGGACCCCAAAATATTGAATTTTCGGGTGTTTTGAGCCTGAATTTGAGATATAAACGGGTACTGAAGATGCATGCACATATCGACGTTTGTGCACCTAAAAGATCGATTTTCAGTATGTTTTGAGCATGTATTTTGAAAATACTCTAACACGGAGTAGGCATGTACAGATCGCTTCTGGGACCCCTAAATATCGAATTTTCGGGTGTTTTGGGACTGAATTTGAGATATCGAATTTTTGGCACCTAAAAGATCGATTTTTAGCATGTTTTTAGCCTATATTTTGAAAATATTCTAGCACTGAGTAGGCATGTACAGATTGCTTCTGGGACCCCAAAATATTGAATTTTCGGGTGTTTTGAGCCTGAATTTGAGATATAAACGGGTACAGAAGATACATGCACATATTGACTTTGGGCACCAAAAATATCGATTTTCAGCATGTTTTGGGCCTGAATTTTGAAAATACTCTAACA
Organism: Petrolisthes cinctipes; assembly: GCA_033782935.1. Classification (NCBI taxonomy): domain Eukaryota; kingdom Metazoa; phylum Arthropoda; class Malacostraca; order Decapoda; family Porcellanidae; genus Petrolisthes; species Petrolisthes cinctipes. The sequence continues at coordinate 1,826,164 of JAWQEG010000163.1, read as the reverse complement.
CGGAGTAGGCATGTACAGATCGCTTCTGGGACCCTAAAATATCGAATTTTCGGGTGTTTAGGGCCAGAATTTGAGATATAAACGGGTACAGAAGATGCATGCACATATCGACTTTTGGGCACCTAAAAGATCGATTTTCAGTATGTTTTGAGCATGTATTTTGAAAATACTCTAACACGGAGTAGGCATGTACAGATCGCTTCTGGGACCCCTAAATATCGAATTTTCGGGTGTTTTGGGACTGAATTTGAGATATCGACTTTTTGGCACCTAAAAGATCGATTTTTAGCATGTTTTTAGCCTATATTTTGAAAATATTCTAGCACTGAGTAGGCATGTACAGATTGCTTCTGGGACCCCAAAATATTGAATTTTCGGGTGTTTTGAGCCTGAATTTGAGATATAAACGGGTACAGAAGACACATGCACATATTGACTTTGGGCACTAAAAATGTCGATTTTCAGCATGTTTTGGGCCTGAATTTTGAAAATACTCTAACACTGAGTAGGCATGTACAGATTGCTTCTGGGACCCCAAAATATTGAATTTTCGGGTGTTTTGAGCCTGAATTTGAGATATAAACGGGTATTGAAGATGCATGCACATATCGACTTTTGTGCACCTAAAAGATCGATTTTCAGTATGTTTTGAGCATGTATTTTGAAAATACTCTAACACGGAGTAGGCATGTACAGATCGCTTCTGGGACCCCTAAATATCGAATTTTCGGGTGTTTTGGGACTGAATTTGAGATATCGACTTTTTGGCACCTAAAAGATCGATTTTTAGCATTTTTTTAGCCTATATTTAGAAAATATTCTAGCACTGAGTAGGCATGTACATATTGCTTCTGGGACCCCAAAATATTGAATTTTCGGGTGTTTTGAGCCTGAATTTGAGATATAAACGGGTACAGAAGATACATGCACATATTGACTTTGGGCACCAAAAATATCGATTTTCAGCATGTTTTGGGCCTGAATTTTGAAAATACTCTAACACGGAGTAGGCATGTACAGATCGCTTCTGGGACCCCTAAATATCGAATTTTCGGGTGTTTAGGACCAGAATTTGAGATATAAACGGGTACAGAAGATGCATGCACATATCGTCTTTTGGGCACCTAAAAGATCGATTTTCAGTATGCTTTTGGCCTGTATTTTGAAAATACTCTAACACGGAGTAGGCATGTACAGATACCTTCTGGGACCTCTAAATATCGAATTTTCGGGTGTTTTGGGACTGAATTTGAGATATCGATTTTTTGGCACCTAAAATGTCGATTTTTAGCATGTTTTTAGCCTATATTTTGAAAATATTCTAGCCCTGTGTAGGCATGTACAGATTGCTTCTGGGACCCCAAAATATTGAATTTTCGGGTGTTTTGAGCCTGAATTTGAGATATAAACGGGTACAGAAGATACATGCACATATTGACTTTGGGCATCTAAAATATCGATTTTCAGCATGTTTTGGGCCTGTATTTTGAAAATACTCTAACACTGAGTAGGCATGTACAGATTGCTTCTGGGACCCCAAAATATTGAATTTTCGGGTGTTTTGAGCCTGAATTTGAGATATAAACGGGTACTGAAGATGCATGCACATATCGACTTTTGTGCACCTAAAAGATCGATTTTCAGTATGTTTTGAGCATGTATTTTGAAAATACTCTAACACGGAGTAGGCATGTACAGATCGCTTCTGGGACCCCTAAATATTGAATTTTCGGGTGTTTTGGGACTGAATTTGAGATATCGACTTTTTGGCACCTAAAAGATCGATTTTTAGCATGTTTTTTAGCCTATGTTTTGAAAATATTCTAGCACTGAGTAGGCATGTACAGATTGCTTCTGGGACCCCAAAATATTGAATTTTCAGATGTTTTGAGCCTGAATTTGAGATATAAACGAGTACAGAAGATACATGCACATATTGACTTTGGGCGCCAAAAATATCGATTTTCAGCATGTTTTGGGCCTGAATTTTGAAAATACTCTAACACAGAGTAGGCATGTACAGATCGCTTCTGGGACCCCAAAATATCGAATTTTCGGGTGTTTAGGGCCAGAATTTGAGACATAAACGGGTACAGAAGATGCATGCACATATCGACTTTTGGGCACCTAAAAGATCGATTTTCAGTATGTTTTTGGCCTGTATTTTGAAAATACTCTAACACGGAGTAGGCATGTACAGATACCTTCTGGGACCTCTAAATATCGAATTTTCTGGTGTTTTGGGACTGAATTTGAGATATCGATTTTTTGGCACCTAAAATATCGATTTTCAGCATGTTTTTAGCCTATATTTTGAAAATATTCTAGCACTGTGTAGGCATGTATAGATTGCTTCTGGGACCCCAAAATATTGAATTTTCGGGTGTTTTGAGCCTGAATTTGAGATATAAACGGGTACAGAAGATACATGCACATATTGACTTTGGGCATCTAAATTATCGATTTTCAGCATGTTTTGGGCCTGTATTTTGAAAATACTCTAACACTGAGTAGGCATGTACAGATCGCTTCTGGGACCCCTAAATATCGAATTTTCGGGTGTTTTGGGACTGAATTTGAGATATCGATTTTTTTTGCACCTAAAATATCGATTTTCAGCATGTTTTTAGCCTATATTTTGAAAATATTCTAGCACTGTGTAGGCATGTATAGATTGCTTCTGGGACCCCAAAATATTGAATTTGCGGGTGTTTTGAGCATGAATTTGAGATATAAACGGGTACAGAAGATACATGCACATATTGACTTTGGGCATCTAAATTATCGATTTTCAGCATGTTTTGGGCCTGTATTTTGAAAATACTCCAACACTGAGTAGGCATGTACAGATCGCTTCTGGGACCCCTAAATATCGAATTTTCGGGTGTATTGGGACTGAATTTGAGATATCGACTTTTTGGCACCTAAAAGATCGATTTTTAGCATGTTTTTAGCCTATATTTTGAAAATATTCTAGCACTGAGTAGGCATGTACAGATTGCTTCTGGGACCCCAAAATATTGAATTTTCGGGTGTTTTGAGCCTGAATTTGAGATATAAACGGGTACAGAAGATACGTGCACATATTGACTTTGGGCACCAAAAATATCGATTTTCAGCATGTTTTTCGCCTGAATTTTGAAAATACTCTAACACGGAGTAGGCATGTATAGATCGCTTCTGTGACCCCAAAATATCGAATTTTCGGGTGTTTTGAGCCTGAATTTGAGATATAAACGGGTACTGAAGATGCATGCACATATCGACTTTTGTGCACCTAAAAGATCGATTTTCAGCATGTTTTGGGCCTGAATTTTGAAAATACTCTAACACGGAGTAGGCATGTACAGATCGCTTCTGGGACCCCAAAATATCGAATTTTCGGGTGTTTAGGGCCAGAATTTGAGATATAAACGGGTACAGAAGATGCATGCACATATCGACTTTTGGGCACCTAAAAGATCGATTTTCAGTATGTTTTTGGCCTGTATTTTGAAAATACTCGAACACGGAGTAGGCATGTACAGATACCTTCTGGGACCTCTAAATATCGAATTTTCGGGTGTTTTGGGACTGAATTTGAGATATCGATTTTTTGGCACCTAAAATATCGATTTTCAGCATGTTTTTAGCCTATATTTTGAAAATATTCTAGCACTGTGTAGGCATGTATAGATTTCTTCTGGGACCCCAAAATATTGAATTTTCGGGTGTTTTGAGCCTGAATTTGAGATATAAACGGGTACAGAAGATACATGCACATATTGAATTTGGGCATCTAAAATATCGATTTTCAGCATGTTTTGGGCCTGTATTTTGAAAATACTCTAACACTGAGTAGGCATGTACAGATTGCTTCTGGGACCCCAAAATATTGAATTTTCGGGTGTTTTGAGCCTGAATTTGAGATATAAACGGGTACTGAAGATGCATGCACATATCGACTTTTGTGCACCTAAAAGATCGATTTTCAGTATGTTTTGAGCATGTATTTTGAAAATACTCTAACACGGAGTAGGCATGTACAGATCGCTTCTGGGACCCCTAAATATCGAATTTTCGGGTGTTTTGGGACTGAATTTGAGATATCGACTTTTTGGCACCTAAAAGATCGATTTTTAGCATGTTTTTAGCCTATATTTTGAAAATATTCTAGCACTGAGTAGGCATGTACAGATTGCTTCTGGGACCCCAAAATATTGAATTTTCGGGTGTTTTGAGCCTGAATTTGAGATATAAACGGGTACAGAAGATACGTGCACATATTGACTTTGGGCACCAAAAATATCGATTTTCAGCATGTTTTTCGCCTGAATTTTGAAAATACTCTAACACGGAGTAGGCATGTACAGATCGCTTCTGGGACCCCAAAATATTGAATTTTCGGGTGTTTTGAGCCTGAATTTGAGATATAAACGGGTACAGAAGATGCATGCACATATCGACTTTTGGGCACCTAAAAGATCGATTTTTAGTATGTTTTTGGCCTGTATTTTGAAAATACTCTAACACGGAGTAGGCATGTACAGATACCTACTGGGACCTCTAAATATCGAATTTTCGGGGGTTTTGGGACTGAATTTGAGATATCGATTTTTTGGCACCTAAAATGTCGATTTTTAGCAAGTTTTTAGCCTATATTTTGAAAATATTCTAGCACTGTGTAGGCATGTACAGATTGCTTCTGGGACTCCAAAATATTGAATTTTCGGGTGTTTTGAGCCTGAATTTGAGATATAAACGGGTACAGAAGATACATGCACATATTGACTTTGGGCATCTAAAATATCGATTTTCAGCATGTTTTGGGCCTGTATTTTGAAAATACTCTAACACTGAGTAGGCATGTACAGATTGCTTCTGGGACCCCAAAATATTGAATTTTCGGGTGTTTTGAGCCTGAATTTGAGATATAAACGGGTACTGAAGATGCATGCACATATCGACTTTTGTGCACCTAAAAGATCGATTTTCAGTATGTTTTGAGCATGTATTTTGAAAATACTCTAACACGGAGTAGGCATGTACAGATCGCTTCTGGGACCCCTAAATATCGAATTTTCGGGTGTTTTGGGACTGAATTTGAGATATCGACTTTTTGGCACCTAAAAGATCGATTTTTAGCCTTTTTGTAGCCTATATTTTGAAAATATTCTAGCACTGAGTAGGCATGTACATATTGCTTCTGGGACCCAAAAATATTGAATTTTCGGGTGTTTTGAGCCTGAATTTGAGATATAAACGGGTACAGAAGATACATGCACATATTGACTTTGGGCACCAAAAATATCGATTTTCAGCATGTTTTGGGCCTGAATTTTGAAAATACTCTAACACGGAGTAGGCATGTACAGATCGCTTCTGGGACCCCAAAATATCGAATTTTCGGGTGTTTAGGGCCAGAATTTGAGATATAAACGGGTACAGAAGATGCATGCACATATCGACTTTTGGGCACCTAAAACATCGATTTTCAGTATGTTTTGAGCATGTATTTTGAAAATACTCTAACACGGAGTAGGCATGTACAGATACCTTCTGGGACCTCTAAATATCGAATTTTCGGGTGTTTTGGGACTGAATTTGAGATATCGATTTTTTGGCACCTAAAATGTCGATTTTTAGCATGTTTTTAGCCTATATTTTGAAAATATTCTAGCACTGAGTAGGCATGTACAGATTGCTTCTGGGACCCCAAAATATTGAATTTTCGGGTGTTTTGAGCCTGAATTTGAGATATAAACGGGTACAGAAGATACATGCACATATTGACTTTGGGCACCAAAAATGTCGATTTTCAGCATGTTTTGGGCCTGAATTTTGAAAATACTCTAACACGGAGTAGGCATGTACAGATCGCTTCTGGGACCCCAAAATATCGAATTTTCGGGTGTTTAGGGCCAGAATTTGAGATATAAACGGGTACAGAAGATGCATGCACATATCGACTTTTGGGCACCTAAAAGATCGATTTTCAGTATGTTTTTGGCCTGTATTTTGAAAATACTCTAACACGGAGTAGGCATGTACAGATCGCTTCTGGGACCCCTAAATATCGAATTTTCGGGTGTTTTGGGACTGAATTTGAGATATCGACTTTTTGGCACCTAAAAGATCGATTTTTAGCATGTTTTTAGCCTATATTTTGAAAATATTCTAACACGGAGTAGGCATGTACAGATCGCTTCTGGGACCCCAAAATATCGAATTTTCGGGTGTTTTGAGCCTGAATTTGAGATATAAACGGGTACTGAAGTTGCATGCACATATCGACTTTTGTGCACCTAAAAGATCGATTTTCAGCATGTTTTGGGCCTGAATTTTGAAAATACTCTAACACGGAGTAGGCATGTACAGATCGCTTCTGGGACCCCAAAATATCGAATTTTCGGGTGTTTAGGGTCAGAATTTGAGATATAAACGGGTACAGAAGATGCATGCACATATCGACTTTTGGGCACCTAAAAGATCGATTTTCAGTATGTTTTGGCCTGTATTTTGAAAATATTCTAACACGGAGTAGGCATGTACAGATACCTTCTGGGACCTCTAAATATCGAATTTTCGGGTGTTTTGGGACTGAATTTGTGATATCGATTTTTTGGCACCTAAAATGACGATTTTTAGCATGTTTTTAGCCTATATTTTGAAAATATTCTAGCACTGTGTAGGCATGTACAGATTGCTTCTGGGACCCCAAAATATTGAATTTTCGGGTGTTTTGAGACTGAATTTGACATATAAACGGGTACAGAAGATACATGCACATATTGACTTTGGGCATCTAAAATATCGATTTTCAGCATGTTTTGGGCCTGTATTTTGATAATACTCTAACACTGAGTAGGCATGTACAGATCGCTTCTGGGACCCCAAAATATCGAATTTTCGGGTGTTTAGGGCCAGAATTTGAGATATAAACGGGTACAGAAGATGCATGCACAAATCGACTTTTGTGCACCTAAAACATCGATTTTCAGTATGTTTTGAGCATGTATTTTGAAAATACTCTAACACGGAGTAGGCATGTACAGATACCTTCTGGGACCTCTAAATATCGAATTTTCGGGTGTTTTGGGACTGAATTTGAGATATCGATTTTTTGGCACCTAAAATATCGATTTTCAGCATGTTTTTAGCCTATATTTTGAAAATATTCTAGCACTGTGTAGGCATGTATAGATTGCTTCTGGGACCCCAAAATATTGAATTTTAGGGTGTTTTGAGCCTGAATTTGAGATATAAACGGGTACAGAAGATACATGCACATATTGAATTTGGGCATCTAAAATATCGATTTTCAGCATGTTTTGGGCCTGTATTTTGAAAATACTCTAACACTGAGTAGGCATGTACAGATTGCTTCTGGGACCCCAAAATATTGAATTTTCGGGTGTTTTGAGCCTTAATTTGAGATATAAACGGGTACTGAAGATGCATGCACATATCGACTTTTGTGCACCTAAAAGATCGATTTTCAGTATGTTTTGAGCATGTATTTTGAAAATACTCTAACACGGAGTAGGCATGTACAGATCGCTTCTGGGACCCCTAAATATCGAATTTTCGGGTGTTTTGGGATTGAATTTGAGATATCGACTTTTTGGCACCTAAAAGATCGATTTTTAGCATGTTTTTAGCCTATATTTTGAAAATATTCTAGCACTGAGTAGGCATGTACAGATTGCTTCTGGGACCCCAAAATATTGAATTTTCGGGTGTTTTGAGCCTGAATTTGAGATATAAACGGGTACAGAAGATACGTGCACATATTGACTTTGGGCACCAAAAATATCGATTTTCAGCATGTTTTTCGCCTGAATTTTGAAAATACTCTAACACGGAGTAGGCATGTACAGATCGCTTCTGGGACCCCAAAATATCGAATTTTCGGGTGTTTGGAGCCTGAATTTGAGATATAAACGGGTACAGAAGATGCATGCACATATCGACTTTTGGGCACCTAAAAGATCGATTTTTAGTATGTTTTTGGCCTGTATTTTGAAAATACTCTAACACGGAGTAGGCATGTACAGATACCTACTGGGACCTCTAAATATCGAATTTTCGGGGGTTTTGGGACTGAATTTGAGATATCGATTTTTTGGCACCTAAAATGTCGATTTTTAGCAAGTTTTTAGCCTATATTTTGAAAATATTCTAGCACTGTGTAGGCATGTACAGATTGCTTCTGGGACTCCAAAATATTGAATTTTCGGGTGTTTTGAGCCTGAATTTGAGATATAAACGGGTACAGAAGATACATGCACATATTGACTTTGGGCATCTAGAATATCGATTTTCAGCATGTTTTGGGCCTGTATTTTAAAAATACTCTAACACTGAGTAGGCATGTACAGATTGCTTCTGGGACCCCAAAATATTGAATTTTCGGGTGTTTTGAGCCTGAATTTGAGATATAAACGGGTACTGAAGATGCATGCACATATCGACTTTTGTGCACCTAAAAGATCGATTTTCAGTATGTTTTGAGCATGCATTTTGAAAATACTCTAACACGGAGTAGGCATGTACAGATCGCTTCTGGGACCCCTAAATATCGAATTTTCGGGTGTTTTGGGACTGAATTTGAGATATCGACTTTTTGGCACCTAAAAGATCGATTTTTAGCCTTTTTTTAGCCTATATTTTGAAAATATTCTAGCACTGAGTAGGCATGTACATATTGCTTCTGGGACCCAAAAATATTGAATTTTCGGGTGTTTTGAGCCTGAATTTGAGATATAAACGGGTACAGAAGATACATGCACATATTGACTTTGGGCACCAAAAATATCGATTTTCAGCATGTTTTGGGCCTGAATTTTGAAAATACTCTAACACGGAGTAGGCATGTACAGATCGCTTCTGGGACCCCAAAATATCGAATTTTCGGGTGTTTAGGGCCAGAATTTGAGATATAAACGGGTACAGAAGATGCATGCACATATCGACTTTTGGGCACCTAAAACATCGATTTTCAGTATGTTTTGAGCATGTATTTTGAAAATACTCTAACACGGAGTAGGCATGTACAGATACCTTCTGGGACCTCTAAATATCGAATTTTCGGGTGTTTTGGGACTGAATTTGAGATATCGATTTTTTGGCACCTAAAATGTCGATTTTTAGCATGTTTTTAGCCTATATTTTGAAAATATTCTAGCACTGAGTAGGCATGTACAGATTGCTTCTGGGACCCCAAAATATTGAATTTTCGGGTGTTTTGAGCCTGAATTTGAGATATAAACGGGTACAGAAGATACATGCACATATTGACTTTGGGCACCAAAAATGTCGATTTTCAGCATGTTTTGGGCCTGAATTTTGAAAATACTCTAACACGGAGTAGGCATGTACAGATCGCTTCTGGGACCCCAAAATATCGAATTTTCGGGTGTTTAGGGCCAGAATTTGAGATATAAACGGGTACAGAAGATGCATGCACATATCGACTTTTGGGCACCTAAAAGATCGATTTTCAGTATGTTTTTGGCCTGTATTTTGAAAATACTCTAACACGGAGTAGGCATGTACAGATCGCTTCTGGGACCCCTAAATATCGAATTTTCGGGTGTTTTGGGACTGAATTTGAGATATCGACTTTTTGGCACCTAAAAGATCGATTTTTAGCATGTTTTTAGCCTATATTTTGAAAATATTCTAACACGGAGTAGGCATGTACAGATCGCTTCTGGGACCCCAAAATATCGAATTTTCGGGTGTTTTGAGCCTGAATTTGAGATATAAACGGGTACTGAAGATGCATGCACATATCGACTTTTGTGCACCTAAAAGATCGATTTTCAGCATGTTTTGGGCCTGAATTTTGAAAATACTCTAACACGGAGTAGGCATGTACAGATCGCTTCTGGGACCCCAAAATATCGAATTTTCGGGTGTTTAGGGTCAGAATTTGAGATATAAACGGGTACAGAAGATGCATGCACATATCGACTTTTGGGCACCTAAAAGATCGATTTTCAGTATGTTTTTGGCCTGTATTTTGAAAATACTCTAACACGGAGTAGGCATGTACAGATACCTTCTGGGACCTCTAAATATCGAATTTTCGGGTGTTTTGGGACTGAATTTGTGATATCGATTTTTTGGCACCTAAAATGACGATTTTTAGCATGTTTTTAGCCTATATTTTGAAAATATTCTAGCACTGTGTAGGCATGTACAGATTGCTTCTGGGACCCCAAAATATTGAATTTTCGGGTGTTTTGAGACTGAATTTGACATATAAACGGGTACAGAAGATACATGCACATATTGACTTTGGGCACCAAAAATGTCGATTTTCAGCATGTTTTGGGCCTGAATTTTGAAAATACTCTAACACTGAGTAGGCATGTACAGATTGCTTCTGGGACCCCAAAATATTGAATTTTCGGGTGTTTTGAGCCTGAATTTGAGATATAAACGGGTACTGAAGATGCATGCACATATCGACTTTTGTGCACCTAAAAGATCGATTTTCAATATGTTTTGAGCATGTATTTTGAAAATACTCTAACACGGAGTAGGCATGTACAGATCGCTTCTGGGACCCCTAAATATCGAATTTTCGGGTGTTTTGGGACTGAATTTGAGATATCGACTTTTTGGCACCTAAAAGATCGATTTTTAGCATATTTTTAGCCTATATTTTGAAAATATTCTAGCACTGAGTAGGCATGTACAGATTGCTTCTGGGACCCCAAAATATTGAATTTTCGGGTGTTTTGAGCCTGAATTTGAGATATAAACGGGTACAGAAAATACATGCACATATTGACTTTGGGCACCAAAACTATCGATTTTCAGCATGTTTTGGGCCTGAATTTTGAAAATACTTTAACACGGAGTAGGCATGTACAGATCGCTTCTGGGACCCCAAAATATCGAATTTTCTGGTGTTTAGGGCCAGAATTTGAGATATAAACGGGTACAGAAGATGCATGCACATATCGACTTTTAGGCACCTAAAAGATCGATTTTCAGTATGTTTTTGGCCTGTATTTTGAAAATACTCTAACACGGAGTAGGCATGTACAGATACCATCTGGGACCTCTAAATATCGAATTTTTGGGTGTTTTGGGACTGAATTTGAGATATCGATTTTTTGGCACCTAAAATGTCGATTTTTAGCATGTTTTTAGCCTATATTTTGAAAATATTCTAGCACTGTGTAGGCATGTACAGATTGCTTCTGGGACCCCAAAATATTGAATTTTCGGGTGTTTTGAGCCTGAATTTGAGATATAAACGGGTACAGAAGATACATGCACATATTGACTTTGGGCATCTAAAATATCGATTTTCAGCATGTTTTGGGCCTGTATTTTGAAAATACTCTAACACTGAGTAGGCATGTACAGATTGCTTCTGGGACCCCAAAATATTGAATTTTCGGGTATTTTGAGCCTGAATTTGAGATATAAACGGGTACTGAAGATGCATGCACATATCGACTTTTGGGCACCTAAAAGATCAATTTTCAGTATGTTTTTGGCCTGTATATTGAAAATACTCTAACACGGAGTAGGCATGTACAGATACCTTCTGGGACCTCTAAATATCGAATTTTCGGGTGTTTTGGGACTGAATTTGAGATATCGATTTTTTGGCACCTAAAATGTCGATTTTTAGCATGTTTTTAGCCTATATTTTGAAAATATTCTAGCACTGTGTAGGCATGTACAGATTGCTTCTGGGACCCCAAAATATTGAATTTTCGCGTGTTTTGAGCCTGAATTTGAGATATAAACGGGTACAGAAGATACATGCACATATTGACTTTGGGCACCAAAAATATCGATTTTCAGCATGTTTTGGGCCTGAATTTTGAAAATACTCTAACACGGAGTAGGCATATACAGATTGCTTCTGGGACCCCAAAATATCGAATTTTCGGGTGTTTTGAGCATGAATTTGAGATATAAACGGGTACTGAAGATGCATGCACATATCGACTTTTGTGCACCTAAAAGATCGATTTTCAGTATGTTTTGAGCATGTATTTTGAAAATACTCTAACACGGAGTAGGCATGTACAGATCGCTTCGGGGACCCCTAAATATCGAATTTTCGGGTGTTTTGGGACTGAATTTGAGATATCGACTTTTTGGCACCTAAAATGTCGATTTTTAGCATGTTTTTAGACTATATTTTAAAAATTTTCTAGCACTGTACAGATTGCTTCTGGGACCCCAAAATATTGAATTTTCGGGTGTTTTGAGCCTGAATTTGAGATATAAACGGGTACAGAAGATACATGCACATATTGACTTTGGGCACCAAAAATATCGATTTTCAGCATGTTTTGGGCCTGAATTTTGAAAATACTCTAACACGGAGTAGGCATGTACAGATCGCCTCTGGGACCCCAAAATATCGAATTTTCGGGTGTTTTGGACCATAATTTGAGATATAAACGGGTACAGAAGATGCATGCACATATCGACTTTTGGGCACCTAAAAGATCGATTTTCAGTATGTTTTTGGCCTGTATTTTGAAAATACTCTAACACGGAGTAGGCATGTACAGATACCTTCTGGGACCTCTAAATATCGAATTTTCGGGTGTTTTGGGACTGAATTTGAGATATCGAGTTTTTGGCACCTAAAATGTCGATTTTTAGCATGTTTTTAGCCTATATTTTGAAAATATTCTAGCACTGTGTAGGCATGTACAGATTGCTTCTGGGACCCCAAAATATTGAATTTTCGGGTGTTTTGAGCCTGAATTTGAGATATAAACGGGTACAGAAGATACATGCACATATTGACTTTGGGCATCTAAAATATCGATTTTCAGTATGTTTTGAGCATGTATTTTGAAAATACTCTAACACGGAGTAGGCATGTACAGATCGCTTCTGGGACCCCTAAATATCGAATTTTCGGGTGTTTTGGGACTGAACTTGAGATATCGACTTTTTGGCACCTAAAAGATCGATTTTTAGCATGTTTTTAGCCTATATTTTGAAAATATTCTAGCACTGAGTAGGCATGTACAGATTGCTTCTGGGACCCCAAAATATTGAATTTTCAGGTGTTTTGAGCCTGAATTTGAGATATAAACGAGTACAGAAGATACATGCACATATTGACTTTGGGCGCCAAAAATATCGATTTTCAGCATGTTTTATGCCTGAATTTTGAAAATACTCTAACACGGAGTAGGCATGTACAGATCGCTTCTTGGACCCCAAAATATCGAATTTTCGGGTGTTTAGGGCCAGAATTTGAGATATAAACGGGTACAGAAGATGCATGCACATATCTACTTTTTGGCACCGAAAAGATCGATTTTCAGTATGTTTTTGGCCTGTATTTTGAAAATACTCTAAGACGGAGTAGGCATGTACAGATACCTTCTGGGACCTCTAAATATCGAATTTTCGGGTGTTTTGGGACTGAATTTGAGATATCGACTTTTTGGCACCTAAAATATCGTTTTTTAGCATGTTTTTAGCCTATATTTTGAAAATATTTTAGCACTGTGTACAGATTGCTTCTGGGACCCCAAAATATTGAATTTTCGGGTGTTTTGAGACTGAATTTGAGATATAAACGGGTACAGAAGATACATGCACATATTGACTTTGGGCATCTAAAATATCGATTTTCAGCATGTTTTGGGCCTGTATTTTGAAAATACTCTAACACGGAGTAGGCATGTACAGATCGCTTCTGGGACCCCAAAATATCGAATTTTCGGGTGTTTAGGGCCAGAATTTGAAATATAAACGGGTACAGAAGATGCATGCACATATCGACTTTTGGGCACCTAAAAGATCGATTTTCAGTATGTTTTTGGCCTGTATTTTGAAAATACTCTAACACGGAGTAGGCATGTACAGATCGCTTCTGGGACCCCTAAATATCGAATTTTCGGGTGTTTTGGGACTGAATTTGAGATATCGACTTTTTGGCACCTAAAAGATCGATTTTTAGCATATTTTTAGCCTATAGTTTGAAAATATTCTTGCACTGAGTAGGCATGTACAGATTGCTTCTGGGACCCCAAAATATTGAATTTTCAGGTGTTTTGAGCCTGAATTTGAGATATAAACGAGTACAGAAGATACATGCACATATTGACTTTGGGCGCCAAAAATATCGATTTTCAGCATGTTTTATGCCTGAATTTTGAAAATACTCTAACACGGAGTAGGCATGTACAGATCGCTTCTTGGACCCCAAAATATCGAATTTTCGGGTGTTTAGGGCCAGAATTTGAGATATAAACGGGTACAGAAGATGCATGCACATATCTACTTTTTGGCACCTAAAAGATCGATTTTCAGTATGTTTTTGGCCTGTATTTTGAAAATACTCTAAGACGGAGTAGGCATGTACAGATACCTTCTGGGACCTCTAAATATCGAATTTTCGGGTGTTTTGGGACTGAATTTGAGATATCGACTTTTTGGCACCTAAAATATCGATTTTCAGCATGTTTTTAGCCTATATTTTGAAAATATTCTAGCACTGTGTACAGATTGCTTCTGGGACCCCAAAATATTGAATTTTCGGGTGTTTTGAGACTGAATTTGAGATATAAACGGGTACAGAAGATACATGCACATATTGACTTTGGGCATCTAAAATATCGATTTTCAGCATGTTTTGGGCCTGTATTTTGAAAATACTCTAACACGGAGTAGGCATGTACAGATTGCTTCTGGGACCCCTAAATATCGAATTTTCGGGTGTTTTGGGACTGAATTTGAGATATCGACTTTTTGGCACCTAAAAGATCGATTTTTAGCATGTTTTTAGCCTATATTTTGAAAATATTCTAGCACTGAGTAGGCATGTACAGATTGCTTCTGGGACCCCAGAATATTGAATTTTCGGTTGTTTTTGAGCCTGAATTTGAGATATAATCGGGTACAGAAGATACGTGCACATATTGACTTTGGGCACCAAAAATATCGATTTTCAGCATGTTTTGGTCCTGAATTTTGAAAATACTCTAACACGGAGTAGACATGTACAGATCGCTTCTGGGACCCCAAAATATCGAATTTTCGGGTGTTTTGAGCCTGAATTTGAGATATAAACGGGTACTGAAGATGCATGCACATATCGACTTTTGTGCACCTAAAAGATCGATTTTCAGCATGTTTTGGGCCTGAATTTTGAAAATACTCTAACACGGAGTAGGCATGTACAGATCGCTTCTGGGACCCCAAAATATCGAATTTTCGGGTGTTTAGGGCCAGAATTTGAGATATAAACGGGTACAGAAGATGCATGCACATATCGACTTTTGGGCACCTAAAAGATCGATTTTCAGTATGTTTTTGGCCTGTATTTTGAAAATATTCTAGCACTGTGTAGGCATGTACAGATTGCTTCTGGGACCCCAAAATATTGAATTTTCGGGTGTTTTGAGACTGAATTTGAGATATAAACGGGTACAGAAGATACATGCACATATTGACTTTGTTCATCTAAAATATCGATTTTCAGCATGTTTTGGGCCTGTATTTTGAAAATACTCTAACACTGAGTAGGCATGTACAGATTGCTTCTGGGACCCCAAAATATTGAATTTTCGGGTGTTTTGAGCCTGAATTTGAGATATAAACGGGTACTGAAGATGCATGCACATATAGACTTTTGTGCACCTAAAAGATCGATTTTCAGTATGTTTTGAGCATGTATTTTGAAAATACTCTAACACGGAGTAGGCATGTACAGATCGCTTCTGGGACCCCTAAATATCGAATTTTCGGGTGTTTTGGGACTGAATTTGAGATATCGACTTTTTGGCACCTAAAATATCGATTTTTAGCATTTTTTTAGCCTATATTTTGAAAATATTCTAGCACTGAGTAGGCATGTACATATTGCTTCTGGGACCCCAAAATATTGAATTTTCGGGTGTTTTGAGACTGAATTTAAGATATAAACCGGTACAGAACATACATGCACATATTGACTTTGGGCACCAAAAATATCGATTTTCAGCATGTTTTGGGCCTGAATTTTGAAAATACTCTAACACGGAGTAGGCATGTACAGATCGCTTCTGGGACCCCAAAATATCGAATTTTCGGGTGTTTAGGGCCAGAATTTGAGATATAAACGGGTACAGAAGATGCATGCACATATCGACTTTTGGGCACCTAAAACATCGATTTTCAGTATGTTTTGAGCATGTATTTTGAAAATACTCTAACACGGAGTAGGCATGTAAGATACCTTCTGGGACCTCTAAATATCGAATTTTCGGGTGTTTTGGGACTGAATTTGAGATATCGATTATTTGGCACCTAAAATGTCGATTTTTAGCATGTTTTTAGCCTATATTTTGAAAATATTCTAGCACTGTGTAGGCATGTACAGATTGCTTCTGGGACCCCAAAATATTGAATTTTCGGGTGTTTTGAGCCTGAATTTGAGATATAAACGGGTACAGAAGATACATGCACATATTGACTTTGGGCATCTAAAATATCGATTTTCAGCATGTTTTGGGCCTGTATTTTGAAAATACTCTAACACTGAGTAGGCATGTACAGATTGCTTCTGGGACCCCAAAATATTGAATTTTCGGGTGTTTTGAGACTGAATTTGAGATATAAACGGGTACTGAAGATGCATGCACATATCGACTTTTATGCACCTAAAAGATCGATTTTCAGTATGTTTTGAGCATGTATTTTGAAAATACTCTAACACGGAGTAGGCATGTACAGATCGCTTCTGGGACCCCTAAATATCGAATTTTCGGGTGTTTTGGGACTGAATTTGAGATATCGACTTTTTGGCACCTAAAAGATCGATTTTTAGCATGTTTTTAGCCTATATTTTGAAAATATTCTAGCACTGAGTAGGCATGTACAGATTGCTTCTGGGACCCCAAAATATTGAATTTTCGGGTGTTTTGAGCCTGAATTTGAGATATAAACGGGTACAGAAGATACATGCACATATTGACTTTGGGCACCAAAAATATCGATTTTCAGCATGTTTTGGGCCTGAATTTTGAAAATACTCTAACACGGAGTAGGCATGTACAGATCGCTTTTGGGACCCCTAAATATCGAATTTTCGGGTGTTTAGGGCCAGAATTTGAGATATAAACGGGTACAGAAGATGCATGCACATATCGACTTTTGGGCACCTAAAAGATCGATTTTCAGTATGTTTTTGGCCTGTATTTTGAAAATACTCTAACACGGAGTAGGCATGTATAGATACCTTCTGGGACCTCTAAATATCGAATTTTCGGGTGTTTTGGGACTGAAATTGAGATATCGATTTTTTGGCACCTAAAATGTCGATTTTTAGCATGTTTTTAGCCTATATTTTGAAAATATTCTAGCACTGAGTAGGCATGTACAGATTGCTTCTGGGACCCCAAAATATTGAATTTTCGGGTGTTTTGATCCTGAATTTGAGATATAAACGGGTACAGAAGATACATGCACATATTGACTTTGGGCACCAAAAATGTCGATTTTCAGCATGTTTTGGGCCTGAATTTTGATAATACTCTAACACTGAGTAGGCATGTACAGATTGCTTCTAGGACCCCAAAATATTGAATTTTCGGGTGTTTTGAGCCTGAATTTGAGATATAAACGGGTACTGAAGATGCATGCACATATCGACTTTTGTGCAACTAAAAGATCGATTTTCAGTATGTTTTGAGCATGTA
This sequence comes from Petrolisthes cinctipes, assembly GCA_033782935.1. NCBI lineage: Eukaryota > Metazoa > Arthropoda > Malacostraca > Decapoda > Porcellanidae > Petrolisthes > Petrolisthes cinctipes. The sequence continues at coordinate 1,808,495 of JAWQEG010000163.1, read as the reverse complement.
TTTTGAAAATACTCTAACACGGAGTAGGCATGTACAGATCGCTTCTGGGACCCCTAAATATCGAATTTTCGGGTGTTTTGGGACTGAATTTGAGATATCGAATTTTTGGCACCTAAAAGATCGATTTTTAGCATGTTTTTAGCCTATATTTTGAAAATATTCTAACACTGAGTAGGCATGTACAGATTGCTTCTGGGACCCCAAAATATTGAATTTTCGGGTGTTTAGGGCCAGAATTTGAGATATAAACGGGTACAGAAGATGCATGCACATATCGACTTTTGGGCACCTAAAAGATCGATTTTCAGTATGTTTTTGGCCTGTATTTTGAAAATACTCTAACACGGAGTAGGCATGTACAGATACCTTCTGGGACCTCTAAATATCGAATTTTCAGGTGTTTTGGGACTGAATTTGAGATATCGACTTTTTGGCACCTAAAAGATCGATTTTTAGCATGTTTTTAGCCTATATTTTGAAAATATTCTAGCACTGAGTAGGCATGTACAGATTGCTTCTGGGACCCCAAAATATTGAATTTTCGGGTGTTTTGAGCCTGAATTTGAGATATAAACGGGTACAGAAGATACATGCACATATTGACTTTGGGCATCTAAAATATCGATTTTCAGCATGTTTTGGGCCTGAATTTTGAAAATACTCTAACACGGAGTAGGCATGTACAGATACCTTCTGGGACCTCTAAATATCGAATTTTCGGGTGTTTTGGGACTGAATTTGAGATATCGACTTTTTGGCACCTAAAATGTCGATTTTTAGCATGTTTTTAGCCTATATTTTGAAAATATTCTAGCACTGTGTAGGCATGTACAGATTGCTTCTGGGACCCCAAAATATTGAATTTTCGGGTGTTTTGAGCCTGAATTTGAGATATAAACGGGTACAGAAGATACATGCACATATTGACTTTGGGAACCAAAAATATCGATTTTCAGCATGTTTTTGGCCTGAATTTTGAAAATACTCTAACACGG